>OY992889.1:37380821-37470821 GCA_963921405.1 Cepaea hortensis
TACCGGGAGACTTAACATACTTTAAGATCTAAATACTGGGAGACCTAAAACACGTGGAGAAGGAAATACTGGGAGACCTAAAACACGTGAAGAACGAATTACCGGGAGACCTGAAAGATATGGAGAACGAAATACCGGAAGATCTAAACAAAAACAAAAAAACAAAAAAAAACACACACACAAAAAAAACACGGAGAAAAGAATTACAGAGATGACTAAATCTTTGGTGGTCATGAGAGGGAGCTACAGGAGATGTCAAATAAGTGACATAATAATGATAATAATAATAAATAATGAGTAGGTTGAGGTGCTATAATGGGGGATAAAGGGCAGAAGAACAAGAATAAGTGATCACTGATGGCCACTAAAAGGGCAGAAGAACAAGAATAAGTGATCACTGATGGCCACTAATTAGAGAGAACAGCTAATACAATTGAGGATATTCAGTCATCATTCAGTGCTACCTCTGTAGTAGAAGATGCAAACTAAATTTTTTTTTAATTCGCATATCCTTTACAGGACATCGCTGTCAACAGCAGCATCTTTCAGCTGTCTGTTGATCTCTTGGCAAGATTACGCTCAGTAGTTTGCCATTGCTTTCTGAGCGGCCGGCTCAGTTATCCCGCAAGTCACCAGTGGGGGTCGAACCGCTCCCAGCTCTCGTCAGCTACAAGACTCTGCGTGATAAACGGGATTAAGGAGAAAGTGTTGTAACCCCTCGGCCGGAGAGACCGGCAACTAAAGCATTAAAGAACACTTTTACACGATTTGAAGCTTTTGACGGTATAGTACTATTTTAATATGCAAACATCACTTGATGAGTAATGTGGTTGATATCAGTGATATCACGTATTCTAATGTACAAATATTACAATACGTGATATCAAAATATAATATACAAACCGTTCAGAAAGCAATGGCAAACTACTGAACGTAAACTTACCAAGAGATTACAACAGCAGTAAAATGCTGGTTTTAACAGCGATGTACTGTAAAGGATATGCAAAAGAAGAAGAAAAAAGTATACAAAGTCCCATCAATCCATCCATCATGTGCCATGCCGGTAAGCGTGGGCGGTCATGTTCTACCATATTACTCGATCACCAGAATCGTGGATCAGCTCTGTGTTTCTGTCTCGACCATGCCACAAGACCAAGCCATCCAGGTACTTGCTTCTAAGTCTTCCCCTTGGTCTGCTCCCCTCGATCTTACCAGTTGTCACCAAGTTCTCCAAATCATTTCTTCTCATAACATGCCCAAAAAATTGTGACTGTCTACGTCTAATGTCTCTAATCAGTTTACGATCTTCATTTGTTTCTTGAAGGACTTGTTCATTGGTCTTTCTGGCTGTCCATGGTATTCTTTGCATTTTCCTCAGAAACCACATTTCTACAGCCATCAGATGTTTTTCAGCCTGACTGCTCATTGTCCAAGCTTCACATCCATATAAAACTATAGGTTCTATATAGCATCTCAACTCTTTTTCTCGTTCCAATTGACATCTTTTTATTGGTCAGTATGTTTTTCATCTTGCTAAAGGCTACTTTTGCCATGGCGTTTCTTGTTCTAATCTCTTCAAGGCATCTCCCATCAGATGTTATTACTGTTCCGAGGTAATTGTACCTATTCACTTACCTCGGAACAGTAATAACATCTGATGGGAGATGCCTTGATACAAACATCACTTGATTATTAATGTGGTTGATATCACGTATTGTAATATATAAACATCACTCGATGAGTAATGTGATTGATATCCCGTACTGTGATATACAAACATCGCTCGATGAGTAATGTGATTGATATCCCGTATTGTAATATACAAACGTCACTCGATGAGTAATGTGGTTAATATCACTCAGGCCGCTTGTACTTTCAAGCATAGTTCCTGGTATCCGTTTTAGACCAGGTCGATCTCGAAGCTCAGGCAATCTAACATATCCGTCCCGATTGAGATGTGAACTCATGACTACCCATCCGGCGGGTAAGCCTGGTGAAGGTTGACGGTACTGGATCTCTTGCAGTTTCAGCCTTATGTCTGTGTTTACATCCTGCACGACTGTGTCCTGACTATATCCACAATGACTGTCCGCTTATATCATTACCGCCCGCCCATTAGCTCGTTTGCCCGAAAAGATTTTACGTGTAATCATCATCATGTGCCATGGCAATAAGCGTGAGCGGTCATGTTTCGCCATCCCACACGATCACCAGTGTCGTGGATCAGCTCTGTGTTTTTGTCTCGACCATACCACGTGGTCAAGCCATACGGATAGTCACTTCTTTGCCTTCACCTTGTTCTTTTCTCCTCAATATTGCTAGTTTTCACCAACTTCTCCAATTTATTTTTTCTCATAACATACCCCAAACAGTTCGACTGCTTACGTCTAATTTCTCTAATCGACTTGCTGTTTTCATTTCCTTCTTGCAGGACTTATGTGAAGAGTTACGGCCTATTTTAAAATTTTTTTAAAATTTTTTGTTCGCTTGCTTAAACTCAAGCGTAGTCTTTACACACTGTACTCTACCTTACAGCTAATTAAACTCCTCTACATTCATAGCCCCTTCCTTGATCCTTGAATCGTTCTGGCCGCCTAAAGTATTCCTATCGTTCGTCACAGAAATTACATCTCCGCTGCCTGCAAAACTCTTCCTGATTTCTTCGTTCATAATCCGAGATTCGGTGCTATAAAGAACTGGTTGGATATGACATTTGAGTACTTTGTCTCTGATATTCAACAAATGTAAATGGTTATTTAACTGATTCAATGCCAAATGATAATATATTGCCAAATGTGACTCCCTATTTGGACAGAAGGACGATATATCGCCAAACTAGGGTCATCGTGTTATTTATTATGCTTTGTGTATCTTCCCCAGTTGCAATGCTCAGTGAAAGAAAATGTACATTATAATACTTATTGATATGATTGTGTGTCATATCTCGTCCAAGCCTACTTTTTGTTAAGCTTCCATCTTCTCAAATGCAGTTATTGCTTAGCCTATTTTACTGACGTATAAGCGCCTCCAAAAATATAAACCTATTAATTTGATTAAGCATTTTTCCTTCTATTCTTAATCACATTTTGATGTTATCTTTTTCTTGGATGTAATCATTGCTTCTTGAGGTTATTGGATGTATGGTTCTATATTGTGATTTCTGTTCAAGAGAAGTCCCATTTTTGCACTCTCTCACTCGTTATAGAATGTCCTTGTCTGTCTAGTGTGTTTGCCCGCTCCGTGGCGAAGCAGTTTCGGACGCATTTCGTAATCCCGCATACTCACGTTCGAACCACAGCTGCGGGCGATTTGGCAGCAGACCACCTTGAGTTGGGTTTTTACGAAATGGTATGGATGCCGGTCGTCCAGAAAGCTACTACTTCTAGTAGCTGCAATTACTACTAAGTGCACTGGACTTATTTTGCGTGGGTGTTAGCTTTCCATATTACCAGTTTCCTTAGCCGTCAGGCTTACCTATGGTCCTTGTATATTACGTCCCGGGAGTCAATGGCAACATTGAAGTCACCCTGACAGGCATGTGAAAGGAACCCACTTTCGAGCGGTTGAGCTCTCGTCCAACACGACATTACCAGTAGATGATGTCGTATTCAGGGCAGTCATGGAGTAGGTGATCTGCTGTCTGCGGCGCCAATCAACATATTTGATTTGCTAATATTTTATTGCCGGTCTTCCTGGCGAAGGAGTCAAGGGCGCTGTTAAAAATCCCGTATACTCACGTACGAAATACAACTGCGCGAGATTCGGCAGCGGATCACGTCGTGTTGGTTTTTTACGGAGGGTATGTGAGCCTGTCGTTCAGAAAGCAATGGCAAACTACTGAATGTAAAACTTGCCAAGACATCAACAGCAGCTGAAAAATGCTGGTGTTGACTGCAATGTCCTGTAAATGGGATAAGCTAAATAAAACATCTTTAATCGTCGGCTCCGTTACGAGCATAGTTCGTAATCCCGCATAGCCGCATTCAAAACACAGCTGCTGGCGATTTGGCAGCAGACCGCCTTGCGTTGATTTTTTTTTAACGAAATGTACGGGTGCCGGTCGTTCAGAAAACAATGGCAAACTACTAAATGTAAACATTCCAACATGCTTTCTGTTTTAAAGCGCCGAATAATGATTGTTCTGGCCTGTCCATAAAATGTTAATCGTCTTGTGCTGGATTAGTGCCTTTCTGATTAATTTGATGATACTTTTCTTTTGGTGATATGTAACTGATACATCAGGTTGCTCGTCTGTTGCACTATCCTTAGTTAGTTGATCAGCTCTGTTGTTTCTGGGCACTCCACAGTGAGATGGTATTCATTGTATGGTGGCCTTACCCTTGCTGTCTAGTTTAAATAGTAGTGTCCTTAGTGTTACATTTTCCCATACTAGAGTAATAGAAAACACGTGTGCCTGAAGGCAGCAAGTGTGTTTAGACAAATAATTGGCACATAAATACTGCTTATTCGTATTTGCAATGTACGTTTTTCACATACGAACCAAACTATATGAAATATAAATGCATAATTCCGCTACAGCCATTTCCTTCCATTAATTGTGTTGCATTTCCCGCAACCTCATAAGTACAGAAGCTTTTTAGTAGAAACCAAAGGATATCTGAACTAATTGCTCCTGTACACCACAGTGTATTTACATCTGTTTCCTATTTGCTATTTCCGCTCCTACAACATTACATTCCACGTTCCGACATCTGGTTCATTAATGGTAATGTCCTGGCTCAAGAGGCTATAATTTCGTATTAGTACAGTACACCCCCCCCCCCACCCCCATTTAACGCACTGCGCTATTGTGGATTTTCCATTTAACGTACAAGCAATAATACAACACAGTAATTAACAGCATGTTGGCTTATTCAGTCTGATATGTGATATACAACATTATTTGAGCCTGCTGCTGCATTATAAATGGAGATTGGCATACAAATTGTTACATAAGAACATGTTAGGTTCCGTTACTTTTCACACCTATATAAGACACGGGCATGCTTTAAATGTTCATTTATGTGCAGATTTTCTTATTTTCAGATTTTTTTTTTCCTGGCCTTGCGATCGACCTAGTGTAACATGTGTGTCAGGCAATATCTTGGACTGACCAATACTGACCACATTGTCCACTGAGGTCTGATGGGTTTCTTACTATATGGGTCTAGCACCTTATGCCCAATACGCATTAAGGCGTGTAATGAGACCGTTTACTACTTCTATTTATTTACTAGTGTAAATTATGGTTTGTAAAGCGACACTTTACTACATCTACTTACTTACTAGTGTAAATTATGGTGATCATATTTTCAAATAGCTAACACGGATAGTTTTTAATATTGCCCCAGCTTAAAATGGTACCAGGACACATCTTGGAAAGTAAAGGGGACCCGAGTGATATTGACCATATCACCGTTTGTCTGTCGATGGCTCTAGATTCGATAAGTGAAGATGGGTTATGTGAAAGCAATGCTTGCCATATTAAGAACATGTTAGGGAAGCTGCTAAACCTCAAGGTTTCTTCCCGACAATGCTTTGACTTGGCGAAATATAGCTTCATTCTTAAGAATATGTGGCCAACACATGTATTAGGAGGAAGCCAACTGCGAGTCATGTTCATAGTGAATCACTGCCACCCATGCAAACATTAGGAAGGTATGTAACTGTGAAAGTGTACATTTGTTACAATCGAAATATTCCCCCACTCATGCTAATTGAGCAGTGTTTGATACACAAGTAGATGGGAGCTGGGGTAGTGTTTTTGACTGCTACACAAGTAGGTGGGAGCTTGTGTAATGTTGTTGCCTGCTAAACAAATAGATGAGTGCTGGGGTTGTGTTGTTGTCTGCTAAACAAATAGATGAGAGCTGGGGTTGTGTTGTTGTCTGCTAAACAAGTAGATGAGAGCTGGGGTTGTGTTGTTGTCTGCTAAACAAGTAGATGAGAGCTGGGGTTGTGTTGTTGTCTGCTAAACATGTAGATGAGAGCTGGGGTTGTGTTGTTGTCTGCTAAACAAGTAGATGAGAGCTGGGGTTGTGTTGTTGTCTGCTAAACAAATAGATGAGAGCTGGGGTTGTGTTGTTGTCTGCTAAACAAATAGATGAGAGCTGGGGTTGTGTTGTTGTCTGCTAAACAAGTAGATGAGAGCTGGGGTTGTGTTGTTGTCTGCTAAACAAGTAGATGGGAGCTGGGGTTGTGTTGTTGTCTGCTACACAAGTAGATGGGAGCTGGGTAATGTTGTCTGCTACACAAGTAGATGGGAGCTTGGATCGAGTTGTTGTCTGCTATACAAGTATATGGGAGCTGGGTAATGTTGTCTGCTACACAAGTATATGGGAGCTGGGTAATGTTGTCTGCTACACAAGTAGATGGGAGCTGGGGTCGAGTTGTTGTCTGCTATACAAGTAGGTGGGAGCTGGGTAATGTTGTCTGCTAAACAAGTAGATGAGAGCTGGGGTTGTGTTGTTGTCTGCTAAACAAGTAGATGCGAGCTGGGGTTGTGTTGTTGTCTGCTAAACAAGTAGATGAGAGCTGGGGTAGTGTTGTTGTCTGCTACACAAGTAGATGGGAGCTGGGTAATGTTGTCTGCTACACAAGTAGATGGGAGCTGGGTAATGTTGTCTGCTACACAAGTAGATGGGAGCTGGGTAATGTTGTCTGCTAAACAAGTAGATGGGAGCTGGGGTTGTGTTGTTGTCTGCTACACAAGTAGATGGGAGCTGGGTAATGTTGTCTGCTAAACAAGTAGATGGGAGCTGGGTAATGTTGTCTGCTAAACAAGTAGATGAGAGCTGGGGTTGTGTTGTTGTCTGCTACACAAGTAGATGGGAGCTGGGTAATGTTGTCTGCTAAACAAGTAGATGGGAGCTGGGTAATGTTGTCTGCTACACAAGTAGATGGGAGCTGGGTAATGTTGTCTGCTAAACAAGTAGATGAGAGCTGGGTAATGTTGTCTGCTACACAAGTAGATGGGAGCTGGGTAATGTTGTCTGCTAAACAAGTAGATGAGAGCTGGGGTTGTGTTGTTGTCTGCTACACAAGTAGATGGGAGCTGGGTAATGTCTGCTAAAGAAGTAGATGAGAGCTGGGGTTGTGTTGTTGTCTGCTACACAAGTAGATGGGAGCTGGGTAATGTTGTCTGCTAAACAAGTAGATGAGAGCTGGGTAATGTTGTCTGCTACACAAGTAGATGGGAGCTGGGTAATGTTGTCTGCTAAACAAGTAGATGAGAGCTGGGGTTGTGTTGTTGTCTGCTAAACAAGTAGATGAGAGCTGGGGTCGAGTTGTTGTCTGCTACACAAGTAGATGGGAGCTGGGTAATGTTGTCTGCTAAACAAGTAGATGAGAGCTGGGTAATGTTGTCTGCTACACAAGTAGATGGGAGCTGGGTAATGTTGTCTGCTAAACAAGTAGATGAGAGCTGGGGTTGTGTTGTTGTCTGCTAAACAAGTAGATGAGAGCTGGGGTCGAGTTGTTGTCTGCTACACAAGTAGATGGGAGCTGGGTAATGTTGTCTGCTAAACAAGTAGATGAGAGCTGGGGTTGTGTTGTTGTCTGCTACACCACATGTAGATGGGAGCTAGGGTAGTGTTGTTGTCTGCTTCACAAGTAGATGGGACTAGGGTAGTGTTGTTGTCGGCTACACAAGTAGATGGGAGCTGGGGTCGAGTTGTTGTCTGCTATACAAGTAGATGGGAGCTAGGTAATGTTGTCTGCTACACAAGTAGATGGGAGCTGGGGTAGTGCGTTTGCATGCTACAGAAGTAGATTGGAGCTGGGATGGTGTAGTGGCTAGCATGCTTGCCTGCCTGTCAGGGAAGAAACCGTGTACCTCATGATCCTGTGGTAGGCACCTTAACCTTTCAGAAACGCCCCTCCCCTTTTCATAACCAGTTAGGCTCGATCCTGCCAGCCATCCACTCTTTCTGCACTCCGTAAACATGTTTCTGCGTGTGCCCTCTTGCCAATATGTCAACGTTTTTACTGTCCGTTTCTGAATGCTATCCGTCCAACGCAATTTCAGAATTAACCTTATTTTTGCGTTTCCCTTTGCCGCTCATTTAAATGTTGAGCTACAGGGAAATGGGCGGCTAGCTCTAGTGATTAGACGCTTTAGAAACATCTTTGAAATAGCATGCAATTATCATGAGGTGAGTGGGTGGGTGGGTATGTAGGTTTGGAGGGAGGGAGTAGGAAGGTACGATGGCAGGTACGTAGGTAATTAGGTGGGTAGGTATGTAGATAGGTATGTTAATTGGTAGGTTGGTAGATAGAATAATAGGTAGGACAGCAAATAAGTATGTAAATAGGCAAGTAAGTGGCTTCCTGGGTAGGCAGAAAAGTATTATATAAGTAACTACGTAGGTAGGTAGATAGATAGATACGTATGTAAGTAGATAGGCAGGTAGGTAGGTAAATAAGTAAGTAGGTAGGTAGATAGGTATGTAGTTAGCAGGTAGGTAGGTAGGTACGTAGGTAGGTGGACAGTTAAGTAGGTAAGTAGATAGGTAAGTAGGAAGGTAGGTAGGTAGGTAGGCAGATAGGTAGGCAAGTAGGTAGGTGGACAGTTAAGTAGGTAAGTAGGTAGGTAGGTAGGTAGTAGGTGAGTCGGTAGGTAGGTAGGTAGATAGGTAGGTTGGTGTGTCGGTGGGTAGGTAGGTAGGTAGGTAGGTAGGTAGGTAGGTAGGTACTTCATATCTACCTGCCTAAATCCTCCTATGGAGGTAGGAGGGTTTAGGCAAGTAGAAATCAAGTAGGTAGATAGATAAGTCGGTATATAGGTAATTAGTTATTTGGAAAGTTGATAGATAGGTACGTAGCTAGCTAGATTTATAGCCTGATGGCTAGATATACTACGTTACTAATGTGCGGAAGGATGAATAGCTGGATGAATGGAAGTATACATAATAGCCTCCTACTACATCCTGTATCAACTTAACACTTCCCTCAATCGATCGGCAATTGCCCGGGCTACCGTGTGTAACCCATCTCGATGTTTCAACTACCCCAGACCATTCCCTCTAGGCTTTGGCTGTAACACTCCCGGTAAGTGACTGCTCGAATCTGATGGAGCGACGACAATTGTTGCCCGGTTACAGAACAATGCCTCACATGCCGTCCTGATTTATCATTTCGGGCACTATTAGCGTAATTGTTTGTACGGTTTATTGCTTGAATAAATATTGTCGTTTATTGTATTTGTGTTGTGTATTATTCAGCTAGTGGTTTTTGTCATTTTTTTTTCATACACACATTCACAAACTTGCACACACACTCGCACACACACTTTCTCACTCATAAACACACTCACACACATACGCTCACACACACACACACACACATACGCTCACACACATACACACACACGTGTCCCAAAGCAGGAAACCCGCTGGGGTGTGGTAAAGCCGTCACAGTTTGTAGGCGTGAATGCACGTAAGAACTAGTGAGCAGTCTTTTCCTCTGCTAGCGGACAACGAACACAGGCGAGCTCGTGTATTGCTGCAGTATCTTTGTTTGTTACACGCATGTTTGCGGCCAAGCGGTTATGGTCGCAATTCGTAATCCCGCATACCGCATTCGAAACACAGCTGCAGGCGATTTGGCAGCAGACAGCCTTGCGTTGGTTTTTTTAAATGGTTTAAGTGCCGGTCGTTCAGAAAGCAATGCCAAACTACTGAACGTAAACTTTCCAAGAAATCGAAAACAGTCCTAAAAATGCTGGGGTTGACAGCAACGTCATGTAAAGGATAAGCAAGTAACTTTAATAGTGTTTGTTTTAAGGGAGGACGTTAGGGCAGAGAGACTTGCATGCTTGCCAATCTGCCCGGCTGTCTGTGTTCACTTGTCATTGCCACAACATAAACTGCATCAATACATCCATCATATGCCTGCCGGTAAGCGTGGGCGGTCATGATTCGCCATTACATTCTATCACCAGAGTCGTGGATCAGCTCAGTGTTCTTGTCTCGACGTTGCCACCTGGTCGAGCCATCCAGGTATTTACTGCACTGTCTTCCTCTTGTTCTCTTCCCCTCGGTCTTGCCAGTTGTCACTATGTTCTCTAATTTATCATTTATAGTATAAAGTGAATACGGCGGACTCCCTGGCCGAGGTGTTAGCAGCTTTCTCAGTAACCCCGAATACTCTCGTGGTTGACGTGAGTGCACGAGAATTGGAAGCGGTTCGAGTTGCGCCAGTGACTTATGAGAGTATGGAGCCGGTCGCTCAGAAAGTCGTGGCGTGCTGATGAGCGTAATCTAGCCTAGGAATCAACATGCAGCTGAAAGATGCTGATGTTGACCGCAATATTCTGAAACAGGATGGAAACGCGGAAAAAAAAATAAAGTGAATACGAAGATATTTACAATATGAACTTACAGAAAATAATCTGTTCAGTTGTTAGTATTGAGGAAAACGAAGCAGAACCGATCAGTCTTCAATACAAATATTTAGATTGACCAACTATCAGATTACCCCATTTTATGGGCACAGCCGATCTAGTATTTTCTGTAGTAGCTGTGGCTTGGAGGATAGTGAGACGTGCAGTTTAAAAATATCCCGTCATACCAAATAGAGGATTCGAAATTAGAAGCGGCCGATTCGGAAACTTCCGGTAAGCTTCCAGTAAAATGGCGACGATGTGAATCGTTTATTCTTCGGGACGACGCTGTTTTAATGTTTTCCTGTGGATTATGTGGTGTTATTTCGTACTCGTTTATTGGAAGTCTTCAAAAGAAGCCACGGAAGGCAGGTGGAGGATGAAATTATGAGGGCAGCCGACAGATAGTTGTTGGTTATGGTCTCAAGTTTCGCGACGGTAGGCAGAAGATCTCTTTCACGAGACAATGGCTTCGGTAACCCGGCCAGTATGGTCACTGCCAAGAAAGAAAGCAACGGCAAACTACCTTCTTTAAAAGTGCCTAGTTCATCATGATTTGCTTAAAGACAGATCATCGTAAGACAAGTATCTCGGAACAGTCATAACATCTGATGGGAGATGCCTTGTAGAGATTAGAACAAGAATCGCATGGCGAAAGTTTTGCCTTTAGCAAGATGAAAAAAGTACTGACCAATAAAAATATGTCCGCTGAAACGAGAATAAGAGCGTTGAGGTGCTACATGGAGCCTGTTCTTTTGTATGGATGTGAAACTTGGACAATGTGCAGTCAAGCTGAAAAGCATCTGATGGTTGCAGAAATGTGGTTTCTGAGGAAAATGCAAAGAATGTAGGAGAATGTAGGAGGAGTGAGCTGATGGGGAACCAAGATGGGGGAACATTTCTTCGTCCCGTAAAATGGAAAGTGTTTTTTTTTTAAATGTTTATGGATTAAGTGTGTTTTTCGAGGTGAAATGGAGTTCGGACCGTGCAACGGAGTTCGTGCACGTGCGCCCGGACTTCCTTCGGCGTATCATCGGCGCCCGGTGGCGATAGTTAAGCCTAAAGATATGGGGAGAACAGAGGACTTTGACGTCAGTGAATCCACATAGCTGTCCAGGATGAAAGACTTGGGAGTAAGAATCGGCACGGCCAGACACGAGAGGTACATCGGGAAAACAAGGCGCCTCGTCAACCAACACAGAACTGGCACTATTAGCCACCGGACGCTGATGCATATGCTGGGGGGAGGATCTGAACACCTATGGACATGTCCAGAGTACAATGAAGATACCCCAACTGATAACTGATAACTGATAACTGATGCAAAGAATACCATGGATAGACAGAAAAACAAATGACCAAGTACTACAGGAGACAAATGAAAATAGTAAATTGATTAGAGAAATTAGACGTAGACAGTCAAAACTTTTTTGGACATGTTATGAGAAAATATGGATTGGAGAACTTAGTGACAACTGACAAGATCGAAGGGAACAGACCAAGGGGAAGACCGAGAAGTAAATATCTGGATGGCTTGGCCACATTGTATGGTCGAGAAAAATGGTCGAGTGAAATGGCGAGTCATGCCCACTCTTTCCGGCATGGCACATGATTGATTGATTGATTGATTGATTGATTCGGAAACAGATTTATTTGCGTTGATTTCGATGGTATGAAACGTCGGCCGTTCAAAAAGCAATAACAAACTACTGAATTAACATTACCTGTTAAATCCAAACAGTCAATAAATGCTGGGTTAGGTTACGCCGTTTTGTAAAGGATATGCAACTAAATATTAACGTTTGAATATGTTTGCTGTTTTAACATGGCCCTGAAAAGACTCCACCCACATCTCACATATGAATATCCGCTTTGTATAAATCCTGATGTAAAAGTCAAGTGTATAGGACCCTTTGCCAAGTCTCAAGACACAATGGGTGCATAGTGTTTATCATCATCAAGTGCCCTGCCAGCTGGCGTAGGCGTTCATGGCTCTCCACAGATCTCGGTCTTTGGTGTTCTGGATCAACTCCACTGATGATATTCCTCCACGATACCGTCTCAATCAGTCCAGCATCATTTCTCTTGGTCGGCCTCTGCCTCTCTTCCCCTCGATCTTTCCAGTTGCCACAATGTTCTCCACTTCCATATGTTTATAGACAGATCGGCAGTCGGTGGGTTATGTGGTCAGTATTACACGGGACATCTTTATTTCTCAGTACATTTCATGGCACACATTGTAGGCTCTGATGGGAATGACATTACCGCTGGAGCCAGGCAGGTGAGCTAGGCGCTTCTTTACCGCGGCTCTCATATACTTACGAGGCTGCCAAGCTTGATCCATCTTACTGTACATCTCTTGGAGTTGAGTTAAGTCGAAGAATCCCAATACTAATGGTACTTTCTGCAATCTGACTGCGTGTCCGTCTGACTTTTCCTCGCAGAAATGAGTGTCGGTCAGATCCTCTGGTAGCATCAGTATCTCCAGGCAATGGCGATGCTTCTGTTCTTCCAGACTATAAATATGATCCCAAAAATTAATGACATCTACCATCCTGCACAAATACCACACCCAGAGATTCAGATGCAGCCAGTGTATCCGCCTGGTCATTTCCCAACACACTAACATGCATCCAATCATTTTCCCCAAGCTTAGAGTTTTAATTGACGCATGCCACTCTGCACGAAACATGCATGTATTCTCTCTGCACGGCATGCCCTGTGAGTCTCTTACAATCACATGTGTATGCTGTTTATCCTCTAGCCAGCGGAACGCCGCAATGGCTTCCTTCGCCTCCATTCTCAGACTAAATGTTGTGGTATCATATGTCAGGCTCTCCTGCACTAAATACTGCCAATAACCTTCGTTATGAACCACCAGGCACTTCTTTTGCCTCTTAGCACAGCGTCATCAACACCTGAGTGCGAGTTGTCGTGTATCAATTGTTGCACCTCCTATTCAGCACTGCCTGCTGGTCAGTTCCTACATTCCCCATCCAGTGTGAGTACAACATTGCCGGGTCTGACATTTCTTCTGGCATTCTGACCCATCCCTCTCCTCTTCCAATGTACTCGAGCATACACACTTCCTTGATTGTGACCTCTGCCGGAGCCATACATAATTTTTCCGTACAGCTCGTAGCGAGATTAGGAAACGGTTAACTTCCACCAAAGCCATATAACAGAACCGCAATGTATGGAACAAGGGAACATCCAATGAACACTTGCATAATTCATTACATAGAGCCGAAGTGCGAAAGCCCAGGCGCCTCTAGATTAATAGCCACAGCCAAAACATGTCAAAAGGTGATGATGATAATCTATTGAGGAGCGGCTAGCCGAATGGCTGGAATGCTGGGTTCTCCTTCGGGAGACCAGGGTTCGAATCCTCGGTAAGGTGTGGAATTTTTTCTGTCCAAGCCAAAAAGAAAACCCTAACCTGCACAGTTCGTGGCGACTACACTAGCCAGGCAGCCTTAATTCCTCAGGCTCAATACCCCCTGTCCTACACAGCAAGGTACTATAGAGAGTAGATGACATATAATCTATTACTGTCATCGCGTGTCATGTCGGTAAGTATGGGAGGTCATGGTTCGCAATCACACACAATCAACGGTTTTGGGTCAGGTCTGTTTTCTCGTCCGGATGATGCTGTATGGCCAAGCCATCCAGGGATTTATCTCTTTGTGTTCCCTTCGCTCGTTTTGCATTACGTTTGCCAGTTGTCGCTACGTTTTGAAGTGTGTTTCTTCTCATGTCTAGAATACTTTGACTGGTGACGTCTGTTTTTTTTTTTTTTAAAGCGACATTCTCTAATCAATTAACTACTTTCGGGCATTTGTTTATTTGTGTGTTTATGTGTTTGCTTGTTTGTTTATTTGGTGTTTTTTCTTGTTTGTTTGTTTGTGTGTTTGTTTCTTTGTTTGTTTCTGTTTGTTCGTTCGTGGGGGAGGAAAGAACTATGTCTTACAATGTTTAAAATAAATCAATGGCAGATGACAGGTACAAGTGTACAATAGTAGGCCTTGATATATTCACAAATAATGAAATTATTTCCTTCATTGTCACCATCTTCTCTCAGAAAATCTCTATAATATTATGAAAGGATCCTCTACCAATGTTACAAGATTGTTTCTTAAAACATCCTACCATTACTAAGAACTGAACCCGGACAGCCGTATTGGTTTGCAAACATATTGACCACAACTCCACAGTTTGTTATAATAGTTAGTTAGTTAGTTAGTTAGTCGATAGATCATCCTCATTGCACATCGAACCATTCAGATCATAAGTGTTCGGATCCCCTGCTCAGCAAATCCCGCAGCGTGTAGCGGCTAACGACACCAGTTCTGTGCTGGTTTATCAATCTTCTTTGGCTTCCTGCATAGTGTTCTTGTTTGGCCACACCTCTTTTAATTTGCTGTTCTCGCAGTCTGACCATGGTTTTAGATTCGCAGTCATCACTTGGTTCTCGCAAAAATCTTACTTCTCGTGGTAGAAGTAATAGTTTCTTCTCAAGATCTGCGCCGATGCTACGGAGTTTCGTGCATTGAGCGAAGCAATCCTTGAGTGAATTTTCCCAGCGTGTGTGGTTCTGTGTTTTTTTTTTTTTTTTTTTTTTCACTACTACGATTTTGTTATAATAACTGTCAGAAACTCGTCTCCTTAGAATTGATGAATTTTTAAAAATACAAATATGTTTTAAGTGCAGTATATGTCATATGAAATGAGTGTCAGTTACAGGATATGTCTGTTAATAAAGTCTGAAACGTGAGCACTTGTGAATAACTAAGAATTAATATCTGCCCCTCCCGCCTCCCTCTCCCCAATAACCTGAAACTGCAGGAATATTGATCTCTATAGGTAAACGGGAAGATTATCAAATCAACTGCCAGACTATCATTAACGGTAAGTTAGTTGCATTTTCCTTACAGGAAGTCGTCGCAGTCAACCCAAGAGTGGGCTGTTTGGAGTTTCTTTGCAAGTTTACGCTCAGTAGTTTGCCATTGCTTTCTACCTGCAGATGTGTTTCGAACGCGGTATGCGGAATTGCGGATTGCGTCATTAACTCCCCCGCCATTCGCAAAGGCATCCACATTGTGTCCAATAGAATTAAGAATCCTGCAGTACAAACTCAACCAATATCCTCAATAGCCTACTCCTGCCAATGTCAGCCAAAGACAGCAGTTTACGCACAAACACCGACAACCGCCAGAACGAGACAGATCAAAGAAACTTTAGAAACTGGGAGATTGGGTTAGTCAATGAGACTTCACAGCTGTTGACATGAAATGTGTCTGGGGCGAAACCTTTGTGGCATAGCACCGTTTAACATAGGTCACGAAAAGTGTTCTAGTAAAAAGTAACATACCATGACATTAACTGATTAAGCGCAACAGACATTATACCTCTTTGTGTTTCTTGTGGGTGTTTTAAACATAAATGTTACAGAAGCATTATGAAAATACAGTCATCAGCATCATGTGCCCTGCCAGCTGGCGTAGGCGTTCATGTCTCTCCACAGATATCGGTCTTTAGTGTTCTGGATAATTTCCGGGCTCTGATGTGTGGAAATTCGTGAATTCCTGGGAGGATAATGTGGTGGTTTCTCCATCTCTAGGACCGGAATACAATAGACCACGAGAACTAGAAAAACACTGTCATTCTACGAGATCATATCATTGAAGACAATTTGCTTATAAAAAGTATCATGTTGAGGAAGCTGATATACTTTGGCCATATTAAAGGTTGGGTAGTTTGCAAACAGCAGTGATGGAGGTCATGGTTCATTGAAGAAGAAGTAATGGGTGACCAGGTCAAGGGTTGAAACAGGACATTCAACACCTCGGACATGACCATTCTCGAGGCAGAGGAAATGGCTATGGAGTGGGAATCTTTTCATAGGATCGTGCTGAGAGCGACGTTCTGCAACAAACATGCCACATGATGATGTGTTTCTTGTGCTTGAAGAAGAGGATACCAATGTCCTTGAAACGTATTTCACAGTATCTGAAGCCCACTAGGATCTGCAACATTTAGTAAATGCGGTTGTTGCACACAACGATCAACTAATAAGAACTATTGTAAGAAGACACAAATTATCGTCAGTAGGAAGAAGGAAATACCACAATGTAATATAAGGATAAATGGGAATATGCTTAAACTAGTGAATCGGTACAACAATCTCGCAACAGTCATAACATCAGTCATACCTAGAAGAGATTAGAAGATGTGTTTTAAAGGTGACTAGAAGAGATTAGAAAAATAATCGCTATGGCGCCCCCCCTCCCCCCTCATACTGGTATTCTGGGGAATGAACAGGCGGACAGATTGGCTGGCTCTGCAAAACTTGGTGGCGTATTGATGCATGATAAGGCCGACGTGGTTGCGGCCTTGTGGGAGCACGTGTACACCTCGGAGGAGCAAATGGATCATCATGGTCTGGCAAGAATGCGACAGCGAGGAGTGACGAGGGGATCTGGCCGACGATCGACGCTCAGAAGAAAGGCGAGACGGACATATAATCAGATTGCTACTGGTACTATTAGTGTTAGAACTCTTCACAGGCTGCTGGGGATAGGTACGGAGCGCTTATGGGAATGCCCCTAATGCTGTGATGTCGGTTCCTAAATCAATCAATCAATTAATCAATCGCTATGGCGAAGGTAGCCTTTTGCAACATGGAAAATATACTGACTAATACAAGGATGTCAATTACAATGAGGAAATGAGTGTTGAGGTGATACATAGAACCTGTACTTTTGTATGGATGTGAGATGTGGCCATAGAACAGACAAGCTGAAAGAAACATCTAATGGCAGTGGAATTGCTGTTTCTGGAGTAAATGCAAAGAATGCATACAGAGAAACCGTTGAGCAAGTCATACAAGAAACAAATGAAAGCTGTACATTGATTAGAGAAATTAGACGTAGACAGTCACTATTTTTGGGCACGTTATGAAAAGTAATAAACTATAGAATTTTGTAACAATTGGTAAGATTGGTACAAAAAGAACAAAGGAAAGGCGGAGAAGTAAATATCTGTATTGCTTGGCCACATGGAGACAAGAACACGGATCTGATCCACAACTCTGGTGATCGTGTGGCGAAACATGACAGCCCACGCTTATCCACATAGCTCTTGATGATGATGATGATGATGACGACGACGACGACGATGATGAAGCACGCCCAGCTTTCCTATACACAATCAATGACTCAGTCCAGAGCCGGCGACCTCCAGCTACATGTATTTATGTTGAGTTCCCCAGTGTGAAATTGGTCGTAGAGACGATGTCGTAATCATGCCATCTTGTCCCGTTCAGTACACACATTAGAGACTCCGTTAATAGTGTCTGGTCCTAGAGATGGGAAATCACAGATAACGCGCACGATGTATTAGGTCTTCGTTCTGTAGAAAAGTATCCGTCGCTGATGAATCCCTGGGGTGGTGTCAATAACGGGAGAAATGCATTATACCGGCATTGATTGACACACATAAAGGACACAGTGGAACAGGTAGACATAAAAGTATGCACTAGATAACATACAAATTGAGAGCTATAGGCTCGGGGAATTTCTCATTGTTTTTACGAGCTCGGATCAATATATGTTTATTGATTTCTCTTGCTGTCAAGCCTTTATGCTAGGTGGCATCGTTATAGATTCTCTTACTTTCTTTGTCTTAAAACATCTGCCATTTCCCAAGTGTTTCACAGCATCTATCGGTCTGTCAGTCCGTCTGTCTAAGTGTGTGTTTGTGGTTCTATCTGTTCGTCTGTCATCTTACAAGCTGTCTACATACTACGCCTCATCTACCTATATATCTGTCCGTCCGTCTGTCTGTCTGTCTGTATGTCTGTCTGTCTGTCTGTCTGTATGTCTGTCTGTCTGTCTGTCTGTCTGTCGGAGATAGAAAATAAAATATCGTATGTTCGTAGGTAAATTCAGAACCCATTTAACCATACCGTCAATGCTAGACGAACATTTTTATTTAATATCAGGAAGCATAAACCTGCGGTAGGACTGTCATGGTTTAGAACCACCACATTTTGTAGGCCTGCCTGTTGTAACAACGAGAGCTTACACCGAACTTTCGTCTGACATCGCTCATGCCATTGTCAATATAACGTCCTAACCATTATATAAACAAACCCGAAAATACATAAAAGCTGTAAAATAAAAGTAATTCAAATTTTTTTAAATTAAAAAAAAAAAAGTCACACATTACAAGTGATCATATTTTGTGTTTTATATTTCTGCGCCATGACATCGCTAACGGTTTCTGGTACTAAAGGACCACAGCGTTTGAGAAATGCCACAGAGGTTTCATAACTCATCGAACTGAAATTCCCAACTGCACCTCCGTGCCGCAGAAGATGGCATACACACCCTGATGTGGCAGACATAGGGATAACTTATCTACCAGAATAAGAAGACACATCCCGAGCGCTCTTTGCTGTGAGCCAGTGGACCACAGAGCAGTGTATCAAATCACGCAGATAGCTTAGAGAGTACTAAAGGCAAACGACATAGTCCACAGCTTTTTAAGTGTGTAAGGCAGGGGAAAACTACCACACTATCCATCACAAGGCACTCAACATAGCAGCTGGAAACAGAAATAACTGTAAAGAACTGATAGTGAGTCACGAAGTCCAGGCACATAATTTACGCGTACTAGAGACGAGAAAAATAACAGCAGGTTAAGCATAGTAGGAGATGAAGGCAGTAAACCTGACTGAACTACTAAAGAAAGCACTATCATTAGGCCACAGAATAAAATATCAGGATAGGAGCACGGGTTGGTGTTAGAAGTCTATGTGAGGGTAATCGTGATGATCTTTGCCCCGAACTGCCCACCAATTCCTGAAATCGCATATGTATTATTTGGAACTGACATAAGGCAAATGGAAAGAAGCATACATAACATAGGGCTCACGACACAGCAAAAAATGGCACTCTGTAACTTCAACAAATGACATAGTCTTTGAAAGAACAAGTTTTCTGTAAATAAATGCTACACGATCTGCAAACATTTTCATTGTTTTTTGAAGATGAGAAAAAATCAGACATTATAGGACTACAGTGGGGGTGAAAGCAGTAGTAGATTTCATTTAAATAACGCAAATGAAATGGTTCGGCGACATAACTAGACTACTAGCTACCAGTGTACTACAACAATTATGTACATACAAAAGGTAACAAGAAGAAAAGGCCGACCATGTAAACGATGGACACATGGAATAATAAAATCAATGGGAATGTCCAAATATGAAGCCTATAAACGGGTACTCTCCCGATGTTTATGCTTCACCTCGACATCGCCCGGTACAAGTGGAACAAAATGAGATAAGATGCGAAGATGAGATGAGAGGATTATTGTTTAACCATGGACATAAAGGTACAACACCAAACATAATTTTACGAATTTGCCCAAGGAAAATCGAATTATGTTGGAGGTTATAAGAAGTGGGGAACATTCGCTTAACTGATTCAGTGCCAGAGAAAAGTAAGTTAGAACCAAACATTGTTACATGGTACACAATCACGTGAACAAGTCTTATCACGTAAATTCCCCTTCACTAAACATTGAAAGTGCGGAAGATACCATGAAATCAAATAAATAACACGATGACCCGAGTAGGGCGATATATCGTCCTTCTGTCCAAATGGGAGGTCACATTTGATGATATATTATCCTTCTACATTGAATCAGTTAATGGACAGGTCTAGTAAGAACCCCCCCACCCACCCACCCAACCCCCCAACCCCCTCACTCCCAACCAGAACACCGTTCCTGAGCTAGCAGCAAAGTTGTGAAACTTATCCTATTATACAAAGGTTCTCAGGGGAAATGATGTATCCTTCGACCAAGTGCTTAAACTTAAGCTCAATCAGCATAAGCTAGCTGGCCACTTCCATCCACGGTTTATACAAAGCTGGGAAGCACGAATGAAAGATAAATCCAGGTCAGATTCAGTTATCACCAGGCATCAGGAGAGCCACACTGTTACTAACCTGGAAGTTGTCTTAAACTAACGGTAACGGAAATGTCTAGTAGCATACCTGCCTGGTAAAGAAACTGTCCGGTAATGGAACTGTCTGGCAACGGAACAGTCCGCTAACGGAATTATCAGGTAAAGGAATTAGCTGGACCTAAATTTAAATACAAAGTAAGCCACCAGTAATAAATACCAATTACCAAGGGCGGTTGGTTTTTGGGACTGCCTACCTCTCCTCGAATGCAATTTTAGTTGCAAAATCCAACCAACCATCGAGTCTAGGTAAGGAGAAACAAAATAATTAGCCAGCCACGAGGAATGGAAGCTCTGCTAGAAGATGTGTGGCGGCATGAGGAGAAAGCCGCTGAGAGTCTGGATCGCAGACATACTTCATTTCACGGAGGGAAATATCCCAAATTAACACCTGAAATAGTATTTCCTCTGGAACCCACGGAGCAAAGGGAATGGAGAGGAATCTACAATACTTGTAGAAGAGAATTAGAGTTAGAGATATATTATAGAGGGAAGATGTTGGAGGCTGCTGTATGGGATTGCAAAAGATAGATCGGCTTGGCGTGAGTTCGTTGACGGATTATGCTCCAATATGGAATAGAGGACAGAAGAAGAGGAAGAATACTGGTATCCATCAGTTCTATTACCATGGAGCTAATATAGAGAGCTATATTACAAGAGCTATATTACAGAGAGATATGATACAGAGAGCTATATTACAGAGAGTTATGTTACAGAGTGCTATATTAGAGAGAGCTATATTACACAGGCCGGCTCCCTGGCCTAGGAGTTAGCGACTTTCTCCATAATCCCGTATACTCTCGTGAGTAACGTGAAGACGGCGAGAATCGGTAGCGGTTCTAATCGCGTCAGTAACTTACGGGGATGTGAGCCGGTCGCTCAGAAAGCAATGGCAAACTACTGAGCGCAATCTTGCCAAGAAATCAACAATCAGCTGAAAGATCCTGATGTTGACAGCGATGTCCTGTAAAAGATATGCAAACATTTTTTTATATTACACAGAGCTGTGTTACACAGAGCTATATTACAGAGAGCTATATAACGCATAGAATTATTACAAAGATCTATTTAACGGAGATCTTTATTATAGTTTCCCCTATAGAGTGAAAATACGTTTAGAAATTTAGAAGATATCAGTGGAATCACCATTGGGGGACGTAACATCAATAACATTAGATATGCGGATGATACAATATTGATTGCAAACAAAGTGAGCCGGATCTGCAACACTGTGAACAATTCTATCCATCCATCATGTGCCATGCCGATAAGCGTGGGTGGTCATGTTCTGCCATCTCACTCGATCACCAGAGTCGTGGATCATCTCCGAGTACCTGTCTCGACCATGCCACGTGGCCAAGCCATCCAGGTATTTACGTTTCGGTCTTCTCCGAGTCATCTCTTCATATCACCTGCCCAAAAAAAATGTGACTGTCTACGTCTACTGACTCTAATCAGTTTACGATCTTCATTTATTTCTTGAAGGACTTGTTCATTTGTTTTTCTGTCTGTCCATGGTATTCTTTGCATTTTCCTCAGAAACCATATTTCCACAGCCATCAGATGTTTTTTTCAGATTGACTGCTCATTGTTCACGCTTCACATTCATACAAAAGTACAAGTTCTATGTAGCACTTCAACACATTTTTCTCGTTTCAATTGATATTATTTTATTGGTCAGTATGTTGTTTATCTTGCAAAAGGCTACCTTCGCAATTGCAATTCTTGTTCTAATCTCTTCAAGTAATCTCCCATAAGATGTTGACTGTTCCAAGATAACTATACCGATTCACTTGCGTAGGAATATGCCCATTTACTCGTATATCAAATTGTGGTATTTCCTTCTTCCCAGTGACGACCACAATCTGTGCCTTCTTACTATTCAATTCAAACCCTAGTTGTTCGCTGTGTGCAACAACCGCATCTACTAAATGTTGCAGGTGCTGTTAATTGTCTGCAATCACGACTGTATCATCTGCATATCTAATGTTATTTATGTATCGTCCCCAATATCTTTTATATTTCTGAAAATATTTCCACTGCACAGGGAAAAAGATCTGGAGACATTACACATAACTGTATCACACCTCTTTTAATAGGCTGATATCGACCTACATCATTATCAATTCTGATGGCCGCTTGTTGTTTCCATTATATGTTTTTACAAGTCTATGGTCTTTGCCATCAATGTGTAGATCTTCAAGCATCCTTATAATGTCAACATGTCTCAATTTATCTTGTGTGCCTTTGTGTAGCCTTTGTGTAGTCAATAAAGCACAGATATATATTTTTGTTGACTTCTATAGAATGTTCAATTACTCTTCTTAGTATATACACATAATTTACTGTACCTTTGCCTTCTACAAACTCACATTGTTCTTCTCCTATTTCAGGTTGTATTTTCTTCCTAACTCTTTGCACGACGATTCTCAGCAAACTCTTCGTGATGTGGCTCATTATACTAATTGTTCGATGTTGATCACATTCCAAGGCTCCTGATTTCTTCGGGATTGCAATAAATATAGAATTACATAATTCAGGAGGTATATCTCCAGTATCGTATATTGCGTTCAGCAGTCTGGTGACTTGGTCTATTCCATATTCCTCTAATGCATTGATCATTTCTGTTGTGATGTTATCTGTACCCGGGGTCTTGCCAGTTTTCATATGGTTAAGAGCATTCTGAACTTCCATCTTCAAAATTGATGGTCCTTCATTATTATTCCGATGATCATACTGGTCTTCTCTTGTATCATCATAAAGGTCTTCACATAATCTGACCACGCATGTAAAATCTGATCTTTTTATATTATGATTTTGCTATCTTTGATTTTAGCAACACATTGATGTGTGTGTTCTTTTTTTTAGTGATATCATTAATTCTTTTGTGCATTAATTTAGTATTCCGAGTGTTGTGTTCGTTTTCAATTTCCTTGCAATTTTCCTCAAGCCATGTTTCTTTTTCCTCTTTGCATAGCTTCCTAATTTACACTTAGACAAATTTGTGAAAAAACTATTGAATATAGTGACCAGCAGAATATTGTGTTTGTAGATCAGGAAAAGGCTTTTGATAGAGTAGACAGATACAAATTATGGACCATCCTTGAAGACTATGGGATAGAAGGGCAACTGCTAGAAAATATCATAGCCATGTACCACTCGAACCAAAGTGCAGTAAGAACACAGGAAGGTATATCAGATATGTTCACAGTCAATACAGGAGTGAGGCAGGGATGTGTGCTCTCTCCCCTGCTATTCAATATCTACATGGACAGAATTTCCAAAGAAACAAGTCTCGACAGACCAGATTCAGAAAATTTAGAACTCTTTACTCCAGATGAAACAACTGACCCACAGGGAATAAATGAACTTCTATTTGCAGATGATCAGTGCCTGTTTTACAGCGATGAGGGCAGACTACAAAATCATATTACTAATCTGAGTTCAACCTGCAGCAGATACAATATGAGTATAAACACAGCCAAAACCGAAGTAATGCAAGTTAGCAGATCGCCAGGCCCACTAAATATACAGATAAATAACACACCTCTGAAACAAGTTAAAGAATTCAAATACCTTGGAAGTATGATCACAGAAGATGGCAGATTGGACAGAGAAATTGACATCAGATGTCAAAAAGCTAGTGCACTTACATATCAACTATCACCCTTACTGAAACATCCAAACATACCCATGTCCGCAAAACGACAGATAATAAACAGCATATTCACACCAACCCTATGCTATAAATCTCAAACCTGGACTTTATCCAAATTACACCTTCGCAAAATCAACACCTGCGAAATGAGATGCCTGAGGAGAGCTGCCAACTTAACAATCCGAGACCGAGTAAGAAATGCTACTATCAGACAGACTGTGGGATCAACACCTTGTGCCACATTTATTGACAGACAGAAGATCAAGTGGTTTGGCCATGTCATTAGAATGCAACATCAACAACTACCATCACTGGCCTTACATCAAAGATCATCTGCGACGAGACCACGAGGACGTCCAAGAAGAAAATGGATTGACGACATCAGATACATTGTACAACCTCACGGAATGACACTATCCAGTGCCGTCCACCGGGCGCTGGAACGCAAATTATTCCTCCCCACGACGCTTGACGGCAGAAGTGGAAGATGATGATGATGATGATGATAGCTTCCTAATTTTCCTGTGAGTCTCTTCATATTTTTCCTTGTTATTTTTGTTATTTCTTCTTATTTCCATGAGTTTTAAGATATCTTCCGTCATCCATTTCTTGCGTACTATTATCTTTATTTTTGGGATTGTTGTTTCTGCAGAACAACTAGGGTTAGAATTAACTGTGAGAAGACACAGATTGTGGTCGTCGCTAGGAAGAAAAAAATACCACAATATTATATACAGGTAAATGGGAACAGTCTTAAACAAGTAAATCGGTACAACTAACTCAGAACAGTCATAATATCTTATGATAGGTGCCTTGAAGAGATTAGAACAAGAATAGCCATGGCGAAAGTTGCCTTGTGCATGATGGAAAAGAAACATAGTGTTGAAGTGCTGCATAGAGCATGTACTTTTGTATGGATGCAAAGGTTGGACAATGAGCAGACAAGCTGGAAAACATCTAATGGCTGTGGAAATGTGGTTTCTGAGGAAAATGCAAAGAATACCATGGACAGAAGAAAAATCAATGACCAAGTCTTACTAGAAACACATGAAAACCACAAACCGATTAGAGAAAATAGACGTAGACAGTCAAAAATTTTTGAACACGTTATGAGAAGACGTAAATTGGAGTACTTTGTGACAACTGGCAAGATTTGGTGGGGGGAGGGGGAGAACAAGGTGCGACTGGTGATCGCCTGAGATGGTGAAACATGACTGCCCACGCTTATCGGCATGACACATGATGATAATATCACGGAGAGAATTAATACAGAGAGCTATTTAACAGAGAGTTATATTACTGATAGCTATATTACGCAGGGCTATATGACTCACGTTGGTCTCCCTGGCCTAGGTGTTAGCGACTTTCTCCTTAATCCCGTTTATCCATGTGAGCAAACGCAGCTGCGCGAGAATCGGTAGCGGTTCTCGCCGTGCCCGTTACTTACGGGATATGTGAGCCGGCTTCTCAGAAAGCAATGGCAAACTACTGAGAGTAAAATTACCAAGAAATCAATAACAGCGGTAAAATGCTGGTGTTGACAGCGATGTCCTGTAATAGTATATGCCAAAAAACAAAATATGAGTGGGAGCTATATTACAGAGAGCGAGTATTTATATGCGGATAAACAGACAGGCAGACAGTCTCGCGAAAAAGTTAATCTGATCAACAAATGCCGGTCGAAAGACACGCATAGCGCAACTCCGCTGTAAACAGTCAAGTACTTACATACTCAACCACCTTGAAATGTGTTCTTTAACATTTCGATCGACACCAGCGCACAACCAGATTGACGTTATATGGCGGAGGAATTTGGCTCAATATGAAGTGAGAATGCATCCTCCACTGGCGAAATAAGTAGTTTGCGTATGTTTTTAATTGTGCATCTACATATCTGTGTGGGAGTGTGGGAGTATTGAAGTGTAGAGGTGTGGGAGTATGGAAGTGTGGGGGTGTGGCAAAGGAAATTATGACTGAGAAAAGTTGGAGTAGAGCCATTCAAGTTTAATCATACCACCATCTTATTTACAATAGATCCAACGCTTTAATCAACGGTTACACAATAAATTATTACGAAAAATGATGGCTATTTATATTGGTTGTGATTGTTTTGTTGTTAGCATCTCCTTTACATGACATTGCTTTCAACATCAGCATATTTCAGCTGATTATTGATTTCTTGGCAAGATTACGCTCAGTAGTTTGCCATCGCTTTCTGAGCGGCCGGCTCACATACCCCGTAAGTTACCGACGCGATTCGAACCACTGCTGATTCTCACCGTCGTCCCGTTACTTACGAGAGTATACGAGATTATGGAGAAAAGTCGCTAACCTCTAGGCCAGGAAGCCGGCGTTAGTTGTGATAGATAAGTTATTTTAGATTTTGATCAGATATAACTGAGCTGCCGAATGATAGCAAATGGAATGGCCTGTATCATGTGCTACGGCATCCAGATAAAATCGTGTAAGAATCCGTTCATATGTCATCTGGGGAAATATTATCTACATAAAGATTGAATTTAAGGTTAAATATGTAAAGTTATGATATGAACTTTTTTTTATTCAAGACTAAATTTAAGGTTACAAATCATAGATGCGCAACAAACTGTCTTAATCAAGATTATTTTTTTACAGTAAATCCACGAGGCGTTTAGGTTTACGGTGCTAAGCTATATGTATATGGTGGTAGTTCAATATTTTCCGAAAGAGATGATGGTCAGTATCACGCCTGCCGTCGTCCCTTCTAAGGAACATTCCTACTGCCCACTGTAGCTGGAAGACCTGGTGGCTGAAACAACTCCCTGCATACGAATGGGATTTGAATAGATAACCACCAGGAGTCGACGCCGGAGCTACGGAGTTCGTGCTTTGTGCGGCGCTTTCGGCGGGTCGCCCTGCGGAAAGAGACCGAGCCATGTGAGAAAACCCGGGTCAATGAAGTCTTTCTGGTGACTGCTGATTCCATCGACGATGAACTGTAATTTTCGTGGATGACTTTTGTGTTGGCATTCTAGCGGCGGCATTATGCACAGTGTACCTGTGAGGACTGTTGGATTGCAGAGACTCCTGTTTGTTCCACTTTTCACATTGGACAGTGAGGAATATTTTTTGTGATATTCACTGGCACAGGTACGAGGCATAATGGGGACGACCCGTTGCCGTGAAGTTGGAACCTCGACTAACTAACTAACTAACTAACTAACCACCAGGCCGCCAGCAAGAATGCGTGACACTGGTACTCCGACTCTTTGCGGATGTACTAGAAAGTTAGTAGAGAACCATTTTGCAGGTCTTGTGACGTATCGTGTATATGTGCTAGCCCTATATTTGTGTAGACCAATCGACACTCAGCTAGTGATGTGGCCAGTAGTATATGGGTGGCTGCTACTTCCAAGAACATTCATCGGTAGGCATTGTTTGCCAATTCTTTGGACCGCGCCTGCTCCGTGGCGATGTATTTACAGTTCGCAATCTCGAATACCCGCGTTTGAATCACTGCTGCGGGTGATTAGGAAGCAGACCGTCTTGCGTTGGTTTTACGAAATGGTATGACTTCCAGATGTTCAGAAAGCAATGGCAAACTACTGAACGTAAAACTTTCCAAGAGATCACAACAGCAAATAAATGGTGGTGTGACTGCAAAGTCCTGGTAAAAGGATATGCAACTAACTAACTTTGGACTGCCGGAGTAACTACCGATTGCTTGAAAGAGGCTAATGAAATTAGAATATTATGTACAACAATAAGAAAGAGACAGACATCTTTCCTGGTCATGTGGTTAATAGAGAGGCATTGGATAACATCGTGACAACTGGAAAGATCAATAGAAAAAGAGGCAGAGATCAGAGTAAATGATGCTAGATGGACTGAGACAGTGGCATGGAGGAATATCATCAATACAGTTTATTGGTTACACCACAGACTAAGTTCTGTGGAGAGACATCAAAGCC
Source organism: Cepaea hortensis (assembly GCA_963921405.1). Lineage (NCBI taxonomy): Eukaryota > Metazoa > Mollusca > Gastropoda > Stylommatophora > Helicidae > Cepaea > Cepaea hortensis. Next base: position 37,408,844 of record OY992889.1, read on the forward strand.
TACGCCAGCTGGCAGGGTATATGATGATTATTGTAGGCAGGATCGACCTTGAATTTCATGTTGAAAGTTAAAACATCCGACTCTAATGGAATTCGAAAACATCACCACCAGGCATGTGGCTCTCCACGGATATCGTACTAAATCCATGATGTTTTGTCTAATCGGTAGTAGGTGGATGATACTATGAGTATCTCGCCAGCCACCTTACATTCCAGACACCTTTCTTATGTCTGTTGTGTGAATCTAGCTCGACTGCAATGTCCTGTCACGGGGGAATTATAACCACAGGACACCGAAACGGTTAGCGGGTGCTCTAGTAAATACCCTACCCCTGTAAGGCCGGTGACTATTTGCGATCTATATTTTATGATATATAACTGTCGATAGAATCTTAACGTTAGCAAAATGCTCGCAGAACCTTCTGATTTTGCATCTGTAGCCGAGAATTTGAGGCAGAATCTCAAGTATGACGAAACAATCATAATTACTATCATGTGAAATGCAGATAAGCTTGGCGGTCATGGGTCGCCATTTTTATAGTTTCTGATCAGCCCTCTGTTCTTATCCCGATTATAAAATACAGCTAAGTCATCCCGGCATCTATTATTTGTGTCTTCCCTTTGTTCTTTTCCTATCAAGAATGCACGTTGTCACTCAGTTGAAACGTTTAACTTTTTCTCACATCATGCGCAAAAACGCTTTGACGAAATACGTCTAATTTCTCCAATAAATTTATGGCTTTTACCTCTTTCTTGAAGTACTATCTCGTATGTATGTGTGTATATATGTGTGTGTGTGTGTGTGTGTGTGTGTGTGTGTGTGTGTGTGTGTGTGTGTGTGTGTGTGTGTCTGTCTGTCTGTGTCTCTCTATGTGTATGTGTGTGTGACTATCTGTGGGTTTTCTATTTTTCTATCTGGTTGTGATATTCTTAGGATTTTCCTCATCAACCACATTCTCACAGCCACGGGATGTTTTCCGCTGACCCCATACTCCAAGACAGCCCCGAATACGACATGACAGTAAGTGCACGTCAGTAAAGCCCTCTCTTACAGGCCTGAAACCCACTGGGTATATGGTGCTAGCCCCATACTCTTGTAGACCAGTCGGCACACGCTGGATGACCTCGGTCTGTATCACGCCAGGTCGCCTTTACTTCCAAACACCACCTGGTGTTCATTCCAGCCTGGACCGACCTGGGATCCCAGCTCAATTCAAACCATTCGAACCCTGGCTGATGTGGATCAAATACAAGACCATCGGGCGGCACTGAAGCGTCTAGCCAATACGCTACTCTCTGTCATCGTGTCATTAGCTGCTATATTGCCTTGCGGTGTGGAACAGGGAGATCTTTAGCCTGACATCGTGAACTGTGCAGGTTAGGGTTTTTCTTTTTGCCCCCGACAGAATAAATTCCACACCTTACCGAGGATTCGAACCTGGGTTCCCAAAGGATAACCCGGTATTCTAGCCACTCTCTGTCTCCTAGCTGTGAATAATAAAGTCAAATATTCTTCTACTTACCATCAGAATCGTAATGGTTCCACACATCCATGAAACTTGAAGCACTAATCTCTCTGAACTTCCTGGTCTTCTTGTCCCTAAATTGGCGTAAGAAATTCTGAGAAATTGAGCGGCTTGATGCAGACTTATCTTTCTCGGCAGCCATGGTTGTTTTAAATATGTTCACTGTTCCGACTGTATGTATGTCAGTATTTCTGTTAGTTCCAGCTAGGAATTAGGAGTTCTGTAACAAGTATCGCTTCTGTTTTAAACAGGAAAACAACGTAATCTGACCGTTGGATCAATCCTATTTTTGCGGGAAAATATTTTAACTGTCGTAAACAGGCTTTAGTTCAAGGTTCAAGAAACACACCAGTTTTAATAACTACATAGAAGAAAGAGAAATAATGTGTAAAATGTCACGTGATATATATATATATATATATATATATATATATATATATATATATATATATATATATATATATATATATATATATATATAATTCACACAACACACCTATCTCCTATGCAGCAATACCTAGCTTTTCGATCTGTATCCGCTGTATATTTACTCACGGCAATGCGTACTCACTCTGGCAACTGGCAAACATCTGTTGACACAACCACGCGTGTGAGAGTCGCTCTCTCTCCAGTGAACGAGGACAAGCCGAGTCAGCGAGGTGAAGCGTCTGTGGCGTGTGTCTCCAAATGCGCGTGTTTGCAGTCGCGTGCTTGCGCATGACAAAGGCTGGATCATCGGCGACCGTTTAGAACGTTTCTAGAAACGGCAGGTGAATTTGACAGAGGCGTTGTTGTCGAATATTTCCGTGTGGGTTCTGATCACTTTTTTTTCATTGCCATTTTCTCTTAACAGAGTCAGTGCGAAAGCAAAAGTAGGTTTAGACCAAACAAAAATGGATGTCGGACAATGGGAAGTAGGGGTGTGTCACAGTTTTTTGTTTTTTTTTTTTTACTTTAAAGTTGGCAGGTCAGCATGGTCGAATGGATAGGAACGCCTGTTCTTAAACATCCGGTGTGATGATGCTAAGGTAAGGGGTTCAACACCGACACCGGACAGTTAGACTAAAATGTTGACCTCTCGTCCTTGACTTGGGGATGTTAATTACAAGTACCTCTGAAGTCAGAGTGGGTTCGCCTGATGGCGAGGGACACTGTTAATAGGTGTCATGCGGCGGCGACGTTGGTTGGGGTAGTACTGCGGCGGCGCATAAACGATCAGCCGATGAATTGGCGAGGAGGAGGTGAATATGCGTCCTTGGCGATCTGCAACCTTCGTCGCTGATGTTATGCTTCAAAGCAGTGCTGGTGCTTCATTCTCGTCTAGGCGGATGACTATGATGGTCCCAAGTGAAGGTCACCTCAACTTGACCAGTGGGGTCCCCTCACACCCATGACCGCAACCTTCTCTAAGACGACTCCACTACACACATAACAAGACCCTGGTTGACAGTTGACTGCGTATTATAACTTTATTGGCGGTGCTGCATCATCATTATCATTAGAATGTATTTCAAACGGCCAGCCGTTCACTCAGTCAAACCGACACGTTAACCTGACATTCACTCAGCCTCCGAGCGTCAGATGTTAACTTGAGGAACATCTACACTGTTTCACCGATGCCCATACTCCCGATGTGCAGCCGCTCCACATTTTTTCCACACGTCCTCCCTTACTATATGTTACCGGAGACGAGCCAACTTGAGACCGTCTTATGTGAATGCGAGTGTCTATAGTACGGGGAGTTACCTTCAGGTGGTTCCCCTGGCGGTTGGCCTCTTAACTTCTAATGTAGAAATCTTACTTGTTCTGAATTGAGCAAGAGTAACTTTCTTGTCCGCGTTCCCTTTTAAAATTCTTAACTTATGTCATGTTGAAGGATGTTATGTCATGTGACGTTCGTGTCTGTGTCACGTGCTAAAGTGCCATCGCATCGTTTCTGATGTCAAACGACGCGATTCTATGATGTGTTCCTATTATGCTACCATGGTGCGTTTTGTTGCTACTTTTGGTGCCTAAAATCTATCCTTTTTATATTTATTATTATTTTATATGTGTGCAAGCTGATTTCTTCATTTCTGCTACATGGCAATAGGGAACGCTAATCCATTCGCAAAACTTAGTCCAGCACTACTAGAAGTAGTGTATATAGACTATGCTTGAGTTCAAAGCGAGTGATCGCGAAATAAAACATTTGTTAACAGATTCAGAGTCAAAGTAGGTTTGGACTAAACAAACATGGATGTCGTACAATGGCAAGTAGCGGTGTGTCACAGTTTTAACTTAACAGTTGTTAATGTGGTAGCAGACATGTTGAATTATATATCAAATTAAAGGCGGTTGCTTAGCGGGAAAATTACTGTATATACGTCCATGGCAGATACAGGAAGTCGCTTAAGATGATTAATCATCCCACAGCAATTAATTAATTAACTTTTAATATAGTGTACGTTACTTGACGTGGGATTACAAATGGCTCCAAATGTACATGCATTCACTTAAAGTGACTTCAATTATCAAAATGGTACAACAGAATCACCCATGTGGAGTTGATGGAAATAACTAGACAAATCCCAGTGAATCAAGGAGTGAAGAAAAGACGCTGGTATTGGATAGGACACACACTGGGACAATCTGAGAACAGTATAACTAGAGGGACCTTTGTCTAGGATCCAAAATGCAAAAGAAAAATAGGAAGACCTAAAACAGACGGAGACGAGAAGAAACAAAGATGAATAATAATGGGAGGGCCTAATCGGAACTGCATGGGGTAGCTAAGGATATGAGTGTTTCTTCTTCTGCTGCGTTCATCCGGAATTTTTTTTTTCTTTTTCGGACGTGATTGCGTTGTGCCTGTTTACAGCAGAGCTGCGTTCTTGCGCTGTTAGGCCGACACATCCGACTTCTGCGGGCATTTGTTGACCGGGTTAACCTTCCCGGGGATATGAGTGTTTGATGTGAGCTGATTAAGGGCAAATGCCCCAAGTGGACAAGGGAGTGGGAAGAGAAAACAACGGGTGACAGAAGACTCCAGTTGTTGAGACCTCACTGGTCCTAGTTATATACGAGAGGGATTCAAATGAAAACCCTACAAGTGTGATAGAAATTAAATTAACCATGGAAATGTCTTGTTAATATTTTAAGGATGTCAAAAGGGTTAAGCACGTGACATCACGGTGCAGACGAAGATGGTGACATTGTAAGAACAGTTTAAAGATGGCTCCCCCGCTTGTGACATGCACCATAGAGGAGCAGCGCTCTGTTATCAGTTTGCTTTATCAGTGTAAGGGTGATACCTATAGAAATTCATCAGCAAATGAAGGTTCAGTATGGTGATGTATGCCTGTCAGTCCAGCAAGTGTATGAGTGGAGTAGGAAGTTTCAAATCGGCTTGACTTCTGTGGCAGACTGATCACGACCAGTTCAGGCACCCAAATAGTAACCCCAGAGTCGTGTTTTCTACAGGAATCCAAGCACTTTATTGCCACTGGAAGACTTGCATTGTACGCAGTGGTGACTACATCCAAAAATAATTAATTTGTTCATTACTTTTTCAGAATACATTCACCAAATAAACACAAACAAAAACATTTAAGGTTTCCACTTGAAGCCACCTAGTGCATCGTACGCGACACATACCATTTTCTTACTCTTTACGTTTTCCATAGAATTAGCGTTCAACAATTTAGGTCACATTTTTGTCTAACAATCTGTTGAAGTAATGCAATGTTTATATAAATATATTACAGGATCCATTTTCTTCCTCCTGTTGGAGGATAGGCCCTGAACCAAATCCCACCAAGAAGTCCATCTTGTGTTATCTCCTACAACTTCCTAACTCGCCACCCCACCTCATCAGTCATTGCCTAGAATATGTGAAGACCTACCACTTTGCATACCAACTGCATTATCTGATATGGGACTACTTTTACCTTCGATGCTGTCCACTCACATTAAACAGTGTCATTCTTTTGCTTACCTCCTCTCTAGTTTTGGCTCCACCACATTCTGTATCACTGAACCGTGTCTTTGTACACGTTAGAAGACTATCACTATATGAATTTTACCCCATATGGTTTTCAGCTACAGTTGTTGTAATAGATTGTGTTTAACTATGCATGGTCAGTTACTTCACATAGATGCGTGGAGTTGAGTTGAGTCAGGAACCGACACCACAGCACTCCAGACATTCCCATACGAGCTCCGACACCCACCTCGAACAATCAGAAAAGAGTCCCAATTCTAATGGTACAAGATACAATCTGATTATTGTTCGTCTGGCCTCTCCTCGAGTACTGAGAGTCGGCCAGATCCTTTTGTTACTCGATGGATGCCGTACCGTTCCCTCCAGACTATAGTGATGTATCTGTTCCTCCACACTGTAGCAAGGTCCCAGAGGATTACTTCACATTGTGTTACATAAAACGCAGGAGATGTCTTGTTTGTACGTTTAATTTATAATCATCTCCATATTTCCTCTGCGCGCGCGCGCGTGTGTGTGTGTGTGTGTGTGTGCGCGCGCGCGTGTGTGTGTGTGTGTGTGTGTGTGAATGAAAAGAGAGAATGAGGGAGAGAGAGGGAGACAACGAACTAACGGGTGAACGAACAAACTTTATTTTCAAAGCGTTAAGAAGTGGGCACGCAGGCCCGTCTGACATTCTGCCCTTCTCATCTCTCTCCTATCATACATTCTTTCATTCATGCATCAGTTATAAATAAAGCTAATCTTAGACAACAATGACAACAACAGAACAATATGTATTAAAACGCATGGAAAATGTGTAATAATCAATAATACATAACTCACTAAAACTAATTTTTTGACATGGCTATTATAATTACCTAACGTAGGTATAAAGTACAACAGTTAGAGGAATGTTTATTATACTAGTTGTCATTTGAGATTATTATTATTATTATTGTAGATAAAGAGAGAGAGGGGTCACCGTAGCTGAAAAGGTTAAAACACTCGCGCTTAAACTTCCGGTGCGCTGACGACGGGGTGCAGGGTTCATTCCACACCGGTCAGTTGACCATAACTGACTTCTCGTTCAGAAAGGATTGGCAAACTACTGTATGTGAAATTGCCTAAAAAAGTCAACCTGGGGTTGATCGTAGAAGACAATGGACATTTTAATATACACACATTACAGTGTGTGTGTATATATATATATCATCTCATCATGTTCCGCTTGTACCTTGCGGTGTCGAGGTGAAGTATAAACTTCGTGAGAGTGCCCGATTATGGGCTTCGTATATCGACGTTCCCATGGACTCTGCTATTCCCTCCGTCCAACGTTTACGTGGTCGGCCTCTTCCTCTGTTTCCATCTGGTCTGTACATCATTGCTTGTTGTGGCATGCTGTTGACTGGTAACCTACTTGAATATATATATAATGTAATATGCCAATGTACGGACAATCATGATTCCCCATCTCACACTATTGCCAGTCTTGGATCAAGCCTGTGTACTTGTCCCTATTATGTCATATGCCATATAGCCAGGTCATCCAGGTACTTATCTCTTTGTCTTCCCCTTGCTGCTTCCCATCAAGTTTGCCAGTTCTCATACAGTTCTCATGTTTATTTCGCCTCATAACGTGCGCAAACAATCTTGACTGTCTACGTCTAATTTCTCTAAATAATTTGCAGTTTTGATTGTTTTTTTTTTTTTTATTTTTTATTAAACTGCCTTGTTAATTTTTCTGCCCGTCCATGGTCTTCTTTGTATTTTCCCGATAAAACGCAGTCCACTGTCATTAGATGTTTCCTGATGTATGTTCTGCTTATTGTCCATCTTTTATGTGCATATAACAATATACAGGTTCTATTTAGCACTGTAACATTTTTCTCACTACAGTTGGCAGCAGTTTAGAGATGAGTGTGTTTCCCATCTTGCGACAGGTTATATTTTGCGTGGCGATACTTGTTCTAATCTCTACAACGCACCTTTCGACTGTTTCGAGAAAGTTGTAATTTTTTTTTTTTTTTTTGCGTTCGCTAACTTTAAACTCAAGAGTAGTCCATACATTTTCGTTCACTCGTTTATGTCCTGCCTAACATGACAATATTGATCACAGCTCTTCGCTCACTCGTTATTGGACTGATTTTTGCGTGTGTGGTTTCCGCTGCCATCAGGCGAACCCACTCCGAATTCTGAGGTACTTGTAATTTACGTCCCTACGTCAAGGACGAGAAGTCAACATTTTAGACCAGCTGACCGGTGTAAGGGTTGAAACAGTTACCACGGCGTCAGCACACCGCAAGTTTAAGACTGAGCTCAGTTATTCAATCGTTCAAGCTGACCTCCCAAAGTTGTACTGATTGACCTGATTAAGAATATTCCCATTGACTTGGATGTTACACTGCTATATTTCTTTCTTCTTGGAGACGACCATAATTTCTGTTTTCTTACAATTTAATTCTATCCCCGGATATTCACTGTGTACAACAGGCGCGTACGAGGCTTCACCTTTGGGACTTGGCTGAACGCCTCCAAGTCCAGTCCCTTGGGTTCTAGAGTCTGGCCACCACTAGCCACCTGCTCGTGGAGGCGAGGTCTCGGAGGTTTGATGCTGAGCCGCCAGCATCTGCAGTCTACCTTGTGCCAGACGTATTGGTTACCCATTTCTCTGGAAAACACAAGACTAGGCCGGGAGAGGGAACATGTCGTTTGGGCACCACATGTTTCTCTGAAGCTCTGCCCAGGCATTGTGATGGAATTCTGGCCACATCCCAACTCACATACTTTGGTCTGTCAAGACTGTAAGGTGTCACTCACTCACAACAACAGCATCCACTAAATGTGAGTCTGTGTGCTAGTGTGTTTGTGTGTGTGTGTATGTATGTATATCTGTGTGAGTATGTATATGTATGTTTGTTTAAACATTTATATGTATGTATGTATGTAAGAATGTATGTGTGTATATAAGTAGGCTCGCACGTACGTAAGTGCGTATGTATGTGTATATGTATGCATGCATGCACGTGTGCATGTATTTATGCATATACATAGTGTCATTTAAATATTTACGTTGATAAGAAAAACAAACAAACAGACAGAAATTATGATTGACTAACAGACTGAATTATTGATTGATACATTCATACATTCATTAAGACCTTCTTTAAAAATGCTTGTTTTTAATCAAGTTAATCGAACTGCATTTTTTAAAGGGTTGGAAAATGAGACAGACAGACAGACAGACAGACAGACAGACAGACAGACAGACAGACAGACAGACAGACAGACAGACAGACAGACAGGCAGGCAGGCAGGCAGGCAGACAGACAGACAGACAAGTGGGAAGGTAGACAAACTATCTATACCAGACTATCTACACACAACTATACGCAATGCTCAATGCTACCTAAATAACTAAACCTGTGTACTTAAGGAAATTCTACTAGCCACGCATCTTCCGGTTTCAAAGCAGCGTTACAGGCATGATGGTTGCAGCAGTACCCACACGATGCATGACTTGGTAAGGTGAGGTCTGGGTTAGTGCATTCTGTCTTGGTGCTGGAAAGTTCGTATTCAAGACTGCAGAAATTTTCTGTTGCGCATCTGTTAGGCAGAACATAGACAAGTGAGCGAAGAACTGTGATCAATATTGTCATGCTTTTATTGACAAATGTTATGTATTATCAACACTACTATATGGAAGCCTCGACATTGAACAAGCAGCTAGAAAGTCAAACAGAGGCCTTTTAGATGTGGATAAACAGAAGAATATATAGTATTTCATGGAAACAAACACAGTCATATACAGAGGTTTTAGAAAAACTGGAAACGAAAAGAGATGTTGATGAAAGAAACAAAAAATTGGCAAGTAAATTAGTTCGGCCACGTTAAAAGACATAACATTCTTATAATACCCATACTGGAGGTTAAGGTTCAAGGTAAGCTAGCAAGAGGTAGACAACGATACAAGTGGGAAGATAACATTAAGAGTTGGACGAACATCAACCTGAGAGAATGTACAGTCAGTGTAACAGACAGACAGTGTTAGAGATCCATTGCAGCCAACCTTCATGGTGGAGACGGAAACGGAACCTGATTAATATATTGCATGGTTGCCTAAGTATGTGGCTTAAGACTTGTGAACTCAGTTTCACAATCACAGCAGACAAGTTTTGAAATCAGCCACAGACGATTTAGAAGCATACCGCCTTGCGTTGATTTTCACAATGGTATGAACGTCGGCCGTTCAGAATGCAATGGAACCCAGCTTAATGTATAATTGCCTAAAGATTACAGTCAAAAAATTATGGGGTTGTTTGCGATGTCCTATACAAGACCATGCAACTAACTTATTATTTGTATGAGTATGTTGGTCAAGTTGAGCCGAGGTAGCGTAGTGGATAGACACTCGCCTAGCAGCCAGATCGTCATGGGTTCCTCCTCTTATTCCGCGTTTATCCCGAATGTTTTTGGACGTAATTGCGTTGTGCCTGTTTACAGCAGAGTTGCCATATTCGCACCTTTCGGCCGAAACATCCGACTTTTGCAGGCATTTGTTGGCCGAGTTAACCTTCCCGGGTGTCGTGGGTTCGACACGCATCGGGACGGATACGAAATTATAAAATTGACCTGGCTCCCTTGTCGACCCAGCTTAAACTGGGTATTAGAGAATTTAGTGGGAAGCCAAGGAGATCGGCGCGATACTGAGCACGTCACCCACCAAGTGCTGGTTGGTCTGTAGGAATGTGGGTCTGGTCCAGTGCGTCGAGTAGGCCTTATGGCGTTTAAATAAGTCCTGTAATTTTGTGTAACATAGATTGTTAAAGATGCAGTGTGTGGGAGATGTCTTAGAGAGATTAGAACAAGAATCACTATGGAGAAGGTAGCCTTTTGCCAGACAGAAAACATACTGATCAATAAAACGATGTCACATAGAACCTGTGCTTGTGTATGGATGTGAAGCGTGGACAATAAGCAGTCAAGCTGAAAAACAGCTGACGGCTGTGGAAATGTGGTTTCTGAGGAAAATGCAAAGAATACCATGGGCAGACAGAAAAACAATGAGCAAGTTTAGAAACAATGCGCTGTTGTGATGCATGTAAATTAGAAACGATGTGATTGTTTGATGAATGTAAATTAGAAACGATGTGATTGTGTGATGAATGTAAATTAGAAACGATGTGATTGTTTGATGAATGTAAATTAGAAACGATGTGATTGTGTGATGAATGTAAATTAGAAACGATGTGATTGTGTGATGAATGTAAATTAGAAACGATGTGATTGTGTGATGAATGTAAATTAGAAACGATGTGATTGTGTGATGAATGTAAATTAGAAACGATGTGATTGTGTGATGAATGTAAATTAGAAACGATGTGATTGTGTGATGAATGTAAATTAGAAACGATGTGATTGTGTGATGAATGTAAATTAGAAACGATATGATTGTGTGATGAATGTAAATTAGAAACGATGTGACTGTGTGATGAATGTAAATTAGACACAATGCGCTGTTGTGATGAATGTAAATTATAAACAATGCGCTGTTGTGATGAATGTAAAATTAGACACAATGCGCTGTTGTGATGAATGTAAATTAGACACAATGCGCTGTTGTGATGAATGTAAATTCTACACAGTGCGCTGTTGTGGTGAATGTAAATTAGAAACGATTCTGTTGTAATGCAACTATAAACGAAAAAAAAAAATATGCTGTTGTGTATAGTATAGAATTATATACAGTGTGACACTAGGATGAATGTAAAATTGGTAGCAATGTGATGTTGCGATGTATGTAACCGTTGCGGCGGTGTGATGGTGTGACGATTCATTAAACGGTAAAACCGTGCTTTTCTGGCTGAGCATTAGCCGAGACTGTGTGATGTATAACTGAAAAGGTGTGAAATTATTGTAATTGTAACATTTGAAACAGCTTAATTGATTCAATGCCGAAGGATAATATAAGCTAATATATCGCCAAATATGACCGCCCTTTTAGGCATATGGACGATATATCGACATCCTATGGTCATCATGTTCTTTGTTTTGTTTCGGCATATCTTCTGCAATTTCAATGCTCAGGGAATGGAAGTTGACATTATAATACTTGTACATTTGATTCTGTACCATGTTTGGTCTAAATATACTTTTTATATAGCACTGAATCAGTTAATACACAATCTGACATTGAACCAGATAATACAGGGTTTGGCACTGAATCAGTTAATACAGAGTTTGGCACTGAATAATTTAATACAGGGTTTGGCACTGAATAATTTAATACAGGGTTTGGCACAGAATCAGTTAATACAGGGTTTGGCACTGAATCAGTTAATACAGAGTTTGGCACTGAATCAGTTAATACAGAGTTTGGCACTGAATTAGTTAATGCAGAATGTAATATAACAGTTGAAACTGTGGGGTTTGTTTGTGATTTAATGCTGGGGATGCGAGAAAGATGTGTAAAATTATTATTAGAGCTATATATTGAAACAAACTATATACCTACCCCTTGTAGACGAGCACATCAGTACCGTTCTGAGTGAAACTTGTGAAACAATACGGCAGAGACTCCGAACAGGCCTCGGGCTGTGCTAATATCACCTCAGCTTGTGTGCACGAGATGTGCTCAGCGAAGTTGCCACATTGTAAACAACGGATTTCGGATGATGATGTTGTTGTTGGTGTTGTTGTTGGTGTTGTTATTGCTGCTGTTGTTGATTCTGTTGTATCATTGGTAGGTAAGGGGGTGGGGGGCGTGACACATGTTAGATGTTTTTGCTGAATTAGATTATTAGATACAATGTTATAATAAGTAAAATAAATACCTTCACCGAAGCAGAAAATTATAACATTTTTTTTTTGTGTTCGCTCGCTTTGGACTTAAGCGTAGTCCACATAAATGCTATTGTTATTAGTATTCGCCGCTACCAGTGAGTGCACTGCATTGATTTATGCGTCAGGGTTAGATTTTCCTCTTACCAATGCCCCTGCCGCCATCAAGCAAATCCTCTCCGACCTCTGGGGTACTTGCAATTTACGTCCCTAAGTCAAGGACGAGAAGACAAATTTTAAGCACAACTGACCTTTGTCTTCAATAAATGAACTTCGCCGGGTCACTAAATACATTTTAAGTGTTAAACTACCAGTGAGTGCACTGCATTGATTTATGCGTCAGGGTTAGATTTTCCTCTTACCAATGCCCCTGCCGCCATCAAGCAAATCCTCTCCGACCTCTGGGGTACTTGCAATTTACGTCCCTAAGTCAAGGACGAGAAGACAAATTTTAAGCACAACTGACCTTTGTCTTCAATAAATGAACTTCGCCGCGGTCACTAAATACATTTTAAGTGTTAAACCACTCGGCCACTTCCAGCTCCCGACAATACAAGATTAAATGAAAAGGTACTTTAAGATCCCGCAGAGAAACAGGCAACACCGCATGAACAAACCTTAGAAAGAAATTGAACAATTCAGCAAATCTGTGAGGTCGCTATTGACACTAAAGTAATGTTTTGTCTGTTTATGGGATTCTTGGCGTTTCTGACTGAATAAATATTTGATGACGTCATCCCTCTATTTTACCGAGGCTATATCTGTGATAATAACATAGGTTTTACTCACATGAGGAGGCGATTAACCGATTCATCAACTTTGGACAAAACTGTCATCCCTCTATTTTTTTTTTTTTTAAATCCCTCTATTTTACTGTCATTCCTGTATTTTACCGACGCTATATCTGTGAGGAAAGCATAGGTCTCATTTTACTTGCGTGAGGGGGCGTTTAACCGGTTCATCAATTTTGGGTACGACTGTCAACTCTCAATTAAATTTACTTTACAGGTTTCCTGCATTTTAATACCACGAGCGCTAATATAGGTCACACTGCCTATGTCTTTTATAAACCTACGAATACACACGGTTTTTCTCTTCCACTGTCCCTCTCAGAAACTTTGAAAATTGATTCCAAACTAGCATCCCCTTCACTAACGTCGACATTGCCAGAAAGAGAATGACTTCCTGGAGAGGGTCTGTCAAATGTTAGATTTCTTTCATATATACGAAGTTGATTATGTGGTTGTTTCGGGATTTGAAATTTAAATATTGAGCACAACCCACTACTGGCAACGCCGATCGCATTCTGGTATGAACCTAAGGCCTATCCACGTCAATATGGAAGCACTATACTCGAGTTTCGCCCTCGTTTGAGCTCGTCAGTAGTGCATATCCCTGACCGGATCCGGAAACAGTCCCGGATCACGCGTGTGAAGCGGGTGTGTAACCACGCGGCACACACTGGACACACACTGGATTTAGGAGGCCTGGTGTTCCTTGCCAGTGAGAAGTCCTGATCGTTCGGGTCCCATCGATTGACGGACGTCGGTCGCGGCGATTGGGCAATCTTGAGCATAGCCTACGATGGGTAGCGTTGTGATGTTCTGTTGTGATAATTTGGTGTGTCCAGTGTGTGCCGCGTGGTTACACACCCGCTTCACACACGTGATCCGAGACTGTTTCTGGATCCGGTCAGGGATATGCACCACTGACGAGCTCAAACGAGGGCGAAACTCGAGTATAGTGCTTCCATATTGACGTGGATAGGCCTTAGGTTCATACCAGAATGCGATCGGCGTTGCCAGTAGTGGGTTGTGCTCAATATTTAAATATATACGAAGGCCGGCTCCGTGGCCAAGAGGTTACGGGCGCAGTTCGTAATGGCGCATACCACGTTCGAAACACAGCTGTGGGAGATTTGGCACCAGACCGCCATGCGTTGGTTCTTTATATGGGTGCCGGTCGTTCAGAAAGCAATGACAAACTACTGAAGGTAAACTTGACAAAAGATCACAAACAGTCAAAGAAGGCTAGGGTTGACAGTGACGTTATGTAAAGGAAATACAACTAACTTTTATACGAAGGGAGTCTCCGTGGCCAACTGGTTACGCCACTGTCTCGTGTTCCGAGGTTGTTTGTTTCGGTTCAGGGCTACTATGTTCGTTTCACGAGTGCAGTTTTCGCGGAGACACATCGGGATCGTTGCTGGAGCTACGGGGTTAGTGCTTTGTGCCACGCTTTCAGTAGACCACTCATATTGGGTCAAATCCCCTGCAATGAAGCCGATCCTCTTGTCTTGTAAACCGTTTTTTTTTAAATTCACATAAACAAATACCCGGAGAATATTTAGTCTGCAGTATCTCATCTGTTCACATAGGTCACGCGATAAATGTCTTTAAACAAGAATACTCGACCTTCTCATAACTAATTGTTACAAAGTATCTGTACTCCCATCTAGTTTTGCTAGAATCGGGATAGACATGCACTAAAAACATTCTGTAATTTGTGTAAGCATATATATATATATATATATATATATATATATATATATATATATATATATATATATATATATATATATATATATATACTAGCTGACCCGGCTCGGCTTCGCCCAGCCCCTGGCGGGGATCTATCTATCTATCTATCTGTCTGTCTGTCTGTCTGTCTGTCTGTCTGCCTGCCTGCCTGCCTGCTTGCCTACCTACCTGGTCCCACAGGCGCACGACCACCTCCCCTTTGTCCATAAGCAATCTGCCACCAAAAGGTGCATTCCCTGCTAGCCTATCAGCCTGTTCATTCCCCCGGACCCCACATGGCCAGGGCAAAATATCCAAACAATTCTCACAATCTATGACCTCTGAAGCGACGAGAGCCATTCCACACGAAACATTCCTTTCTGCACCTTACTAAGCATACTCTTTGGATCCGTAATGAACAAACGTGTGTTGCAGTAGTCTCCTCTAGCCAACGGAATGCCGCTGCTACTGCCTCCACCTCCATTCTCATGCTGGAGGTCGAAGTCTCATTTGCCAGACTCTCCTTTTTCAAGACTCGTCCTTTGCAATAAAGTCATAGACCTGTTTGTCCATGGCCGCCTTCCGAAGGTTGCCTCACTTTTGGGTCCAAATATCTCAGGGTAGTGTGCCTTACGTGCCAGTACGTTATCCAGACCCAGTCAACCATATTTACCAAAGGTGCTTTTTACTTGTTAAAACAAAATCGTTTTCGTCCATATTTCTCAATGTTATATACACTAATTGGCAGGAGGTTTGACAAAAAAAATATATTGGACAGACTTGGAGACTTTTAGCGGACACATTCAGGAAACATCTGAGAGATATCACGCAACACTCGGACAAATTTGTTTCCGATTGTTTCAACTCAAGTCATGGGGGGTGGGGGTGTTGTTGATTTATGTGTCACTGCTATCACACCGCTGTATTTGGAAAGTTCTACCAGACTGGGAATGGAGAGCACTTGATTACCATTATGGGATATGTCCACCCAGTGGAAATCAATACTGTTGTGGTTAGCACGCTTTAACAATGTTAATCTTGTTCGCTGTTACTTCCCTTCTGGCCTCCCTTCCTGTTCCTATCATGTTATGCCCTTATATCTGCTTTTCTCTGTCTCACAATGTGCATGTTTAGAAAAACTTGTCCTGTTTTTGGCATCATTACAACACTACTTTTGCCCATTAATACTATTCGCGGAAGTCGCCACCTGTTCTTCAATACTTCCTTGTAATCCAGTTGAGATAAGTGTTTATAAAATGTCATGCTGTATAATAATTTTCTAAGTCCAATTTGTGTTGTTCTTCACAAAGGTTTATATAACCGAAACGTAGGACTTGTGTGGCGTGATTTAAAGTATGTATTATTCTTAGTCGTTTTTAGATCATGTTTACTCATTTTACATATATACGCGTATTTCTACATTCTTTTGTAAGTGGAAAATATTATATACGTAGTAAGTGATTTCTGTTCAACAGACATTGGTCTTTACCGGGTATGTACGAGAGGGCTTCAAATGGTAAGCTTAATAGTATGATAGAAATTACAATAACCATGCCATTGTCTTGTAACCTGTTAATACGCCCGTTAAGGATGTCAATATTTTTATGCACGTTACATCACAGTGTAGACGAACATTGTGACGTCATAGGGACGTATTAATTATGGTCGCCCGACTTTTGACATGCACCAAAGAGGAGCAGCGTTCTGTTATCCGTGATTTTTTTTTTTTACCAGTGACGGGGTGAAACCTGTAGAAAGTCATCGGGGAACGAAGGTCCAGTATGGTGATGCATGCCTGTCTAGCAAGTGTATGAGTGGAGTGAGTGGCACCTTACAATCTTGACAGACCAAAGTATGTGAGTTGGAATTTTGCCAAAATTCCATCATAATGCCTGGGCAGAGCTTCAGAGAGAACATGTGGTGCCCAAACGACATGTTCCCTCTTTCGGGCTTGCCTTGTTTATTCCAGAGGAATGGATAACCAATACGTCTGGAACAAGATAGGCTGTAGACGCTAGCGGCTCAGCGTCAAACCTCTGAGAGCTCGCCTCCACGAGCAGGTGGAGAGTGGTGGCCAGACCCTGGAACCCACGGAACCTGACTTAGAGGCGTTCAGTCAAGTCCCACAGGTGAGGACCTCTTACGCGCCTGGACCATAGGACGCGTACATCTGTCGATCGCAAGAGTCTGGACCTGTGAAAGCGTGTACTACCGTCAGACTCCCCGCCTGACTGGTGCGGAACCCACGACCACTAGGAATAGGCCCGCCGGAGATATTTCTCGTCTGTTGCGGGCAAATCTCCACCGACTGAATAAGTAAAGAAACGATAAAAGTAGTGGTATTTCAATTGCGCTTGCGCTCCCACCTATGCTACACCCTTCATGTGTCTTCACAAAGTCGGACTAGAGTCAAGCTCAACAGGGTCTTCTTTCCCCGCTGATTCTACTAAGCCCGTTCCCTTGGCTGTGGTTTTGCTAGATAGTAGATAGGGACAGTGAAAATCTCGTTAATCCATTCATGCGCGTCACTAATTAGATGACGAGGCTTTTGGCTACCTTAAGAGAGTCATAGCGAGTGCTCTGAATGTCACAGTGAAGAAATTCAACCAAGCGCGGGTATACGGCGGAAGTAACTATGAGTGGAGTAGATAGTTTCAAACGGCGTGAATTCTGTGACAGACTGTTCACGACCGGGTCAGGCACACCGTGTAATGATCCCAGAGTCCATTGCAGCCGTTGAAGGCCTCTTACAGGAAAACCACCGATTGACTGTCAGTGACATTGCCGCACATGTTGACATCGGTCAATGTTCAGCACAGCACATCATCCATGATGTGCTACAGTACCGCAACGTGTCTGCAAGGTGGGTGTCACGAAAGCTTACTCCAGAATTGAAACAACGACGTATTGTCAAAAACTTTTGCTGTGGTTTCAATCAGAAAGCGATGGTTTCCTATCAAGAATTGTTACTTAAGATTAAATCTGGGTTCAATACAACGAGCTGGAAATGAAGAGAGCGAGCTAGGAATGGCGCCATCCCTCCCCATCGAAACCAAAGAAGTTTCGCACACAGCCATCTGCAGGGAAGGTTACGCTGACTCTCTTTTGAAAGAACGAGGCGTTATTTTAGAGCACTACATGCCAAGAGGGAAAACTGTCATCAGTGATACGTATACAGATCTTCTCAGTAATCATCTTCGACCGACAATCAAATCCAAACGACGTGGACTTCTGATTTAAGGTGCCCCTTTGCGATATGACAACGCTAGACCCCATACTGCCCGTACAACTGTTGAAACCATCGAAGGCCTTCACTTTCTGTACTCGTTAGACCTAGCCCCTCGTTATTTCCTGTTTGGAGAACTCAAAGAGACATTGGTAGGAAAGATTTTTCGGTACGATGAAGAGGTACAGCAGATGGAGCATGAGTGGTTACAAACTCGACCAAGAGAATTTTCTTTTCCTTACAGGAGCAAGCACTTTATCTGCGCTGGGGAATGCTACATTTCTTCTTCATTTTCTCAGAATATAATCACCATACCGCCCCCCACCCCAATGTTAATTTGAATCCCACTCGTAAAAGTGTGTTTGCTGTTTCTATTTATTGTTTCTGGATTGATTGATTGATTGATTGATTGATTGATTGATTGATTTAGGAACCGACATCACAGCATTCGGGACATTCCCATAAGCGCTCCGTCCCCACCCTCAGCAGCCAGCGAAGAGTTCCAACACTAATAGTTCCAGTAGCAATCTGGTTATATGTCCGACTCGCCTTTCCTCTGAGCGTCGATCGTCGGCCAGATCCCCTTGTTACACCTCGCTGACTCATTCTTACCAGACCATGGTGATCCATTTGCTCCTCCAAGGTGTTCACGTGCTCACACAAGGCCGCAACCACGTATGTCTTGTCGTGCATCAATATTCCACCAAGTTTTGCCGAGCCAGCCAATCAGTCCGCCTGTTTCTGGGTTGAATAGGCCTTCAGCTATCCCACACCAAACCCTAGTATCTTTTTTTCTGTAGCACATGTGTCCCCCACACAGTCTTCATCTCTGACTAGTTGTCTTCTCTCATGCTTTGGAATTCCCTCTACTTCTTTTCTCTGTGGCAGAAAGGTCAATCTAGCTACATTAGTAGCAGTATTCTTTAAGTATGTTTTAACACATTGCCGGCGTCTTGTACACGCCTCTTGATTCGCCTGTATTTGTTTAGTTCTCTCCATTATCTCTACATTAGTGATACTGCCGTACCATTTTAGATCTTCTTTTCTGCTCAGGGACCGGTTAATTAATGTTGCATTTTATTTTAATAAAATAATATAGCGAAGTGGTTACGGGTGCAATTTGCAATCCAGCATACCGCTTTCAGAGAATAGGAACCTACTGTGGATATGTGAAGTATTAGGACCACCATGTATTTAGGCCTTATTTCACGGATAAATAGGCGGTCAGTCTTCCCCTCCCGTAGAGAATGACAACCGCAAGCATAAACCCCTCCTCCTACCGAAATCAAGCCATTGTCAGCGTACCCTCCTAACCGTTAAAACACCGCGCTCGCTTCCGCTCACTCACACTTACTGAGATTATAAGCCGGATTTCAGATGAGATTCAGATGTTCTAAATGCTGGTCCATCTTCTTCTAAAACATAATAACTATGGGGAGACAATCCAGGCTAGACGACAGGAACGAAAGAATTAATAGATAGGCTGAAACATGAAAGATAGACAACTCAGCCTGTTTCTGTTCAAACGGAGGCTCATCCTGTGTCAGATGCCATCCTTCCATTTACCTGATATGTTAGTTGCCAAGCCGAGCGACGGAAGTTCATCTGAAATGAAAGATAACATGGGTATGTTTCAGAGATTCCCAAGTTGTCCTCGCTTGACTCTGGAAGTACAAGATCATTGTCAGTTATGATGAGCAGTCGGATTTTGAATAATAATTATGGTAATGATAGTAGTAGTAGTAGTAGTAGTAGTAGTAGTAGTAGTAGTAGTAGTAGTAGTAGTAGTAGTAGTAGTAGTAGTAGTAGTAGTAGTAGTAGTAGTAGTAGTAGTAGGAGTAGGAGTAGTAGTAGTAGTAGTAGTAGTAGTAGTAGTAGTAGTAGTAGTAGTAGTAGTAGTGGTGATGGTGGCTGTGGTGGTGGTATAAGAAGTTGCAGAAGCAGTAGTAGTGGTATAAGGAATTGGAGTTGGTGTAGTAGTAGTAGTAGTAGTAGTAGTAGTAGTAGTAGTAGTAGTAGTAGTAGTAGTAGTAGTAGTAGTAGTAGTAGTAGTAGTAGTAGTGGTGATGGTGGCTGTGGTGGTGGTATAAGAAGTTGCAGAAGCAGTAGTAGTGGTATAAGGAATTGGAGTTGGTGTAGTAGTAGTAGTAGTAGTAGTAGTAGTAGTAGTAGTAGTAGTAGTAGTAGTAGTAGTAGTAGTGGTGGTGGTGGTAGTGGTGGTGGTGGTGGTGGTGGTGGTGGTGGTGGTGGTGGTGGTGGTGGTGGTGGTGGTGGTGGTTGTTGTTGTTGATGTTGTGGATGTTGTTGTTGTTGTTGTTGTTGTTGTTGTTGTTGTTGTTGTTGTTGTTGTTGTTGTTGTTGTTGTTGTTGTTGTTGTTGTTGTTCCTGGTGCAGCAGCAGCAACAGTAAAATAGAACATATATTCTATTGTCCACGGCTAGAGACGCCAGCCTCTAAGCCTAGTAAACCAGTCGCCATTAGTTGGCTAATGGGGTTAAACTATCGTCTGCCGCCTGCATGTTTCATTGTTCTGTTTGCGTATTTGCCATGGTCCTACATTAACTGTTATACGTAGCACTATACTCATAACTGCTGTATATTAACTGTCATACGTAGCTCTATACTCATTTTTTTCCGCATACCCTTTACAGGACATCGTTGTCAACACCATCATTTTACCGCTGTTGTTGATTTCTTGGCAAGATTACGCTCAGTAGTTTGCCATTGCTTTCTGAGCTGCCGGCTAACTTATCCCGTAAGTAACCAACGCGGCGAGAACCGCTTCCAATTCTCGTGCGCTGCGTTACTCTACGTGGATAAAAGGGATTACGGAGAAAGTCGTTTAACACCTAGGCCAGGGAGACCTTGGAAATCTTGGAGATGTGGTTTTATAGAAGAATGCTGAAAATTAATTGGATATGCGAATTGAACAATTTGGACGATTTAGGGGAAGCTGGGTCGCAAAGGTAACGTATCACAAACATCAGAAAGAGGCAGTCATCGTTTTTGGTCATGTTATGAGAAGATAATAACTGGAACATGTTGAGACAACAGGAAAAATTTTTGAAACGAGAGATAGAGGAAGACAGCGTAAGAAGGTTCTTAACCGTCTTTGTCATGGTACGGAAGGGAGTCAGCACACGAATTTATTGATCTATGCCGTCTGGGATCGCATTGTGTAAAGAGACATGATCGCCCACACCAGCCGACAAGGCACTGAATGATGATGATGATGATGATGATGATGATGATGATGATGATGATGATGATGATGATGACGCATAGCTGTTGTACATTAACTATTACACGTAGTACAACTTGAGAATCCCTGGATTCGTATCTCAGCTGGACAAGCCAGACGAATCAATATGGCCCTTTCCTGCTCTAAAAGGGCCCAGCTATTACTGCGCGCATCACACGATAAATCGGACATTATGGATGATAAAACCAGCCCATTAACCTACCATCTGGAGCCACACTCTATCATACACCGCTAATGTAAATACCACACGGACCTGGTGTCTGTGACTAAATATGATGCAAATTGCACATCTTTAACTCTTATCCTTCCTCTGAGCTGTTATTTTAGCGCTTTTAGTCCCACGGTGTTTGGTTTTATTAAATGCACTGTTCTAATATCCTCCCCACATCATTCATTAATTCATTCAGTAGCATGCCCTTTGCAGAACCTCGCTCCCATTACAACGTTCCGGAAAACCTCTCGATCATAAGCAAAATGTCCCACGTCCGATACACCCATCTGGAGATAATCCGAAACATCCTGCACCCATATTCTCGTTGGCCTTCCTCTTCCTCTCTTCCCAGGCAAATACCCCTCCATTATAGTTCTCTCCAAACTTTCGTGACGTTTCAAATGACCAAGATATTTAAATTTTCTTTTGTTTTATAGTCTTTAATAGCCAATCCTCTTCAATATTCAGCTCGTGAAGCATGGATTCATTTGTTATTTTCATTATCTAAGATATCCACATCACACAAGAGAATTTCAGGCACAGAGCACGAACTCTGTTGCATCATAAACAAACAACTAAAGGGCCCTCTTGCGCGCCTTAAGGCGCACTGGGCACACGGAGCTTTTAAATACCATTCGGCACTCGGTGGCTGGTGTGCTCATGTATCAGGTCGGCCGCCTTTACTGCCCAGTACATTTCCTGGTAACCATTTTAAGCTGGGTCGACCTGGGAGCGCAAGTCAATCCATAAAATTCCAATCCACGCCGAAGCGGATTTAACATTTTTATAGGGGTCGCTACAGAAGATAGCAAAAGGACGGCTTGGCAATAGTTGGTTCAAGGCCAAAACTCAATGCGAGATAAGAGGAAGACAAAGAAGAGGAAGAGAAGAGATTCATAAGTCAGTGTCGACCTCCAGAACAATATTTGTGGGGGAAATAATCATGTCCTTGTCGGGGTTTGAACGTGAACCACTGTATTTGTTAGTAAATGCACTAACCTCCATGACATAACATAGTTAACAGACTCAAGTCACAAAAGGTAAGGCTGGAGAAGACAGACTGCTTTTACTGGAGTCACGGGAGTGGTCAGCCGACACAGAAGTGGCTTTATCGGGGACATATTTAGGAGGGTATCTGAGAATTTATGGACAAGTACTTCTTTGCTCAGTGAGGATGATCTGTTGACTAAATAACTGACTGACTGACTGACTGACTGACAAACTAAAGGATTGATTGACTGGCTGACTGACTGACTGACTGGCTGACTGACTGACTGGCTGACTGACTGACTGGCTGACTGGCTGACAGACTGACTGACTGACTGACTGACTGAATGACAAACTAACTGATTGACTGACAAACTAACTGACTGAATGACAAACTAACTGACTGACACACTAACTGACTGACTGACAAACTAACTGACTGGCTTATTAATTAACTGACAAACTTACTAACTGATTGGTTGATTAACTAACTGACTAACAAACTAGCAAAGTGACTGACTGACTAACTGATTGACAAACTATCTAAGTGACTGACTGACTAACTGATTGAAAAACTATCTAAGTGACTGACTAACTGATGTCTGACTTACTGACAAACTAACTGATTGACTGACAAACTGACCGACTGACGAACTAACTGACTGACTGTCAGATTAACTGACTGACTGAATGAATTAGAAACTACAAGATTGACTGACTGAGTAAATGATTGACTGACTAACAAACTAACTCACTGACTGACTGGCTGACTGTCTGACTGACTAGCTTACAGACTAACTGGCTGGCTGGCTGACTGACTGACAATATAACTGATTGACTGACAAACTAACTGACTGGCTGATAAACTAACTTATTGACTGACTGACTGACTGACAAACTAACTGACTGACTGACTAACAAACTAACTGGATGACTGACTGACTGACTGGCTGAATGGCTGGCTTACTGACTAACTGACTGACTGACTGACAAACTAACTGACTGACTGACTAACAAACTAACTGGATGACTGACTGACTGGCTGGATGGCTGGCTGACTGACTGACTGGCTGACTGGCTTAGTGACTGACTGACTGGCTGGCTTAGTGACTGACTGACTGACTGGCTGGCTTAGTGACTGACTGACTGGCTGGCTTAGTGACTGACTGACTGGCTGGCTGGCTTAGTGACTGATTGGCTGGCTTAGTGACTGACTGACTGACTGGCTGGCTTAGCGACTGACTGACTGGCTGGCTTAGTGACTGACTGACTGACTGGCTGGCTTAGTGACTGACTGACTGACTGGCTGGCTTAGTGACTGACTGACTGGCTGGCTTAGTGACTGACTGACTGGCTGGCTGGCTTAGTGACTGACTGACTGACTGGCTGGCTTAGTAACTAACTGACTGGCTGGCTTAGTGACTGACTGACTGGGTGGCTTCATTACTGACTGACTGGCTGGCTGGCTTAGTGACTGACTGACTGACTGGCTGGCTTAGTGACTGACTGACTGGCTGGCTTAGTGACTGACTGACTGGCTGGCTTAGTGACTGACTGACTGGCTGGCTGGCTTAGTGACTGACTGGCTGGCTTAGTGACTGACTGGCTGGCTTAGTGACTGACTGACTGGCTGGCTTAGTGACTGACTGACTGGCTGGCTTAGTGACTGACTGGCTGGCTGGCTTAGTGACTGATTGACTGGCTGGCTTAGTGACTGACTGACTGTCTGGCTTAGTGACTGACTGGGTGGCTTAGTGACTGACTGACTGGCTGGCTTAGTGTCTGACTGACTGACTGGCTGGCTTAGTGACTGACTGACTGACTGGCTGGCATAGTGACTGACTGACTGACCGGCTTAGTGACTGACTGACTGGCTGGCTGGCTGAGTGACTGACTGACTGACTGGCTGGCTTAGTGACTGACTGACTGGCTGGCTTAGTGACTGACTGACTGGCTGGCTTGGTGACTGACTGACTGACTGGCTGGCTTAGTGACTGACTGACTGGCTTAGTGACTGACTGACTGGCTGGCTTAGTGACTGACTGACTGTCTGGCTTAGTGACTGACTGACTGGCTGGCTTAGTGACTGACTGACTGACTGGCTGGCTTAGTGACTGACTGACTGACTGGATGGCTTAGTGACTGACTGACTGACTGGCTGGCTTAGTGACTGACTGACTGACCGGCTTAGTGACTGACTGACTGACTGGCTTAGTGACTGACTGACTGGCTGGCTTAGTGACTGACTGGCTGACTGGCTTAGTGACTGACTGACTGACTGACTGACTGGCTGGCTTAGTGACTGACTGGCTGACTGGCTTACTGACTGAGTGGCTGACTAACTGACTAACTGATTGACTGACTAACTAACTGATAAACTTACTAACTGTTTAGTTGTGACTGACTGACAAACTAACTAAATGACTGGCTGGCGTACTGACTATACTATACACTGAATTTAACAGCGTAAATATAATCATGGACAGAATCATAAGAAAAATAAAAAGCCATTTAGGTTAGCCTTCCACTTCTACCCCGGAAGGTGGCGGATAGACACTGTGAAACATGTCGGCTTTGTTGGAGCTATTGTATACCGCAGCTTGACTCAACAACATATAGTAATAATGAGCTGTAGGCGTCAGAAGATCAGCAACATAACTTAACGCTGGTCAAGACTTTAGGTATCTGTGCGTTGTTTGATCCATCTACAGACTGGATTCACACTGTATTGACCTATCTACATACTGGATTCACACTGTATTGACCCATCTACAGACTGGATTCACATTGTATTGACCAATCTACATACTGGATTCACACTGTATTGACCCATCTACAGACTGGATTCACATTGTATTGACCAATCTACAGACTGGATTCACACTGTATTGACCCATCTACAGACTGGATTCACATTGTATTGACCCATCTACAGAATGGATTCACATTGTATTGACCAATCTACAGACTGGATTCACACTGTATTGACCAGTCTACAGACTGGATTCACACTGTATTGACCCATCTACAGACTGAATTCACACTGTATTGACTAATCTACAGACTGGATTCAGACTGTATTGGCCCATCTACAGACTGGATTCACACTGTAATGACCAATCTACAGACTGGATTCACACTATATTGACCCATCTACAGACTGGATTCACACTGTATTGACCCATCTACAGACTGGATTCACACTGTATTGACCCATCTACAGACTGGATTCACACTGTATTGACCCATCTACAGACTGGATTCACACTGTACTGACCCATCTACAGACTGGATTCACACTGTATTGACCCATCTACAGACTGGATTCACACTGTATTGACCCATCTACAGACTGGATTCACACTGTACTGACCCATCTACAGACTGGATTCACACTGTATTGACCATTCTACAGACTGGATTCACTCTATATTGAACAATCTACAGACTGAATTCACACTGTATTGATCCATCTACAGACTGGCTTCACACTGTATTGACCAGTCTACAGACTGGATTCACACTGTATTGATCCATCTACAGACTGGATTCACACTGTATTGACCCATCTTCAGACTGGATTCACATTGTATTGACCAATCTACAGACTGGATTCACACTGTATTGACCCATCTACAGACTGGATTTACACTGTATCAAACGTTCCAACGATAGCCATGTCTCTTCCCAGATGTGATGATCAAGTAGCAGTGTTGCGCACCTTGCTGGTTCCTGCCTTCGGAGAGGGAAAGAACTCTACATCATAGTCACCGAGAAGATGGTACTCATTACTTGGTCGGAAGGAAAGTTTCTCTACTAACCGTGATTCCGGTGATAGTGTGAGATAGCGGACTATGGCCGCCCACACTGTCTGGCATGACGCATGATGATGATGTTGATGAATCGATTACTTGAAAATAACAGTAAAATTGGGAAAGCTGAAAGAATAACAACATTAAGAGCTTGCTGTGTGCCAGTTTCCCGAATCACTGAAATGAGACAGTTGTCTCTCAGGAACGTTTGTCTAATGTTATTTTGTGTCCGTGTGAAGAAAACCCAGCCTTGGAGAGACCAAAACGAAGCAACCGTCCCAGACCATTCTGGGATAAGTCTGGTTGTACTAATGTTGACACTGACGCGGCCATTCGATCCAAATGTTTGTCACTGTTAATTCCGCGCCAGACAAACTTCGGAAATGATAAAATCGGAAGGTACTTAAGAACAAACTTCTTGTAGAGTGTTTCGAATCACAGACAGCACTGAATTACCTCTTAGGTTGTCGAATATCATTAGGAGGAACTCTTTAATGGTTAGTCCATGCTTGGGTATTTTCTTGTAATCCAGTTCATTGTTTACAGTTGCCAGACGCTCTAAACGTTGTTACAGCCAACCTAAAATTTCCCAGATTGCTTTAACTCATTATGTTCATACCAGTCAAATTACCATATCCAGAGCTGTTACTTTCTACGTCATCAATACATCATCAACTGTCTTCAAATATTCTTCTGTCCTCCTCCTTTGTCTTACTGTTTTTGCCGCGAAGAGTGGCAGAGAGGATGTAGGTGTAATGTTATGTTTTTGTGCTTGTCTTGTTGCTTGTGCTAATGTCATATTTGAAGTCTTTAAATTCTCTTTTTCTCCATCTAGCCAGCTCTTCCTGGGGCTTCCGCACGCCTTGTATGCAGATGTTCTCATGCAGGTACTCTTAACACCTGGTTTGTCTTGTTGCATGTTCGAAGTATTTAATTCATGTGTGATATGTAAAGTCGGTAACAGGTGTTACCCATATACGTGTTATTAGTTTCTTATTTGTTTTCTATCCCTTCTTGTTTTGTTTTCAGCTGCGTTTCTTAAGCATCTCACTTCACAAGATATGATTTTACGCCCGTGTGTTTCTATGACTGCCTATGCCAGGCGTTGGTAACGCAGCATTGGGAAAATACAGCTTCTATCAGTTGTTTTTTTTTATGCTGATATTTGGATGTTTTAGCATGGGTGCTATTTGATAGTTGATGTCTACTTTCTGTATAATAAATGTTTTCATATCATTTACAGGACATCGCTGTCAACATCAGCATCTTTCAGCTGATTGTTGATTTCTTGGCAAGATTACGCTCAGTAGTTTGCCATTGCTTTCTGAGCGACCGGCTCACATACCCCGTAGGTTACCGACGCGGTTAGAACCGATACCGATTCTAACCCCTAGGTTACCGACGCGGTTAGAACCGCTACCGATTCTCGCCGTTGTCACGTTACTCACGAGAGTATACGGGATTGCGGAGAAAGTCACTAACCCCTAGGCCAGGGATGTATCCTCGTTTGTATTTCTCTAGCTAGTCTTCTATCCTCTAACATTATGCCAACATGTTTTTGTTCTCCAATGTATATTTTTATTTTTAAAGTTAGTTGCGTATCTTTTACAGGACGTCGCAGTCAACTCTAGCATATTTTGCCTTTTTGTGATTTATTGGCAAGTTTACGTTCAGTAATTTACCATGGATTTCTGAATGACCGACACTCATACCATTGTATGAAATCTAACGCAATGCAGTCTGTTGCCAAATCGCCCGCAGCTGTGTTTCGAACACGGTATGCGGGATTACGAAATTCGCCCGTAATCCCTTTGCCACAGGAATGAATGTAATGTGTTTAGAATGTAATGTTGTAAACTCTTGAACAAGGCAAGAATGTGCTCATGTCTATTTGCAACGGTTTCCACGGTCTTTGTACTGTTGCATACGTTGACACGCTAGTTGCATGTCCGTTACACGGACGTAGCAGTCAGCCCCAGTATTGACTCACTGTTTCTGATTTTCTATGCAATGTTAGTTCAGCAGTTTGCCACTGTTTTCTAAACGGCCGACGCCTTAAAACAAAGAAATCAGCGCTAAACGGTCTTCTAACTCTCCCGCAGTAGATGTGAAACCTTCGGCTTGACGGCGAATTATGAAACTATACTCTATGCCCTTTTTTCTTGTTGCTGTTTTTTGTTGTTGTTATTGCTGTTGCTGTTGTTGTTATTGTTGTTGCTGTTGGTGTTGTTATTGTTGTTGTTCTTGTTGATGTTTTTGTTGTTGCTGCTGCTGCAGTTGTTGTTGCTGCTGCTGTTGTTATTGTTGTTGTTAATGTTGTTGTTCTTGTTGTTTTTGTTGATGGTTTTGTTGTTATTGCTGATTTTGTTGTTAATGTTGCTGTTATTGCTGTTATTGTTGTTTTAGTGTTGGTGGTGGTGGTGGTGGTGGTGGTGGTGGTGGTGGTGGTGGTGGTGGTGGTGGTGGTGGTGGTGTTTTGGTGTTGCTGCTGCTGCTGTTGCTGCTGCTGTTATTGTTGTTGTTGCCGCTGCTGCTGTTGGACACACACACACAAACATACATGTGAACAGGTCATCCCTCTGAAGCTGGCAGGTGATCAGCTCCGAACAACAGTAGACGCATGTGGCATTGACTTCCGGGTGGCAACCACGAGCTTCCCGATCAATACAGACCTGCCAAGTAAATGAAGAACCGAGCAACTCGCGAGGCCATTAAAGTGATCACTTGGACATGTTCTTATATAAAAGATTCGTACTTGTAGAACACAGAAGGAAAGAAATATAATGACTATATTATCAACAGATCTTTTACCCTGTCTGCATTATCTTACGTACGTACTTTACTTAAACCATATATTTAATCTGTATTGTAGATTTTAATCGACTCTGTGGCGAAGGTGTTACGGACGCAATTCGTAATCCCGCATACCACGTTCGAAACACAGCTGCGGGTGATTTGGCAGTAGATTACCTCGCGTTGGTTTTCATACAGTGGTATGAGTGCGGGTCGTTCCGAAACAATGCCAAACTACTGAACTTAAACTTGCCAAGAAATCACAAACAGCCTCAAACTTCCGCGACGGCGTGTAAAGGATAAGCAACTATTTGTTAAGTATGTAAGTAAGAACATGTTACGGAACCTTTCACACGCCTTCATCATCATCATCATCATCATGTGCCGTGCCGGTAAACGTGGGCGGTCATGTTCTGCCATCTCACTCGATCACCAGAGTCGTGGATCAGCTAGTGTTCTTGTCTCTACAATACAATATGGCCAAGCCATCCAGGGATTTACTTCTCAGCCCTCCCCTTGTTCTCTTCCCCTCGATCTTGTCAGTTGTCACCAAGTTCTCTAATTCATTTCTTCTCATTACATGTCCAAACAAGTGTGACTGTCTACGTCTAATTTCTCTAATCAGTTTGCGATTTTCATTTATTTCTTTTAGTACTTGGTCATTGGCTTTTCTATCTGTCCATTGTATTCTTTGCATTTTCCTCATAAACCACATTTCTACAGCCATCAGATGTTGTTCAGCTTTTCTGCTCATTTTCCACGCTTCACTTCCTTACAAAAGAACAGGTTATATGTAGCATCTCAACACTCTTTTTCTCGTTGCAGATGACACCTTTTTATTAGTATGTTTTTTCATCATGCAAAAGGTCATCATGCAAAAGGCTGCTCCTTCGTCATGGCAATTCTTGTTCTAATTTCTTCAAGGCATCTCCCATCTGATGTTATGACTGTTCCTAGATTATTGTACCGATTCACTTGTTTAAGAATATTCTCATTTACTTATATATTACATTGTGGTATTTCCTTCTTCTTTGTGACGACCATAATCTGTGTCTTCTTACACTTTAATTCTTGCCCAAGTTGTTCACTGCGTGCAACAGTCGCATCTACTAAATGTTGCAGATCCTGCTCATTGTCTGCAATCAATTGTGTATCATCCGCATATCTAATGTTATTCGTGTTGTGTCCCCTAATGATGATTCCTTTCATATCGTCAACATTTGTGAAAATACTTTCACTGTACTGGGAAAACAGATCTATTGACATTACACACTCCTGTCTCACACCTATCTTCTTATTAGGCTGATATTGACCAACTTCATTATAATCTTTATTACAGCTTTTGTTTCCAATATATGTTTGTTTTTTTATTAGTCTAAGGTCTTTCCCATAAATTTGTAGATCTGCAAGCATCTCCATCATGTTGACATGTCTTACACGCCTTAAGGCTCTCTCCATCGGCACTTTGTGGGTGAAATGTTCAGAGTTAGGCCGGCCGTCATTATTTCTCCTGGTCCCCATTTTTAGAGTGGGTTGACCGGGGAGCCAATGTCAATTTTAAACACTCGTATCCGCCTGTATAGGGATCGAACTCACCATCAACAAATCTATCTGCCGCAGCATATTCTAGTTTCTTTCTTCTCATAGTGGGGCCAGCAATGACGTTTGCTGTCTCTGGTGTGTGTTGATGGTGGCATTTTTATAATGATTATATTCGGCGCAAATTAATGAATACCTGAAAATGTGAGCATTATTATAATAATTATAACCAGCTCGTTTTAATGATTGCCTTATAATCTGATTACCATGAAAATAATTATAATAGTAAGTAAAGTGGAGGTCAGCATGGCTGAATGGATAAGAACACTTGACCTTAAATCCGATGTGCTGATGTCGAAGTAGCGAGTTCAACTCCTACACTGGTCAGTTGAACTAACATGCGTGACTTCTCGTCCTTGGCTTGGGGACGGAAATTACAAGTACTTCAGAAGTCGGAGTTGATACAGACAATTTCGAGGGGGAGAGGGGGGACACTGATATTAAGGAAAGCTAATCCGCACGCAAAAATCAGTTCAGTGGACTAGAAGTAATTGCACGTGTATGGACTACTCTTGAGTTCAAAGCGAGCGAGCGCGCGCATGCACACACATATATACACACGCATATACACAATTGTAAATACAGTAATGCACCCTTTTACATATCTCGCGACATATTATGTATATGGTGCTAGGCCCACTTTTCTGTAGAGCAATGGGCACTCGATGTGTAAGTAAAACAAGTAAATCTTCTTCTTCTTCTTCTTCTTCTTCTTCTTCTTCTTCTTCTTCTTCTTCTTCTTCTTCTTCTTCTTCTGCGTTATTCCAAATTGTTTTTATTTCCAGATGTAATTGCGTTGAGCCACGTTTATTTGCGCGCTTAGGCCGAGACATCCGACTTCTGCGGGTGTTTGTTGACCTTCCAGGGTGCTTCGAAGGACATTCCATTCTCACTCGGACGTTTTTGCGTTGTGCCAAGTTTATTTGCGCCCTTAGGCCGACACATCCGACTTCTGCGGGTGTTTTTTTTTGGGACCGGGTTAGCCTTCCCGGGTGTTTCAAGGGACTATCGACTCTCATTTTTGTGGTGCCGTCCACATCCCAGCTGGTCAGGTTAGAACGGCCGAAGACATCACGGTCAATCTTCAAGAGAAGGCAGGGGCATTATTTGCCATCCACGGAGGCTTCCATAATTACAGAGCCGACACACAGCGCTCTGGTACTGGGCTCACCCAAGGAATCACCACGTCCTGCATATGGCTGCTTCGCTTCCTTACTTCCATAATATTGAGCATTTTGTTCGCCACAGGCTGCTCCCCGCGCAAACCAGGAGAGGTCAGGATGCACACGCCATCCACTCAGCGAGCTTTCGGTTCGGACTTTCCACGAAATAGGTTTGCCAGCCAAGCAATATACCCGTTCGGTCTTTTATGTCGCTTTCTCACTCTTACTGTTGTGGTTTCATCCCTATCCAAGCTGGTCTACTCAGAACAGCCCAATATATCCTGGTCAGCCCTCCGGGGAAGGCAGAGGCAGACCATGGGCATTCTCCGCAATCCAAGGAGGCTTCCATAATTGCAGAGCCGACACATAGCGCTCTGGTATTGGGCTCACCCAACGAATCGTCACGTCCTGCACATGGCTGCTTAGCCTTACTTCCCGTTCACGACAGGCAGCTCCTCCGAAAACCAGGAGGGACCAGTATGGAGATGACGTACACACAGCAAGCTTTCGCTTCGGACTTCCACGTAATAGATTCAATAGCCAAGCAATTTCATTTCGTTTAAATGAGAAGTTTTTCCACCTTTGGTAACTTACACGAGGTGGCTGCAGATGCTGCTGGCTAAGCAATTTCATTGCCAGGTCCTCCCATCCGGGGGGATATTGACTTAGAGGCGCTCAGCCATATCCCTCAGCTGAGAGCCTTAGAGACGTTTTTCGACTTTTGATAAACCTCACTCAATGTGCCCCTGGGACGCTTTTGTCCACCTTTGGGTTGCAGATGCTGCCGGCTCAGCATCTCACTTCCATGCAGCAGAGTGAGAGTAACGGTCAAGCCCTCGCAATCCCGGGGATATTGACTTAGAGGCGTTCAGCCATATACTTCAGCTGAGAACCGTAGAACAAGTGTCTGGACTAAAAAGGTAGTGGCACCTTGCAAATGATTCGGACGTTATATGCAATGGTTTTGCTTGTCAAGGTATATTCCGTTTCGCTTCACTTTGCTACTGGGGTTGCTAGTCCGCATCGTTTATCGTCAGAACTACGACGGTATCTGATCGTCTTCGCGCCTCTGACTTTCAGTCTTGATTAATCAAAACATTCTTGACAAATGCTTTCGCAGTAGCTCGTCTTGCGGCGATCCTAGAATTTCACCTCTAATGCCCCCGTTTGTCCCTGTTAACCATTAACTCCAGTTCCGAAAACCAACAAAATAGACAGGAGGTCCTATTCCATTATTCCATGCACCATTATTCAGGCAGTCGAGGCATACTTTGAACACTCTAATTTTTTTTCAAAGTAAACGCGCCGGCCACCCGGGACGCTCCGCGAAGAACGTCCATGGAAGAGAGCCGGCAGACGGTAGGGCAGGAACAACGGGCAGTGAACCGGCGCGAGCTGGACCGCCCTCCTGCACCTGAGATCCAACTAAGAGCATTTACCTGCATCAACTTTAATATACGCTATTGGAGCTGGAATTACCGCGGCTGCTGGCATCAGACTTGCCCTCCAATAGATCCTTGTTAAAGAGTTTAAAGTGTTCTCATTCCAATTACGGGGCCTCGATAGAGTCCCGTATTGTTATTTTTAGTCACTACCTCCCCGTGCCGAGAGTGGGTAAGTTGCGCGTTTGCTGCCTTTCTTGGATGTGGTAGCCGTTTCTCATGCTACCTCTCCGGAATCGAACCCTGATTCCCCGTTACCCGTTACAAATATGGTAGGCATGTCACGTACCATCGACATTTGATATGGTAGACATTTGAATGATGCATCGCCGGCACGTAAGGTCATGCGATCAGCACAAAGTTATCCAAAGTCACCAGTGGGAACGCCGCTTACCGCGAAGGGCAACGACTATTGGTTTTGACCTAATAGAAGCGCTCTTCCCGCGAAGGTCGGAGCTTGATAAGCATGAATTAGCTCTAGAATTGTCACAGTTATGCAAGTAGGATCGTGGCATCTAAGGAACATCGACTGATTTAGTGCGCCATTTATGGTTTCACCGTGAGAAAGTGTGAACTTAGACATGCATGGCTTAATCTTTGAGACAAGCATATGACTACTGGCGAGATCAACCAGATATCTATCACACAGACGGACTATTCATGCACACGCAGGCCAAGAGTAGCAATCGTTCAGCGTACTCATTCGGTACCCGGTGATACATGCAAAACCATTGAACGCCTACCGACGATCTTTCAAGCTACGCCAAGCAGAACTGACCGAAAAGCTATGCCAGCTTACTGACTGCAGGCCCACTACTAATTGAGAGAGAGAGAGAGCGAGAGAGAGAGAGAGAGAGAGAGAGAGAGAGAGAGAGAGAGAGAGAGAGAGAGAGAGAGAGAGAGAGAGAGAGAGAGAGAGAGGGGGGGCGCTTATCGAAACTTTGTCGTACGGTCATACAAACATTGCTCTTTCGCCCGCTCAAACCACGACTCTGGCTTTGCGCTGCGGTCACATTCTCGAATCCCCTGCCTCGCTAACTTGCGTCGGCTGGGAAGTTTCCGATTGGGTGCACCTCACACAGCCCTCGGAGACAACTAATGCCAGACGTGAAACAAGTAAATGACCCTCTAACACGCCTTAGGCAGACAGGGTCCAAGTCCCATATTTTCACGGACCAGTCAGTACTCGATGTGTGATCTTATGACGTCTATCGCTTTTAATTCCCAACACATTTCCTGGTACCCATTTTTTGGCTGGGCCGACCTAGGAGACCAGGTAAATTTTATAAATCTGCCTCTATGCGTACTCGAACCCATAACCATAGCACTGACAGTAGAGTGTATAATGATTATACCTGGCGCAAATGAATTATTACCTGGTAATCTTGGCATTGATAATCCAACCGCAACAGACCAGAAGTATGAATAACCAACTGACACACCTGAAATCAAAACGAGACTTCTATCAATAAAACAGTTGTGTTTCCTTGGGATCTGATCTCGTCTGCAGGTTGAATGGATAAGATATCGTGCTCTTAAACTGCTGGTGCGCTGAGTGTGAGGTGTGGTGTTTTCTCCCTAAACCGTTAGTCAGTTGGCCTTAAACGTTGACTTCTCGTCCTTGACTTGGGGACGTAAATTACAAATACCTCAAATGTCGGAGAGTAGGACACTAGTAATAGGGAAAGCTGGCCCACAAACAAAATTCAGTCCAATGTAGACTACGCTCAAAGCGAGCGAGCGAGCGAAATAAACAACAACAAAATTGCAGGTTCTGAGTCATCTGACATAGGGTAGATGTACTAGTGAGTAGCACTGCTTCACGCCATATAGAATATCTGATGAGTAGTTTCTCGCGAGGTGACCACCATGTCTTGTTCTGATCTAAGGGCGTGTATGACATGTGTGTGTTGTTGCTATGTGCATGTGTTTATGTGTATGTGTATGTGTTGTTTGTATGTGTATGTGTTTGTACGTGTGTGTATGTGTGTGTGTGTTGTTGTTGTTGTTGTTGTTGTTGTTGTTGTTGTTGTTGTTGTTGTTGTTGTTGTTGTTGTTGTTTGTGTGCTACATAGAACCCGTATTTTTGTATGGATGATACATCTGTAAAAATCTATCCTAAAAATACATCTGATGGCTGTGGAAATGCGGTTTCTGAGGAAAATGCAAAGAATATCATGGACAAACAGAAATACCAATGACCAAGTCCTAACAGAAACAAAATGAAAATTGTAAACTTATAATTAGAGAAATTAGACGTAGACAGTCAACATTGTTTGGTCACGTTATGAGAAGAAATAAGTTGGAGAACTTGGTGACACCTGGCACAGTCGAGGGGAAGAGAACAAGAGGAAGGTAGAGAAGTAAGTACCTGGATGGCTTGGCCACTTGGTATGGTCGAGGCAAGAACATTGAGTTGATCCACGACTGTAGTGATCGCGTGAGATGGCGAAACATGACCGCCCGCGCTTACTGGCATGGCACATGATAACTGGATAAAGTTTGTCGTACTGAGGCGGAAGTTTTTTTCAACGATTTTCACAAAAAACAAAAATGAGAAAAAGTACTAAGAGAACGTAACAACTAATGTGATTTAACGTCATGCACATACTTACTGTATCAATACCCAGATCACATTTTTGGATTTCTGAACAAGTAGTATGGTTGTAAGCATCTAAGCACACAGGACACTGGATCCCTGCTGAAAGTACAACACAGGGTGTGGTATTAACAAGTAAGATGCCAGTACAAAATACAGGATCTCTTTTAGCGCCATGACGAGTGTTGGGCATATGGTGCTAACCTTACATCATATATTTTGGACTAATCGGCATTCGATATCATGCCCTCCGCCTTTACTTCCCAGTACATTTCCATGTGGCTATTTTAGACTGTGTGAACCTGGCAGCATTTGTCAATGAAAATATCCCTTCCTCGAAGATGGTGCTAACACATTACCATAGGGCCTGCGAGCAATCTTGTTGCCCACTGAGATACAACGGCTCCTGAATACAACGCAGTTTCAATTAACATAAACAAAAGCCGCTTGCTTGTGCTGGAAATGGAAGTCCTACGATAGGCAATCAAATGTCATTGGGGCCGTTGAAATAAATACCATGCAACTGTCAGCAAGAACCGTGTCATTGTGTTGAGTATAGAAGTCATTGGATTTATGGCCAATCTTCATTGGGTCGTTTCAGTGATAAAAACTCCGACGCCGAGCAAGCACGACGGGAGATTTCCAATCTTGAGACCTGGAACTTTCTTATGAGTCTGCTCTTAACGATAGCTCGCAGACTGTTTTCTGTTGTCTCGCGTATGTGTTGTACTGCATTCTAGTCCGTCAGCGAGGAATCGTACGCTCGGTCAAGGTCTTTGACGGATTCTTCCAATACAGTGGGGATCGCCTTGTTGGCCACCGTGAATGCTATTGCCGCCACCCTGCCCTTCACGATTGATAGACTTCTTGATTTCTTTGACTTGAAGCTCATCCTGCACATATCGATCAATTGATCCAACCTTTTGAGCAAGCTGTGGACATGGTTCTCATCTCGTGTCATCCATGAAAGCCTTGAGAGGCGACATTCCCCATTCCTTACGAAGTTTTGGTCCTTACACACAGCCGGATGCAGCATCAATAACGATCTGTATAGCCATGTCAAACAATATCGGCGAAATCGTATATCCCATTGTTATACCTACCTGGAGGTAAATCCACCTGGTCTTGAACGCCAAGTTAGAGAAACGAAGAGTGAACCTCGAGAAATACTATTCCAGCATCATAGTGATCTCCTCGGGCACGAGGTACATCCTAAGGGCTTGCCACACCATCTGGTGGACACTGACACGTTGGCGTTTGCCGGGTCCAACCATATCACGTGAAGATTTGCCTTTTCTGTTTTCGCTCTCTGGATAGTTTCCTAGATTTTTGTAGGATGCTCAATGCACCCGTGGACTTCAGGAATACCCTCAAACTGCACCTCTTTGTCGACATACTTGTTCGCCATTAAGTATTTGTGATTCTGCTGGCCTTGACTGAGAAGAATGTTTTGCTATCAATGTTCAGAAGAGAGATCGCTCTGAAGTGGGAAATGGGTTATGAGTTCTTTTCTTGGCAATGTAGATTCCGTTTGATTGGTTCCATTTCAGATTTATGCATCGGTGCTTCCACACGGATCTCGGCATCCGGTGGAGTCGTTTTAGAACGTTCGGGCATCGCGTGCACACTGTCTACAAGCCATCGTTGAGACCTGGTGTTGATTTATCACGTGCCTTCTTCTCAACAACCATGACCTTGTCCCACGTCGGAGGCTTTTCATTGAACCCTACTGTGTTTCTCTAGCGATATCAGCCTCTTTACTTCACCGAGTGGAAGGTCGCGTTGGGCTCCTCTTTTCTCATATTGAAGCTGCCAAAACATGGCCGTTCGAACATGCTTCTCGCTAATTGAAATGTTTCAAGGAAAAACAATGCTTTCGTGCTTTCCACATTCTCTCCCTATTCTTGAAGAATCGTTCTACTCGACAGATGGCACTGTGTCTGACTTTGAGGTGTTGCCACACCACGCGTAGGCCCTCTTTCTCACTTTCCATTGCATTCTTGAATCATTTCTGGGCAGCTATTTCTGCGCTCTCACTTCAACGATTAACTTTTGCCGCCTGCTCATCTGTACCAACAAATGAAGCAGGCAGGGAAGGTACATGAACTCTTCAAACCTCTCTAATTTCTCATTAAACGGTGTATCCTTCTGTTTGTTATCTAATGTGTGGGGCAGTGGGTTCTCTATTTTTTCATCATGCTTCCCTCTCGCTAGCGGGCGGGAACTTGATTTGTTGCCTGGCATCGAATGGACGCCACTTTTTGGAAACCGGTCACGTGATAAATAGGGGCAATGCGTTTCGTGTGTTGTTTAACACACAACATGGTCGCATGTTAAAGCTGGCAGTGGCAATTGCCATTCATTTACAGAAACCAGCTTTATGCAAACAATAAGACATGATAATCAGTTTAAACGTGCCGTGGTAGACAATAAAAATGTCTGTGTCAATATGTGTGTCGTATATTTCAGTTTGAAGGATTTATCTAATAACTTTAGCTTTGCTGATCGGGCATCTTCTGTGGCTTGTTTTGCTCAAGACGTATTGGTGTTACCTTTCCTCTGGAGTAAATTAGGCAGGATAAAAGAGAGATAGATTATGCTGCATGGGCAACACATAGTCTCTACAATTCAACCCAGGCTTTGTACTATGAAGAGGTTTAATGCATTTTTTAAGCACAATATACCAAACTTTCGTCGGTCAAAGCGGCAAGGTGTCCGTCTCAGACAAACACAAAAGTATCCTCTTTAGTGGTTGTGAAATTGTTCATGATTACCATCTGTTACAACAGGAAAGCTGCATATTCTCCAACATGTTATTTTAATTTGTTTGCTGGTGCTGTTTCAAAGACTCTTAAATAATGTTTAACCTCTGAATTGCTATTTTTAGACTAGAGATTAAACTGTGCACTCAACACAGCTCTTAGAGAGATTACAAACTCCGGGATGTAATATGACTATTTCACATCCGTTTCTAATTCTTATAGATAAATTAACTTTTGTTTTGTTAACTACAGCTATAATATTGATTGGTTTTTAATTACCAATGTCCTCGGTTGTAGACGCTGTGGTGTGGGTGATTTTTGTGGTTGTGAAGTCTGCAGGCGAGTTGGTCAGACTGCCTTCTATAAAGAGAGAGGTCAGTACTATTTTAAACACATGCAGATATATATTTGTAATACATTT
Source organism: Cepaea hortensis (assembly GCA_963921405.1). Classification (NCBI taxonomy): domain Eukaryota; kingdom Metazoa; phylum Mollusca; class Gastropoda; order Stylommatophora; family Helicidae; genus Cepaea; species Cepaea hortensis. The sequence continues at coordinate 37,447,963 of OY992889.1, forward strand.
TTATGTTGTGGTCATTAAAGCTGTGAGAAAAATATCGTCCTCCGCTTCTTCTGTTCTTACCTTCACTTTCTTCTTCTTCTTCTTCTCCTTCTTCCTTTTCTTCTTCTTCTTCTTCTTCTTCTTCTTCTTCTTCTTCTTCTTCTTCTTCTTCTTCTTCTTCTTCTTCTTCTTTTGTTTCTTTTTCCTCTTGCCAATGAATATTATTTGACGAAGAATTTGTTTCACTGCTGATTTTCCAGTAAGTCAACATTATCAAATATCTCACAAAATATAACAAATCCGTTTGTTACATACAACTCACAGATATTTCAGCACTATCTCGAACTGTAGACATCATTACTTATTTAGTTCGTACTCTGTCCCTTCGGAGATAAGAAGGATTAAATTGTAGATTTTTTGTGTTTTCAGTTTTAAACTTTATTAAATTACAGGTCATTTGTTTGTATTGATTGCTTCGGTGTTCTTGTTCTTGTTTTTCTTCTTCTTCTTCTTCTTCTTCTTCTTCTTCTTCTTCTTCTTCTTCTTCTTCTTCTTCTTCTTCTTCTTCTTCTTCTTCTTCTTCTTCTTCTTCTTCTGCTGCTGCTGCTGCTGCTGTTGCTGCTTCTGCTGCTGCTGCTTCTGCTTCTTTTTCTTCTTCTTCTTCTTCTTCTTCTTCTTCTTCTTCTTCTTCTTCTTCTTCTTCTTCTTCTTCTTCTTCTTCTTCTTCTTCTTCTTCTGCTTTTTCTTCTTCTTCTTCTTCTTCTTCTTCTTCTTCTTCTTCTTCTTCTTCTTCTTCTTCTTCTTCTTCTTCTTCTTCTTCTTCTTCTTCTTCTTCTTCTTCTTCTTCCTTCTTCTTCTTCTTCTTCTTCTTCTTCTTCTTCTTCTTCTTCTTCTTCTTCTTCTTCTTCTTTGTTTTCATTTTCATTTTTTTTCTTCTTCTTCTTCCTCTTCTAATTCCTCCCCTCCTCCTTCTTCTCCCCGTCTTCTTCTTCTTCTTCTTCTTCTTCTTCTTCTTCTTCTTCTTCTTCTTCTTCTTCTTCTTCTTCTTCTTCTTATTCTTCTTCTTCCTCTCATTATTATTATTATTATTATTATTATTATTATTATTATTATTATTATTATTATTATTATTTTGCAGTTGCTGATGTTTCTTCTTTTTGTTACTCTTTCTCCTTTCTCTTACTCGTTTCCATATTTTGTTTCTTCTTCCCCACCTCGTACTTTTGTTTTCCCTTTTCCCGTATGTCTTCTTTATTCTTATCGTTTCTCCGTTATCCTTCTCGATTACTTTCTCTAGTTTGATGTTGTTAATTCTGTTTTACTCTGTATGCGTTCGCTCTCATTGAACTCCAGAGTAATCCATAGACTCACTTCCATGGCACTGAACTGAGAGAGGACAGATAAAATACACCTGATATCTCAGGCAGAACATCTTCTTGTGATAGACAGAAATTTCGAAAAAACTCTCATGGGTAAAATGTTCTGTACAGAATAATCCAGTGGATACAGAATTTACAATGATAGTTTCTTCTTAATGGACAAAACTTGATGTGCATTCACTCACTTACTCACTCACTCACTCTCCCCCACCCCCTCACTCCACCCCACCCTTTTGTTTACCTGATGTTGCTGGAGATGTATTTGGCCTTGTAGAACCAGCTGGATATTCTATGACAAACAAGTAATATACCATTTGCAAAGTCAAGTCAAGTCAGATCAAGTCAAGTCAAGTACAGTATAGTACAATAATGTTTAGTACAGTATAGTACAGTAAATTACACTATAGTACAATAAGTGCAGCATAGTACAGTACAGTATAGCATAGTATAGTACAGTATGGTGCAGTATAGTATGGTATAGTATAGTGTAGTATAGTACAGTACAGTACAGTACAGTGTGGTGCAGTGCAGTGCAGTAAACGATCCATTTTACGTCTTGAGGGGTATTTATATTGCTATAGCACAGAGTGGTTGATGTTGTGAATATCACACATACCGCATCTATTTCACAAAATTGTTCATCTTGTCCATTTTAGACTGAGAGCGAGACTGGGAGCGCATCGCAATTCTTTTTTTTAGCCCCCCTCCCTTAGATGTAGATTCTAACCATTGACCACAGTGCGTTCAGACAAGCATTCTGGCCACTGTGCCACCAAGGCCTCTATACCATTTGAGTGTATACTAACCGTCTCCTCACCGAAAAGTCATAGAAACAGCCCCATATGAAGGAAATACGGGGTAACAATGTCAACATCAGCATCTTTCAGCTGATTGTTGATTTCTTGGCAAGATTACGCTCAGTAGTTTACCATTGCTTTCTGAGCGACCGGCTAACATACCCCGTTATTTACCAACGCGGCGAGAACCGCTACCGATTCTCGCACAAGTTACGTTAATCAAGTGGATATACGGGATTACGGAGAAAGTTGCTAACTCCTAGGCCAGGGAGACCGACCAGGTGCATATAGTGGGGGGAGGGGAACCTTTTAGACAGTTTGACATCATGACATGGGGGGGGGGGGGGCACCAGTATAAGAAATGTCTGGCAGGACGTGAGACAGGGATGTGGACATACATGATCACCTACGTGACAAGACATTGTCTATAAGAAAAGAAATAACAACTAGCAAATAAACAAACCAATAACTTGCTGGATATCTTTAGCAAGCCTTGACTAAAGAAGCGCAGTTTTATTCGACCCGTTAGTGCCACTCATGAAACGGCCGTACGCACATGCTCTGCTTGTGAGGTAAAGAGGCATTTAGATACAGACAGGTGACTATTCCAGTCCGATATTTACATGAGTTCAACAGGCGATAACTAGACTTTTTGTTTCGTTTGTTTCAAGTTATACATTTAAATGTCCACTGTATTCATAATCATCATCATTATGTTCCACTTTTGCCGTCAAGCGTTCTGGGGAGGAACTGTTGACGTTCCAGCGGTGCCCAATGGGTAGCACTGGATAGTGTTATTCCATGTGACTGTACAATGTCTTTGAAGTCTTCTGTCCATTTTATTCTTGGACCCGTATGCTCTCATAGCAGATCATCTTCATTGAAGCGCCAGTGCTGGTAGTTGATTGTGTTGCATTCTAACGCAATGGCAGAACCATTTGATCTTCTGTCGTTCAATATTTGTGGAAAAGGTGTTGATCCCACTGTCAGTCTGATAACCTTTCTTACTCCGTCTCGGATAGTTAAATTGGAAGCGTTTCTAAGGTATACCATCGTGCATGTATTGATTTTGCGTAAGGGAGATTTGGATAATGTCACAATTTGACATAGGTAGCCTAGGTTTGGTATAAATATGCTATTTATTATCTGTTGTTTTCCGGGCATGGGTATATTAGGATATTTCAGTAAAGGTGATAGTTGATATGTAAGCTCTCTTGCTTTTTTAAACATCTAATTTAGCTTTAGTCTATTCTGCCATCCGCTGTGATCATATTTCCTAAATATTTAAATTCTGTAACATGTTTCAGATGTGTAATATTTATTAAGTGGGTCAGGAAATCTGCTAGCCTGCATTACTAAGTTTTCGCTGTAATTATTTTCATATTGTATCTTCTGCATGTTGAATTCAGCACATTGATATGATTTGGAAGTTTTCCCTCGTAGTTATTAAATAGGCACTGATCGTCTGCAAATGAAATACTAATTATTGCCGGTGGATCTGTTATTTCGTCTAAAGTAAAGAGTTCAACATTTTCTGAACTGGTTCTGTCAATGCTATCGCTTTTGGATATTCTGTCTATGTACGAGGGGAAGTTAATAAGTAAGTCACAAATGGCTGTAGCAAAATAACTAAATATGATAACAACTTGACATGAGTTTAGTTTTATACATACATTGTCACATTATTTCTCACCCAAATTTCCACCAACATTGATGCACTTATCCCATCGTTGTATCAGTCCTCCCAAACCGGCTGCATAGAACTGCGTGCTCTATTTTCTAAACCACGTTTTTACTTCATATTCAACTTTGGCGTCAATCGCGAAATGTCTCCCACCAAGATGGGTTTTCAGTGGACCAAAAATGTGGAAATCGCAATGGGCTAAGTCTGGGCTGTAAGGTGGATGTTCCAGAACGTCCCACCTTAGTTGGTTAATTTTCTCCTGAGTTAATAGAGCCGTATGTGGTCTGGCATTGTAATGAAGAAGCAACACTTCTCTAGTCAGAAATTCTTCGAATTGCATCATGGAGCTTAGATAGAACTTCACAGTACGATTCTGAATTCACATTTTCACCTTTCTTCTTGAAATTGGTTAAAAGCACTCCTTGACAATCCCAGAACACTGTCAGCATAACCTTCCCTGATGATAGCGTAACCTTGAATTTTTTGACACAAGGCGAAGAAGGATGTTTCTATTGCATTGAAGCACGCTTTGATTCGGACTGGTAGTGATGTACCCATGATTCGTCTCCAGTATAAACAAGAAACATTTCCTTATGAATGTCCTTTGCAGGCAGTCATTTTGCCCACAAGAAATGCACACCAGCACGTTGCTCTTTGGTTGTACACTCCGCAAGTGCAGTCGCCATTTTATTTATGCGCTGCGTATGCGCATGAGACACCTAGCGCCACCTGACGAACGGGAATATAAAGTTCGATGTTGGTGTCACCTAATGACACCTGTAGAAAACACCAACTACATTTACCTGCCATCCCACAGAACTGTGTGACTTACTTATTGACTCGCCCGCGTAGATGTTAAATAGTAAAAGAAGGGAGGTGTGTGTGTGTGTGTGTGTGTGTGTGTGTGTGTGTGTGTGTGTGTGTGTGTGTGTGTGTGTGTGTGTGTGTGTGTGTGTGTGTTTGGGGTGCGCACTTATCCCTATCTCACTACTGTATTGACTGTGAACACGTCTAAAATACTTCCTACTTTGTGCTGTTCTTGCTGCGCTTTGGCTCTAATGGTATGCGCATAGCTATGATGTGTTCGAGTCATTGTCCTTGTATCCCGAAGTCTTCAAGGATGGTTCATAATTTGTATCTATCTACTGTGTCGAAAGCCTTTTCCTGATCTACAAACACAATATTCTGCTGTGTATTCAATGTGTTTTCTCCACATATTTTCGCGGGAAGGAAGGAAGGAAGGAAGAGAGGAAGGAAGGAAGGAAGAGAGGAAGGAAGGAAGGAAGGAAGGAAGGAAGGAAGGAAGGAAGGAAGGAAGGAAGGAAGGAAGGAAGGAAGGAAGGAAGGAAGGAAGGAAGGAGTAAATCTTATAAGACGACTGCATGGATTTTCTTTGAACATAGCTTATGATTCGTGTACTTCATTGTGGATGAACAGACATAAATTTCCCACATTACATTTCATAACTGCTATTCATTTTCCTCTACATTATTGTAACGGGTTTCTTTCATACCTGATGTTGCTGACGGTACTAGTAGGCCTGAAGCTGGGAACTCAACTGAAATATCACAGAAAATATAAATGGTATACACTGTACATCATTCTATTTGAGAGTGTATTTGTTCTATAAAGTTATATACGACATATATTGAGCTCAAAAGTGAACAGAATGTTAACTATTAGAGAGTACACTGAAGTTAGATCCATGTCTTCTACCAGACGTTTCGATCGACCCCAGCATTTATTGGCTGTGTGGGTGATTTTCTAGGCCATTTTACATTCAGGAAATCCATTGCTTTCTGAGCGGCCCACGCTCATATCACTGTGAAAATCTAAGCAATTCTATCTGCTCCTAAATCACCTGCAGCTAACTTAGAATATGGTATATCAGTGTTGAAGAACTGCGTTCATAATCCCTAGGCCACGGACGTTGATAGCGACTGCAATGGATAGCAATATGTTTCGGTTCTAGACATTTCAAATGGACAGAAAATGAAAATGCATTTAACCCTTCACCTTAAACGTTGACTCCCCGTTCAGAAAGCAATGGCAAACTTCTGAATGTAAAATTGCCAACCAAATCATAAACAGGCAATTTACGTTTGAGGTCTTTCAAAGGACAAGCAACATTTTTATTCACATTAGAACAAACAAGTAAAGAGTTGTTTTTTTTTTTTTCCAGCTACATGAGGATTTAGGTATATGGTGCTTGCTTCATTTTGTATACCAATCTGCACTCAATGGGTAATATGGTCACATTTACACCGGCCGCCATGACTTCCCATGGTATTTCGTAGTGCTCATTTTAGATTGCGTCGACCTCGGAGCCCAGATGAATGTTAACAAAAAAATTGTTTGTCTCGAAGGGGATTCCAACATATTATACTGGGCTAGCAGGTATGTGTCGGTCTCACTGGCGAAGGTATTAACGACTTTCTCTGTAATCCCGTATATCCACCTAGAGGAACACAGCTGCGCGAGACTCGGTAGCGGATTGCGTCGCATTGGTTACTTACGGGGGTATGTGAGCCGGTCATTCAGAAAGCAATTGCAAATTACTGAGCGTAATCTTGCCAAGACATCAATAACAGCGATAAAATGCTGGTGTTGACAGCGATGTCTTGTAAATAGGATATGCGAAACAAAAAAAGCAGGCATGTATAGTCACTGGGCTACCGTTGTTCCTAGGTATATATACAGTTAGAACGTATTTGGCCTGTAATATAGCCAGTGTGAAATAAAGGACTTCGGTTTAAGATTTTACAAGGGTTTGAAAGTTTTTGGGATGTAGCGTTATCGCAGCATGCAAAGAGTCAGCTTGAAAGAAAAGAGATCAAATCAATATAGTTTTAAAGACATTGGGGTACTAGAAGAATAATGAAAAATAAACAAACAGGAAAATTGTCGTAGCTAGGTTACTAAATGAGACGTTGAGATCAATTATTGAAAATGCCTCAAGGCATACTTCGAGGCTGTAGGTGAAGAGGACTCCGAGAAACGACTAGATCAGATAGACATTCAAGGGCATATGGCTAACACATAACTGAACTGAAATGAAAGGGAACAATAGGTGGACATGATCTGAGCACTTAAACACCAATATTTAAACACACATTTCGGCTGATAATGATGATGATGACGAGATGATGATGAAGACATGATGACGATGAGATGATTATGTTGACGATGAATATGATGATATGATGAGATGATGATGGTGAGACGAGGATGATGATGTTGACGATTATGATGGTTGTGATGATGATGCCACGCATATGTTTAAATGTCCTGCCCACAATATGCGTTGCAATGGCAGATAAGTTAGGTGAAATAAATAATGAGTTAACCTTACAGTTGTACAGGTCGTCCCGTTGTAACTGGCAGGTGAAGGGGTCGTCGCAGCAGTAGACGCAGATCTCATTAATCGCGGGGTGGCACTCAGTAGTGGTCTCGTTGATGCACTCCTGGAAAGTATTGTTATCTTGGTTATCTCTAACATACGCAAACACGGAGATAGTCAAGCACACACGCACACAGATACACCCACGTGCAGACCGATTAAGAGGGAGCGAGAGAGAGAGAGAGAGAGAGAGTGAGGGAGATAGAGAGAGAGGGAGACAGAGAGAGGGAGAGAGAGAGAGAGAGAGAGAGAGAGAGAGAGAGAGAGAGAGAGAGATGTTGTAGGACAAGGAGACGAGGAGTTTAATCAACAAACCGCGGGGACGTACTTAGCGCCATATAGCTCAGTTAGTTAAATTTAGCAACAGCACTAAAATAGACGTACATGGATCGATGTGTTGAAAGGAGCACAAGGAGGGGTCAATGTGTAGATAGAAGTACAAGTCAACATGTAGATAGAAGTACAAGTGGGTCAATATGCAGATAGAAGTACAAGTGGGTCAATGTGCGGATAGAAGTACAAGTGGGTCAATGTGTAGATAGAAGTACAAGTGGGTCAATGTATAGATAGAAGTACAAGTGGGTCAATGTGTAAATAGAAGTACAAGTTGGTCAATGTGTAGACAGAAGTACAAGTGGGTCAATGTGTAGATAGAAGTACAAGTGGGTCAATGTGTAGATAGAAGTACAAGTGGGTCAATGTGTAGATAGAAGTACAAGTGGGTCAATGTGTAGATAGAAGTACAAGTGGGTCAGTGTGTAGATAGAAGTACAAGTGGGTCAATGTGTAGATAGAAGTACAAGTGGGTCAATGTGTAGATAGAAGTACAAGTGGGTCAATGTGTAGATAGAAGTACAAGTGGGTCAATGTGTAGATAGAAGTACAAGTGGGTCAATGTGTAAAAAGAAGTAAAAGTGGGTCAATGTGTAGATAGAAGTACAAGTGTGTCAATGTGTAGATAGAAGTACAAGTGGATCAATGTGTAGATAGAAGTACAAGTGGGTCAGTGTGTAGATAGAAGTACAAGTGGGTCAATGTGTAGATAGAAGTACAAGTGGGTCAATGTGTAGATAGAAGTACAAGTGGGTCAATGTGTAGATAGAAGTACAAGTCAGTCAACATGAAGATAGAAGTACAAGTGGTCAATGTACAGATAGACGTACAAGGGGTCAATGTACAGATAGAAGTACAAGTGGGTCAATATGTAGATAGAAGTACAAGTGGGTCAATGTGTAGATAGAAGTACAAGTGGGTCTGTAAGAGTCTCACATGGAGTCGGTAGGAACATAAAGATAGAAGGGAACTCGAGAAGGGACATAACCCCAATACAAGGGAGACACACTCGAATGCTCGAACAATCTAGAGCCTTCGAGAAGCATAGGTCAGTTCGCCTATAGCTCCGTGGACACGCTGACCGCGTGCCAGGACCTGTTCCACGAGAAGCTCGAGGAGAGTTACAGCCCGTGTCCGAGAGACGTTAGAGGGCAGACGCCGACTGGACATCGAACAAGCAACAGGGCTTAACTTAAGGGGGACTTGATAGATTGAACACAAGTGTATTTAGGAGTGTTACTCACTCGATAGATAGATGATAGAGTTTGTTGTAATGATTATGTATGATGGCTTTGTTGTAAACTCCTATGATCATGTTCGCCACGTAGCTGGCTGCGAAAACCATTCTTCGCCAGCTTACTGTAAATAAATTATGTCAGATAGTATCAGAACGGAGTTTGTTGCCTGTATGAACCCAAGTTTCATTGCCCTAGGTATCTAGGACGTTGACAGGGTCAATGTGTAGATAGAAGTAAAAGTGGGTCAACGTGTAGATAGAAGTACAAGTGGGTCAACATGTAGATAGAAGCACAAGTGGGTCAATGTGTAGATAGAAGCACAAGTGGGTCAATGTGTAGATAGAAGCACAAGTGGGTCAATGTGTAGATAGAAGCACAAGTGGGTCAATGTGTTGATAGAAGTACAAGGTTGCAAGTTTTCCCTAGGGTAGAAGTACAAAACAAGAAGACAGTACATTTTTCCCTAGGGTAGAAGTACAAGAATGCAAGTCCTCATCCAGGTAGAAGTACAAGAATGCAAGTTGTCCCCCCTAATGTAGATGTACAAGACTGCAAGTTGTTCCCCCTAATGTAGATGTACAAGAATGCAAGTGTTCATACAGGGCAGAAGTACAAGACTGCAAGTTGTTCCCCCTAATGTAGATGTACAAGAATGCAAGTGTTCATACAGGGCAGAAGTACAAGACTGCAAGTTGTTCCCCCTAATGTAGATGTACAAGACTGCAAGTTGTCCCCCCTAATGTAGATGCACAAGAATGCAAGTTGTTCCCCCTAATGTAGATGCACAAGAATGCATGTTGTCCCCCCTAATGTAGATGTACAAGACTGCAAGTTGTCCCCCCTAATGTAGATGTACAAGAATGCAAGTGTTCATACAGGGCAGAAGTACAAGACTGCAAGTTGTTCCCCCTAATGTAGATGTACAAGACTGCAAGTTGTCCCCCCTAATGTAGATGCACAAGAATGCAAGTTGTTCCCCCTAATGTAGATGCACAAGAATGCAAGTTGTTCCCCCTAATGTAGATGTACAAGACTGCAAGTTGTCCCCCCTAATGTAGATGTACAAGAATGCAAGTGTTCATCCAGGGCAGAAGTACAAGACTGCATGTTGTCCCCCCTAATGTAGATGCACAAGAATGCATGTTGTCCCGCCTAATTTAGAAGTACAAGACTGCAAGTTGTCCCCCTTAAATGTATACGCACAAGAATGCAAGTGTTCATCCAGGGTAGAAGTACAAGGCTGGAAGATGTCTCTTAGGGTAGAAGTCACCATTAATATTACGTGCCGTGCCGATAAAGCGTGGGCGGTCATGTTTCTCCATCTCAAGCGATCACCAGAGTCGTGGATCAGCTCCGTGTTCATGTCCCGACCATACCACGTGACCAAGCCATCTAGGTATTTACTTATCTGCCTTCCTCTTGTTCTAGATTGTAGTACAAGATTGTTCATTTTACTGTACCTCAGAAGTACAAATCTACAAGGTGTCCTCTAAAGTAGAAGTACAAAAACAAAATGTTTGCATATCCTTTACAGGGCATTGCTGTCACCATCATCATCTTTCAGCTGATTGTTGATTTCATGGAAGGATTACGCTCAGTAGTTTGCCATTGCTTTCTGAGCGGCCGGCTCACATTCTCCGTAAGTTACCGACGCGATTCGAACCACTGCTGATTCTCACCGTCGTCACGTTACCTACGAGAGTATACGAGATTACGGAGAAATGTCGCTAACCTCTAGGCCAGGAAGTACAAGACTGCAAATATTCCTGTATAGTAGAAGTACAGGTCGGTAAACGTTCATGTACAGTAGAAGTACAAGTCAGTAAATGTTCACGTACATCGGGATTACAGGTCTGTAAATGTTCACGTACATCAGAAGTACAGGTCTATAAATGTTCATGTACAGCAGAAGTACAGGTCTGTAAATGTTCAGGTACAATAGAAGTACAAGTCTGTAAATGTTCAGGTATAGTAGAAGTACAGGTCTGTAAGTTATCCCGTAGTGTAGAAATACCAGATTATAATTGTGCAACCTTCTAAATGTTCGTGAAATGAAATGTTCATGTACAATGGAAGTTCAAGATTGTAAATGTTCCTGCACAGTATAAGTACAAGATTGTACATTTTTCTGTACAGTATAAGTACAAGATTGGGGACGCAGATGTGTTTCCAAGGCACCAGGGCCGGGATCTATACTGGCCAAGACCTACTAACACGTCCTAGTTGTGCGTCCTGGGCAACAGGTCCCTTCGGGGACCTGGCTAACATCAGTAGGATCGATGATTCCTCCGAAGTCGGAGAGTATCTGCCTGCATGGCGTGGAACCACCAGTCTGCACACCAATAAGCCAGACATGGGACAACGGATACTCACGCAAACTTCAGGTCCTGTATGACATCACACTGATGTTGGACAACAGGATGTATTCATCCGACATACAGGACTTCACGCTGGAGTTCACAGCCAGCGAACACAAGCAAGCAAGCAACCAATATAAGACTGTACATTTTCCTGTCCAGTAGAAGTACAAGATTGTACATTTTCCTGCCAGCAACTGAGCTACAACAGCTTCCCCCATGTCAGTTTAGAAGTACGTTTTCATCATTGTTTGTAAGGAAATCATCATCCCAGCTCATCGTAAATTCTATAGAACACCGAACAGCATCAAGTATCAACTTTAAGAGACAAAAAGACAGAGTTTGGTGTGCTTTTGGCCACTGCAATTAGATTGTAATTCTAGCAGTTTGGGTGCCCGAGGGAGCTCACTTACTAACAAGTTTGCTGTCTATCTGGTGGTCACGTGTCGAGTCCCCAGGGGTGTTCTTTTATTGAATTCGAATCCCCATCAACACGGGTGGGAGGAGGGATTTACTTGGGGTTCCATGTCGACCCATCAATTGTTTGTTGCCAGGAAATGTTATGTGAAGCAAAGGTGGCTCGCTTGTTATTGACCATCCATACCATATCATCCATCGTTGCTCTGCTATCTGTTATCTGTTTGGGTATCATCATTGCACTCCGGACAAATCTATAGATGCTCAGATCCTTATATACACCAGCGTCCGGCGGCTAATAGTGCCAGTTCTGGAGTAAACTAGGCAGACCTAGAGAGGGATCATGCTGCATGGGCAACACATGTTCTCTACAATTCAGCCCAGGCTTTGTGCTATGTGAAGCATAATGTAACAAACTATCGCCTGTCAAGACGGCTAGGTGTCAGTGCAGTAGTACTAGATATGTTTATATATACAATAGAATGGCTTGTGTATCATGTCACTGGAATCGCGGTGGTATAGTGGCTTGTGCGCTTGCCTACCAAGACAGTTGTCCAAGCTCAGTCAGCAGCAGGAAGGGGATTCTCGTGTCCTACCATACAGTTCTGTGATCGATCAACACGTCGTGGCCTAAAATATAATAAAACAGAAAGTAAATGTTCTCTTGTCACGCCTTACTGCGCATTGGGTACATGGTGCTAGGCCCATATTTGTATGGACTAATCTGCACTCAGTGGGTGATGTGTGTTCAGTATCACGCCTGACGCCTTTACTTTCCATTACATTTCCAGGTACCCAACTTAGGCTGGGTCGAGTTCGGAGCTCACGTCAATTGTAAAAATTCGAATTCACCCGGATGTGGATCGAAACCACGACCACCGTGGCATGGCAGACGAGCATCAAGCCTGAATACCATACATCCCTAGGGATGACGCGACGAGTTGTCATTGCACGAATGGTAGTTGTCGTGGCACAAGAGATGGAATTGTTGTGGAACAGAATTGCTTATCAAAGGAGAAGTAAGGTCCGTCCATCCATCAACTAGCCTACGGGACGCTGTCATGTATGACACGACGATTTGTCATTGCACGAATGGCAGTTGTCGTGGCACAAGAGATGGAATTGTTGTGGAACAAGATTGCTGTTGATTGGTACAGAACTTGCAGACTATTGATTGAGTTGCTGGTGGTATCATTAAGTGTTGTAGTAAAGCTTACCGTCTACTTCTTGTTTTTTTTTTTTTTTTTTTTTAAATCGATGAATGGAGTTTAGTTCTGTGGAACGTATAAGTGAGTACATTAAAACAATACACACAAAACTGTCTAGATTGAACAATCGCCTGGGAATTACCAATTTGGCTTGTTCGTTTCAATATTTTTTGTCGTTTTGTTGTTGTTGTTGTTCTATTGATAAAGACTTTGGTTGTAACGTACGCCCATAACTGTGTGTGCTTTATTCATCTGTCGACCTTTTGAGTAATGTTTTCTGTGTGTTTTTTATTCATCCCTCGAACTTTTGAGTAATGTTTTGTGTGTATGTTTTATTCATGCGTGGAACATTTGAGTCATGTTTTCTGTGTGTGTGTGTGTTATTCATCCGTCGAACTTCTGTGGCATGTTTTCTGAGTGATTTGTATTCAACTGTCGAACTTTTGAGTCATGTTTTGTGTGTGTTTTTATTCTTCCGTCGAACTTTTGAGTCATGTTTTGTGTGTGTGTATTTTATTCAACTGTCAAAGCTTTGAATCATGTTTTGTGTGTTTTATTTTTAATTCATCCGTAGAATTTTTGAGTTATATTGTGTGTGGGTTTTTTATTCATCCGTCGAACTTTTGAGTAATTATTTGTATGGTTTTTTTTTTATTCAAACATCGAACATTTGAGACATGTTTTGTGTGGTTGTTTATTGATCCGTCGAACTTTTGAGTCATGTTTTGTGTGTGTGTGTTTGTGTCCCTCCTCGGCACGTTGAGAATTTAGAGAACCTCTTGATTTTATTATAATATGAAATTAGTAAAATTGAAAACAAAGGAAAGAACTTTTCTAGCCCTACTAGGGTAGTACATAGATGCATGTCCTGCCAACACAAAGAATTGTGGAATAATCGTTCGTCGTGACGTGAAATAGAAGCATTTTTGCCGATCAGAAAACACATCACAGCTTGTTACTGACATTGTACCGTCTCTGTGACTCTGGTGCAGTGAACGCGATTCACATTTCTCTGAAATGCTAATTAATGTTAATTTTCATGATATGGGCGTCGATCGCTTAGAAAGCAATGGCAAACTACTGAATGTAGCAATTGCCTAGTACTTCGCAAACAGGCAAAACAATGCTGAGGTTGATTACGAAGCCCTTAAAGGACATGCAACTAATTGTTAACTGCCATTGCCCATAAGACAAATACAGAGATAACTAGAAGAAAGACGCAACACTAAAAAGAAATTATTACAGAAATATAATTACTGCCAACGTTAAACTAAAATAGAATAATCCTTGCAGTTACGACGACACGCAAAGACTTGCCAAATATTAAAACGAATAAATGAATTCAAAAGGCAAGAGTGTCGACTTCTTTGCAACGGGTTTATCCCAAAAGGTTTGGTCTCCTTCCACAGCACGGTCTGCCAAAAGAGTCGCACAAAGCACGAACTCCATAGCTCCAGCGACGCCCTTCAGGAATCTCCTGAGAAAACTGCACTCGTGAACCCAACGACGTAGGCCGGAATCGAACCCACAGCCTTCGGAGCGCGTGGTGGACAGCGTAACTACTTCGCCACCCACAGAGTCCACCCATATTAAATCGAACGAAATAACCAACTACCATACATAGAAATAAAGAAACAAATCGTCTCCTACTCCTTTAACACTAACAAAAGAAGGAAATCTAAAGTGCCATTTAGCACGCCGTGATACACACGACCATGTATGATACAGAGAAAGACACAAACACATTCCAATTCCTAGAGAGATAGAAGTAAACAAAACGGCATGTCCGTGTCAATCATTATTATTATTACTATTCTCCTGACACTGTAATGGAGTCTATCATTTCGGAATAGGTCGTTTCAGCCAAGCAAGATAATGCTCTTATCTCTCTAGAAGCCATCGGTAATTCCTAGACAGGGCAATATCATGCACACGGAAGAGATTGATAATCAGAATCAGTAAGCGGAATGTTTCCACTGGCAGTAAAGACATGAATTCCTGCATGATTACACAAAAACATAAATAGATAAATAATACAAGTAGAGAGCTGGTCAATGCAATATTCAAAACAAAAATGAAATAATTGAAACAAATACCCGGGAAATATAATGTATGCACGGCATGAGAATAAAAATCAGAAACACGGAGAAATGGGTTGCTATTATGGTGCACTCAGACGCAGGAATAGAGTTTGTTGAGCGGAAGCTGTAATCCCGCAACGAATAATAATGACAAAAGGTTAATCAAAGCCAAAGCACCAAAAAACATTGTCATCATTTTGTGTTGGACATCAGGGCTGCACATGTTTGTATGCATCGTCATGGCGCAGTTCAATTGCAGAACGTTCCTCTCATTATACCGCACCTGAAAGACTCCCGATCGCTTGCCAGTTCCCCTACCTTATGCATCCTCATGCCCATTGTGGCAGCGGTATTCTGTGTCCATCTTCCAGCTGGTCGACACCCTGGCTTTTCTTCCAGATACCATGCCTTCCATTACTGTTCTTTCCTAGCCACGGCGATTTCAGACATCTCTCCTCTGTTCATAATGTAGCGGGTCCTTGACATAGCCTCGCGTGAGGAAATCCTGGCACAGACATGCACAACCAAACCCATTAAGTGTGGATTCAGTGATATGCAAACATGCAATTCTGTCAGTCAATATAAGGCCTGGGAATTAATATTACTGTGATTGCATTCCCGCGGCGAGGGAAATAAGGATACAACTTTACAAGGTAAAAAGATCAACCAGGAACATAAAATTAGACGTGTGAGAATTAACAACTGATCTGGAAATCAAAGAAAATTATAATGTGGCAGAATAATTATAATATCCAGAATAAGTGGTATGTGTAAAATAGTAGAGGTGATTGAACTTGCATGGAACATGTTAACAGATTCAGTGCCGAACAAAAAGTCGGTTTGGACCAAACAAACAATAATGGCGGAAAATTGGAAGAAGGGGTGTGTCACAGTTGTGACTTAAAAGTTGTTAATATGGTAGCGGACATGTTGTATTATATATCAAATGAACGGAGGTTGCATAGGAAAAATAAATGTACTGATATTTTAACTATAGTTACATTTATAATCCCGTGGGAGTTACGGGAAGTTCGAATAAGAAGATGCATCATACCCTGGCACTTCATCAGTTAAGAGAATCATTAACACTGACATTTAAAAGAGCTAAGTCCAACACTATAAAGAACCACACGAAAGAAGTTGATGACAAAATAATTAGTGCTTCCAATGTAACATTGGCCGGGTTTGTGATGAAGAGGTTACAAATGCAATTCGTAATCCCGCAAACAGCGTTCGAAACACAACTTTTGGACATTTGGAAGCAGACCGTTTTGCTTTAGTTTCCATTCAATCGTTTGAGTGCCGGTAGTTCAGAAAGAAATGGCAAACTACTGAACGTAAATTGGCCCACGAATCGCAAACAGCCAAAAGATGCTGGAGTTGACTGCTACGTCCTGTAAAGGATTTGCGAGTAACTAACTAATGTAATGTTGCAAAAGAAAGGTGTCTACACGGGATATTTAGCAATGCAAAAATGACATAACAATACTAAAATTGTAAAATTGTCTATAGAAAGGAAAACAGTGGAAGAAGAATGGGAGATGTTCAAATCAAGCATTTTAAATACTGCAAAAATAACATGTGGAACCATGAAAAAACGCAAAACACGGATAAATAAAATAACAGGTTGGTGGAACGCAGGGGTAAAGAAAGCGGTAAAATACAAAAAGGAAAAATATAAAAAGTGGTTGAAGAGCAAACGGGAGTGTGATTACATAGAATATAGAATAGCAAGAAGACATGTGAATAGAATCGTAAAGAGGGAAGAAAAAAAAACTAAGGCTGGGGAGTATGGAGACACCCTAAATAAAAACTACAAGGAGGCAACTAGAGACTTCTACAAAAAGATAAGTGCAATGCGAACCAGAGGAGAACCCTTTGACCCAACTGAAATCATTGACAGCGAAAATGGAGAACCAGTAAGTGAACAAAAACAAATCCTAATAAGATGGAAGCAGTATTTCGAACAACTTCTCAACATCCCACCAGATGTCACAAGACTTCAAGAAACCTACACAGATTCCGCCGAAGAACTAGAACCAGACATACTAAAAGAAGAAATTATAGAAGCCATCATATTGGCCCCCTTGGACAAATCACTGGGACAAGATGAAATACTTGAAATGAACTAATTAAAGCAGCAAGAGAAGTAGGAACAGCATGGCTACATAGACTATTCAACCATGTTTGGGTAGAACAACAGACACCCCGAGACTGGGGAAACACAATAATTATCCCAATTTGGAAAAACAAAGACAGCAAAAGAGATTGCACACAATACAGAGGCAGTTCACTGTTGATTCATAATGGGAAAATATTTTGCAAAATTCTAGAGAAAAGATTATGAACTACTATAGAACCCCAGCTAAGCGAAACACAACTTGGATTTAGGAAAAACAAAGGATGCACAGATGCCATTTTTACTCATAGACAACGTATAGAAAAATCAATCGACTTGAATGAAACACTCCACTTAGCCTTTGTCGACCAAGAAAAAGCATTTGATAGAGTAGATAGAAACAAGCTGTGGGAAATCCTTAAACAATATGGTGTGAGTACACATCTAGCAAACCTATGTAGAAGCTTATATAATACCAGTGAATGCATAGTGAGAGCAACTGGAGGACACTCAGAACCCTTCACCATAAGATCTGGAGTACGACAAGGTTGTGTCCTATCCCCTCTCTTGTTCATAACATATATAGACAACATATGTAAAGAAACCAGCCAAACAGAGACCGCAAGAATACCGCATGGCGAGAACACAGAAGAATAACCATTTGCATATCTAACCATTAGAGAACCCCTGTTTGCGGAGACCAAGCACTAATAGCAAAATCAGAAGCTGAATTACAAGACCACATGAATAGCCTAAACGAAATGTGTAGGGAACATAACATGAAAATTAGCACAAGAAAAACAGAGGTAATGTCTATAACTAAAGAAGAAAAAAACAACAACAATTCACCTAAACGAACATCCCTTGAAAATAGATGCAATAAGACAAATCAACTCATTGGACAAATGGCACCAATACTAAAGAACAAACATGTATCAATAACTACTAAGAAAGCACTTTACAATACAATCTTCCTACCAACTCTATGCTATTAATTAAGTTGCATGTCTTCACAGGACGTAGGAGTCAACCCAAGCATTTTACGTTCAGTAGTTTGCCATTGCTTTCTGAACGACCGGCTCCTATACCTTTTTCGAAAAAAACCAGCAACGCTGTGTTTCGAACCCGGGTATACGGGCTCACAAACCGCGTTTGCAAGCCCTTAGCCACAGAGACTAGCAACTCTATGCTACCAATGCCAAAAATGGACAATGACAGTAAAAGAGAAAAGACACATCACAACAACAGAAATGAGATTCCTGAGAAGAATACTCAACGTATCAAGAAGAGATAAGATCAGAAATGAAGAAATCGGGACTAAAGTGGGGATTATAGCAGCACTAGATTTTATTAGAAAGCAGCAAGTCAAATGGTTTGGCCATGCAAGTAGGCTACCATTCAACCGCGTGCCTCAACAAGCAATGATGTACAGACCAGATGGAAACAGAGGAAGAGGCGGCCGACGACGTAAATAGGTAGGAATAGCAGAGTCCATGGAAATATCTATACATGAAGCCCATAATCGGGCACTCTCACGATGTTTATACTTCACCTCGACACCGCAAGTTTCAAGAGGAGCATGATGAGATGAGATGAGATGAGATGAATATTGAGATTTCTTAAGGAATGTCTAAGGTCTGGAATATTTCCTCACCGGTATTCAGATCTCTGAGAGCCGATAGAATATGTGCAACAAGAAAAAAAAACCTGAGACGACCGACAAAAAACCAGACAGAAGAAACCCTCAAGCGAACACACAGTTCTGCGTATTATGTCAACAAAGAATTGAGCTTGTATGGCCACTTGAATTTCACTAAATTCTGCACAGAAACAGTGTACAAGGTGAAAATTGTAGAGAATGCTCGCCACAACAAATCACTGAATACTGAAAAGATAACAACGTCAGTACTAGACAACCCAGAGAAGTATGTGAGGAACGTATCGTCGTACGCTCTGAACAATATTGAAACTGAGGCCCTTACATACGGATTAAATTCTGCATAAAGTCTATACACGTCAGCCGTATTGAGTTGCAGGCACAGTTTGAAATGTTGTTTGACGAAGTCTCTAAGTTATCACCTACTTCTGATGAGTCGGTTGGGTGGCTGAAGGCCAAACTGGTAGATTTTGAACACCAGCATCGCACAACACCCTCTAAACAGACATGTCCGCTGACCAACGAACACCTTATTGCATTAAAAGCGTTAAAGACTAACAAAACCTTTGTATTACTGAAACCAGACAAAGGAAGTGGTGGATTACTGATGGACATGTCAGACTACCAGAGTAAAATGGACGAAATATTATCGGATGTATCTAAATTCAGGTTAAATCAAACAGTAAACAAGTCGGAGGACCTGGATGCAAATATAAGAAAAGATATCCAGTCACTTGTGAATGAGGGACTTATTAGTGAAGCCACTGCAAAAATGCTCACACCACGTAGCTCCCAAACTCCTCAAATGTACGGTCTACCCAAACTTCACAAACCCGGAATCCCGCTAAGACCGATCCTGTCCATGGTTAACTCTTTACAACACCGGATGGCGAGATGGCTAGCTGAAATTTGAAAGCCAGTACGACAGTTGTTTGATCCAAAAATACTCAAAGATACATCCGAACTGGTGGAATTATTGGATACTATGGACATAAATAATAAACACATGTTATCCGTGGATATAGCCTCCCTATTCACCAACGTTCCATTAGATGAGACAGTGAATATAATAAGTGAACACATTAGAGAAAAACATCTAAAACTAGGTATACCAACATCTTAGAGCTACATCATTTAGAGCTAGGGAATTCGTGCTTTGTGTGACGCTTTCCGCGCTGCGGAAAGATACCGAGCCATATGGTATAAAACCCGGTGCAATGAAGTAGACTTTTAAGCGACTTTTTAATACCAAAATATATTCTAGAGAGGCTACTATTACTATGTACTGCCAATATAAAATTCAATTTTCTGAAAAAGTCATACCGGCAAATTGACGGAGTGGCCATGGGGAGTCCTCTTGGTACTATTCTAGCGGACATCTTCATGGCACATTTAGAAGAACAGAGATCCTCAGATATTAAAATCTTAATCTTCTACCGTCGTTATGTAGACGATATATTAATTATCAACACAGACGAGCTACAAGCAACATCGTTCCATGCCATAATGAACATCGCGCATGAAACATCTCTCTATCTATGGAACACGAACACAACGAAGTATGGCCGTTCCTGGATATCTTAATGAGACATAGAGCAGACGACATAATTCAAAGATCAAAGAAACATGGACTTGCCAATACTTAAATTTTCATAGCTTCGCACATGTCCAGTACAAACAGGGCTTAGTACGGACCCTGTTTGACCGTGCTAGGATTATATGCACCCAGGACACACTCTCAGAGAAAACTGAAACTCTGAAGAATGTCTTACACCTGAATGGGAACTCCACAGTATTTATAAAGCGCCACTGCCAACAGCCGAAACCAAACCCAGACGTAACTACGGTCCCTAAGCACAAGGTATTTATCCAGCTAACCTTTCGAGGGAATGACGTAATACAACGTCTACAGGACCGGCGCTTTAGAGCAGTCGGTCGAACCTTCTGTGCTGTAACTCCAGTTATTAGGTACAGAACCACACCTATTCCTACCCCCAGCAGTAAAAGAATCTACCCCTCTGTAAGTCAAACCCAATTGCTTTTACCAATTCACATACAGGTGCGAGTCTGTCTATATCGGCAGAACAGAGCGGCAGTTACACAACAGGATTGTTGAACACATACCCAACTGGATTGACAAGATACTACACACATTCGATGGGATCATGGGAAGGTTGACATGCCACAATTACAAACTTCCGGCGTCGTTCATTGCACGTCATGTCTTGGAAACTGGTCATGTAATTGATAGAGACAGCGCTTTTCGAGTGTTGTTTTATACACAAAATAGTCGTTTGTTAAAGTTTGCAGAAGCCATAATGATTCATCTACATAGACCAATTTTGTGCAAACAGAAAGACACGATAGTCCGTTTAAAATTTCCATGGTAAACAATTGATATTACTGTGCAAACATGTATATATTTTAGCTTGAATGGTGTATCTAATTATGTTACTCTATGTTGTGTGACTTCTGCAGTATGTACCTGGCGAGATGCAGCAAATTATGCCAGACAATAAATCGTACAATCTATGGTTTGTGTCTTCGTTATTAAAAATAATGAGCTATGATAAGGAATTGAAAACTTAGTAAATATAACAAGGGAGTAATACACAAACAGTTACATGAATTAACTGGGTTGAAGAGGACATAAAAGAGCCGAATGCCTAAAATAAAAGAAGGTAAAAATAATAATTAGTACACATTAAAAACGTGTAAGATAGATATATGGTATTAATGATCTTGACAATGATAATAAAACATTAAGTTACTTTTAGAGACAATGGAGAAGGTCTATCAACGTTGACAGCTGCAGTGAAAGAAACAATCCATCAAATGACAAAAGGAAAATCCACCAGGATCAGTCAATATAATTATAGAAGAATTAGACACGCTTTGGGAATCTGATATTGATATCTTTATACATTTGTAAAACTATATACACAACAATTAAAACATCCAGGAAGGCCTATTACAATCTGATATTACCGTCATTGCAGAGAAATCAGGATCGATAGATTGCGAAGAACACAGAACAATTAGTCTCAATGGTGATCTAACCAAATATTCACAATTGTCATGAACAAAATACGTAAAAAAAATCGGATCCGAAATAGGATAGAAATAATGGGGACTTATTCTGGGAAATGACATAGACAATACCATATTTAGGATCATTAAATGAGAGAGCCTTTGAAATCAAGACAATTTATGTATGCGCTGTAAGGATTTTGTTCTCGTGCATTTTACGGAGAACAACTTACACAAATAATCAGCATTATGGGAGCCATAGATATAGATGAATAAGATTTAATGTATTCCAAAAAAAAGTATTAGCAACAGGGCTTCTGTGGCTTAGGGTAGGAGAAAGCAATGGCAAACTACTGTACGTAAACTTGCCTAGAAAATCCACAATTGCCAAAAATGCTGAGGTTGATTTGACGTCATGCAAAAGACAAACAACTAACTTTTAGTTGACAGCAGACAGCATCTTTGGAGGTAAGGTTAGGCCACTTATTCAACAACAATAATAGCAACAGCATCTACCATGCCGATAAGACGATCACCAGATCACGATCACACGATCACACAATCACCAGACTTTTAGATCTTCTTCTTCTTCTTTTCGTTCATCCGGAGTGTTTTTTCAGATGTGATTGCGGTGTGTCTGTTATGCGCCCTTGGGCCGAAACCCGTAGGCCAACACATCCGACGACAGCGTGCTTTTTTGACCAGGTAGCATTCCTGGGAGACTCTCACTTTTGTGGTGCCATCTACAGCCCAGCTGGCCAAGTTGGAACGGTCGAAGACAACGGTCATCCCTCAGAGGAAGGCAGGGACAGTCCATAGCATTTTCCGCCATCCAAGGCTGCTTCCATATTTGCAGGGCCGACACATAGCGCCCTGGTCCTGGGCTTACCGAGGGAATCGTCACGTCCTGCTCATGGCTGCTTTAAATCCTCACTTCAACATATTGGGCGTTCCTTCACCACGGGCCGCTCTCGCACAAACCAGGCCAGTCTGCAGACGGTATCCACTCAGTGAGTTTTCGGTTCGGACATGTGCTTGTCTCTGTGCCCTTCAGAGCTGTTCCAGGCATGAAGGACATTAGGAGAACTACCTAGTCAGAGCTGTTCCGAGCAAGAGCGGCATTCGGAAACAAGGTAGATTTTCCTAGCACGAGTGAAGACTAGTTAGAGCGTCTCCGGTC
>OY992889.1:38215821-38423321 GCA_963921405.1 Cepaea hortensis
ATGTAGTATACAAGTAAATGGGAATATTCTTCAACAAGTGAATCGGTACAATTATCTCGGAACAGTCATAACATCTGATGGGAGATACCTTGAAGAGATTAGAACAAGAATCATTATGGCGAAAGTAACCTTTAGCAAGATGAAAAACATTCTGACCAATAAAAAGATATCAATTGAAACGAGAAAAAGAGTGTTGAGGGGATACATAGAGCCTGTTCTTTTGTATGGATGTGAAACTTGAACAATGTGCAGTCAAGCTGAAAAACATCCGATGGCTGCATAAATGTGATTTCTGAGGAAAATGTAAAGAATACCATGGGCAGACAGAAAAACCAATAACCAAGTACTACAGGAGACAAATGAAAATCGTAAATTGATTAGAGAAATTAGACGTAGACAGTCAAAATTTTTTGGACATGTTATGAGAAGAAATGGATTGGAGAACTTAGCGACAACTGGCAAGATGGAAGGGAACAGACCAAGAGGAAGACCGAGAGAAAAATACCTGGATGGCTTGGCCACATGGCATGGACGACAGGAACACTGAGCTGATCTACGACACTAGTGACCGAGTGACAAGGCGAGTCATGACCGCCCACGCCTTCCGGAATGGCATATGATTGATTGATTGATTGTTACTTTATTGCCTCTATTCACACATTTAGTTCACTAACCTAACACTGTCAAAGAAATCCTTGTGACATACCTATAAAATGGGTGACAGGCAAAAAGAAGTAAATATTTCTTGAGCAGGGGACCTATGTTGACAGGCGGATGCATCTGGGGGAGGGAAAGATGTGTGTGTGTATGTGTTTGTGTATATGTGTGTGTGTGTGTTGCCATGGAAACCATGGTAACGTCAGAGCGTAGGCGGCACTACAATGAGCCGGGGAAGGACATGGGATGACGCGAAATAAGCAAATATTACAATAAAAAAGAAAATCTAGATACTAGCATTTATAATTGAAAATAGTAAATTTAAGACAAATAGCAGCCAGGAGGTCTCCGCACGTGTGAAGATCTCCTATTATTTAAAACATAATATTTACATTTAAATTATATCACAACGTCTCGTGTTCCATACGGTATATCAAGTAAGTTCGAGTACCGTCGGCGGGCCGGATGAAATGACGTCGCGGGCCATAGTTTGGTGACCCCTGGTCTAGAGAGAATGCAGCAGCAAGGGGTGGTCAGAGGATCTAGTCGACAGTCGTCACTCAGAGGTAAAGCTAGACGGACATATAATCCGATTGCAACGTGCACAATTAGTATTGGAACTCTTTGCTGGCCGTTGAAGATGAGGACTGAGCGCTTATGGGAATGCCGTTTAGAAAGTAATGGCAAACTTTATTTATTTTTTTTTTTTTTTTGCATATCCCATTTACAGGACATCGGTGCCAACCCCAGTATTTTACAGCTGCTGTTGATGTCTTGGCAAGTTTACGTACAGTAGTTTGTCATTTCTTTCTAAATAACCGGCTCCCTTACCAACACGTTAAAACCCAGCGCAGCGTGGACTGCTGCCAATCGGTCGCAGCTGCGTTTCGAACGCGGGTAAACGGGCTTACGAATCGCATCCGTAAGTTCTTAGCCACGGAGACCGGCAATGACAAACTACTGAATTTAAAATTTCTTAGAAAATCAGAACCAATCAAAACAATGCTGTAGCTGATTGTCACGTACTGTACAAAGGCAATGCGTAAATCAACGGATACGAGAAGCAGAATTGGTAAACTTTACTAGAACACGGTCACAAATGTCAGAATTGACGTTGCGGCTAAAGCGCTTCGTCAGCACACAAATGATAGAGACACACTCAGGCTACTACACAGAAATTATACAAACAGCATGCAAAAGTTACTTGGCTGATTGATGTCAGTGCTGTCAGACTGTCATTAGTGCCGTTGTGTCCAATGAAATCAAGTAGACAACCATTTATGATCACCACAGCGTTCCCTTCCTGTTCTCTGTATCATCATCATCATCATGTGCCATGTCGATAGGCGTGGGCGATTATGTTTCGCCATCTCACACGATCATCAGAGTCGTGGATCAGCTCAGTGTTTTTGGCTCGACCATGCTACATGGCCAAGCCATCCAGATATTTACTTCTCTGCCTTGTTCTTTCCCCCTCAATCGTGCCTGTTTTATGTATCCTATGTAAGTAATATCCCGGTTGTTACCAAATTAAACCTCTTAATAAATGTCGTCTTTGCGAGATGAGGAACATTTCACTTACGCTCAAGACAAGCACGGAGATTCTGACAATTATAACAGAGCGGTGGAAAACACATTAAAGTACATCCGTGTAAGCCAGTGTGTGGGCAGTTTATACTCCATCATTTGCCCGGGGTCATTAGAGAGATCACGAAATGTCGCTAGCACGCAACTTGTTGGATCCATAAGTAATGGATCTCCCAGGTAATAGATTTTAAATACAGGCAGAAACAAGACACTGTAACACAGATATGAATGGGATCTTATATCATCTAAACTCATTCTTAAATCCCAGGTATACTGATATCAATCAATCATGTGCCATGCCGGAAAGCGTGGTCGGTCATGACTCGCCATTTATCTCGGTCACTAGTGTCGTAGATCAGCTCAGTGTTCCTGTCTCGACCATGCCATGTAGCCAAGCCATCCAGGTATTTTCCTCTCTGTCTTCCACTTGGTTTGTTCCCTTCGATCTTGCCAGTTGTCACTAAGTTCTCCAATTCATTTCTTCTCATAACATGTCTAAAACATTTTGACTGTCTACGTCTAATTTCTCTAATCAATTTACTATTTTCATTTGTCTCCTGTAGTACTTGGTCATTGGTTTTTCTATCTGTCCATGGTATTCTTTGCATTTTCCTCAGAAACCACATTTCTGCAGCCATCAGATGTTTTTCAGCTTAACTGCACATTTCCAAGTTTCACATCCATACAAAAGAACAGGCTCTATGTATCCCCTCAACACTCTTTTTCTTGTTTCAATTGACATCTTTTTATAGGTCGGAATGTTTTTCATCTTGCTAAAGGCTACTTTCGCCATGGCGATTCTTGTTCTAATCTCTTCAAGGCATCTCCCATCAGATGTTATGACTGTTCCGAGATAATTGTGCCGATTCACTTGTTGAAGAATATTCCCATTTACTTGCATATTACATTGTGGTACTTCGTTCTTCCTAGTGACGACCATAACCTGTGTCTCTTTACAATTTAATTCTAACCCTTGTTGCTCACTGTGTACAACAACCGCATCTACTAATTGTTGCAGATTCTGCGCATTGTCTGCAATCAATACTGTATCATCTGCATATCTAATGTTATTGATGTTTCGTCCCCCAATGCTGACTCCATTTATATCTTCTACATTTCTGAAAATATTTTCACTGTACAGGGAAAAAAGATCTGGAGACATTACACATCCCTGCTTAACACCTCTCTTAATAGGCTGATATTGTCCCACTTCATTATCAATCCTTATGGCAGCTTGTTGTTTCCAATATATGTTTTTTATAAGTCTAATGTCTTTCCCATCAATTTGTAGATCTGCAAGCATATCCACTATTTTGACATATCTAACTATATCAAAAGCCTTTGTGTAGTCAATAAAGCAAAGATGTATATCCTTGTTTACTTCTATAGCACATTCAATAACTGTTCGCAGCATATACACAGCATTTATTGTACCATTTCCTTCTACAAACCCATATTGCTCTTCCCCTATTTCAGGTTGTAATTTCTTCTTCACTCTTTGCAAGATAATTCTTAGCAAAATCTTTGTGATGTGACTCATTATACTAATTATTCTATGTTGATCATATTCCAAGGCTTCTGATTTCTTTGGGATTGCAATAAATACAGAGTTACATAATTCAGGAGGTATATCTCCAGTATCATATAATGTGTTCAGCAGTCTGGTGACTTGATCTAGTCCAAATTCTTCTAAAGCTTTAATCATTTCTGTTGTGATGTTATCTGCACCGGGGGCCTTGCCAGCTTTCATATGCTTAGGAACATTTTGAACCTCCATCTTCAGAATTGGCGGTCCTTCATTATTAAATCTAATATCTGTTATCCTCATCAATTTCAGCTGTATGTTGATTTCTTGGCAAGATTACGCTCACTAGTTTTCCATTGCTTTCTGAGCGACCGGCTCACATACCCCGTACGTTACGGACGTCACGTTACTTACGAGAGTATACGAGATTACGGAGAAAGTCGTGTAACTTCTAGACCAGGGAGACCGGCCCTCCTTGGCTTGGGAATGTAAATTACGAGTACATTAGAAGCTGGAACTGGTTCGGCTGGGACACTGGTGATAGGGAAAGCTGACCCACGCGCAAAAAGGTTTAATATTTAAAAAAAAAATAATTTATGATGCTATTTCAATGGATAGATACGAATTCTGCCCATATTTCATAGCTGTGGGTTAAAGTGGATGATAGACCTGTCTAATGAAAACACATTTTTTTAAGGAGTATCTAGTTGGTCATTCGTCGAATTACACTTGTTTATGCAGCGAAGCGATATCATCATTTAGAGGTGACAGGTTCGAATGCAGGTAGGTAACTATTGCTTTCAATTTTTATTTTGCTATCTAGTGCGTCCTCTAGTCTCTACTTCTTTCCTCTTCTTTTATGAGCGCCAACTATCTGTCAAGTCTGAGTCAGATGTGACTGAGCTGCCGTGCAACAGTAAACGGTAGTACATGCTTTCTGTTAGCGCTGAATGTTGAGCGGCGCTCACCAAATCCGACACCCCTCAGTTTGCCAATGGCTTCGGGCGGAGGAGAGCAGTTGGATGGGTACAGCTTATCCCAGTACGAGGAAATGCTACCTAAAGACTAAATGACATGACAGGGCAGACCAGGCCCTAAGCCTTGGTCCACAAATGGTCAACATCGAAGCCCCGACAGGCGGACAGTTAGAGCATTGCACTGCTGATCTGGTAGCTTCTTTTATTCCAGATGTATTGGTGTTATCTTTCCTATGGAGTAAACTAGGCAGGCCGAGAGAGGGATCATGCTGCATGGGCAACACATGATCTCAACAATTCAGTCCAGGTTGTATGCTATAGAGAGGTACTCCATCCCTGGTCCCCGCTATGTGATTTAGCTATTGTGCCTTTTTTTTTTTGTTGTTTTGTGTTTTAAGCACAGTGTAAAAAAATATATTGTCTGTCAAGACGGCCATGTGCCAATAAAAGTAATTATGTTTTACAGTCTCATCGAAAATCAGAGAAACGGAGTAAATGGGTGCTCCATATGAGCAGCCGGTGGTAGTAGTCATGTGAACCAGATGACTACAGGTCGTCAGCAGACTCTGGTGATCGAGTTAGATGGCAAAACATGACCGCCCATGCTTACCGGCATAGCACATGATGATGATGATGATATGATGATGATGATGATGATGATGATGATGATGATGAATAACAGTAACAGTATGAGCGCCAAAGAATACATGTGTGTTTATTTAAAACCGGTGGAGGAAACATGACCACCCTTAACCTAATCTCAGCCAACCCGCGTGCGTTGTGCTGGATCATGTTCTGCTTACATCCTAATGTGGAACACTGTAGATTCAAAGCCCCAGCACTAGATTTGCACAGTCTACTAGTTTATCGGGTTTGGAGAGGCAGCGAAGAGCTCCGCAACAGAGTCCCTATGAATGTGATATGCTCCTACCTGGTCAGGAGAACAATCTCTTCACTCCGATGCAAGCCCTTTGCAGGGCCTACAATCCAGAACATCAGTACATCGTCTTAAGCGTGAAACTCTTCCAGGAGCTTCGGGGGCCGCGGTAGCATAGTGGCTAGCATGATCGGCTTACGGCCCGGTAGTCACGAGTGTGAATTCCTATCTTGGCGAATTTGTTTAATGTCGCCTCAGCGGGAACGGTGTATTCAAGGGGAAGCAAGGGGAGACCAACAGTATATGTCCACCACTCAGCTTCGTCCATGTCCATCTAATTCTCTGTTCAGTGTGTTTTTAGGCCTTTTAGGTGGACAGTTTGACATCATGGCGTGGATAAACATCGGTGCCAGAAATGAGTGGCGTTTTCAATTAAATGCCAATTCGCCCAAATGTTACTAAGGCGTAAGGGGAAGCAAAGAATATTAACACCTTAACCTACCATTAATATAATAATGTAACTACGTAGACTAAGGAGAGTTGGTGTGAGACTGACTACCTCAATTCGTTGAAAATTTTCATCCTAAACATCTAACCAATCAAGGAAACACCTACAAAGGGCTTGGGGTGAGTTGACTGGGGGACTATGGTTCATTTGGAGATGACAGGCAGAAGTAAATACCGAATACACATGACTGACAGCTTTCTAACAATTAGCATAGATCACTAAACACTTCCTGTCTTCTTCAGTGCGCCGGAAAGCTTAGAACAGTGGTTCTCAACCCGTGGGGAATCTCTCCCCCCACCCCTCCCCCAGGGGGGAATTTTAGGGTTTCCAGGGGGGAATTAAGATTATTTCAAGATAGCATTAATACAACAACCAATTACTTGATACTGTTTTTCCCTCTAAATTCTACCGTTCTGTATTTCTCCCCCTATTAAATTTGTTTCATAACGTAAGTAGACCCACAAATCACGTTTTATGTAGATGTCTAGACTTGTTCAAGTATGTGTTATTAAATTTAGCTTCCATTTTTATGTATACTGTGTAAGGGTGGGGGATTTATAGGAAGGAAATTCCAAAAAGGGGGGGGGGGAGACGTTCTGAACATATGGTAAAGGGGGCATGGGCCAAAAAAGATTGAGAACCACTGGCTTAGAATATGTGTGGGCACAACAATCTGGAAGATGGAATTTGTGGCTAGAAAACCTTCGCTAGCACCACTGGCCTAGCTAGAAGAGCAGCCACTGCCCTAATGCACTATTTTTTAAAAGGAAAAATAGTAGTACCTAGCTTACGTGTGAGATCAAAGTCCATATGTGCGGTCACCTTTAGTTTTTCAACTCGCGCGCTTACATGCTCGTCGGAATAAGAATACGGAAACCAGGGAAGGTTAACACGGTCAAAAATGCCTTAAGAAGTCGGATGTGTCGGTCAAAAGGTGCAAATGTCGCAACTCTGCTGTAAACAGGCACATAGCAATTACGTCCAAAACAACATTTCGGACGAACGCAGAGTAAGAAAAAGAAGAAGAACAAGAACAAAAACATGACCACGACGACGTCGTCGAACGAAGAGGAGGGGGAGAAGAAGAAAAAAAGGAAGAAGAAGAAGAAGAAGAAGAAGACGCATACCGCGTTCGAAACACAGCTGTGGGCGATTTGAACCAGACCTTGCTCTGGTCTTCATACAATGATATGAGTGCCCGTCGTTCAGAAAGCAATGACACACTACTGAAGGTAAACTTACAAAGAAATCACAAACAACTGAAAATGCTGGGGTTGACTGCGACGTCGTGTAAAGGATATGCAACTAACTTGAAAGAAAGTAAAGGACCCTTTTACATTTCTTAAGGCGCGAACATGCAGACGAGTCAAGCTGCCATTTCCAGACAACGAACTGTGTTTATACAGATGCCAGGCAACGAAAGCAACACATCTGGGTGAATGTTGTGTTAGTTAATACGTTCGATGACATCCCAGCACTAGTCAGGTAGTATGGTCTGTACTCCAGCTGCCGCTGGTACTGTCCCAGCTTTAGTGCCAAGTATCTCAGGCTGGGTCGACCCTACAGCTGGTCGCAGGCAGCGACATCAGCTGTGTATAGGGAACAGAACCTCTACGCTGGGAGTCTCCGTGGAGAAGTAGTCAAGCCGTTTGACTCGGACTCCGTAGATTGTGGGTTCGATTCTAGACCGCGTCCGTCGGTTCACGAGTGAATTTTTCTGAGACTCCTGGGGGTTCGTCGCTGAAGCTACGGAGTTCGTGCTTTGTGCGACGCTTTCCGCGCTGCGGAAATAGACTGAACCATATGGGATAAAACCCGGTGCAATGAATGCCGACGTTGAAGTGACTTTTTTAAGCGAAGCGACTACTACGCTGGTAAGAGCTTGAGAAATAAATTCCTCTCCTTCTTTGTTCTCCTTTCTAGGGGAAGTGTGTTATGTAACTCAAAGGTCAAGGTGTCTGACTTCAGCATGCATTTGTTTTCGAAGTTTGCTTCTTCCGGATAGATTCCATTCAAGGTCACGGACTCTCTCTACGAGTGGGTAGGTTTTCTGTCTTAACCATTTCGTCATGGCAGTGGCATTACGGGTTACTCTTTGCGATTTCCAATTGTTGTGAGAAATGTTCCATTGGGAGATGAAAGGAAGAAGAAGAAGAAGAAGAAGATGATGATGATGATGATGATGATGAATGAATATCATATTTCCGTCTCTCTCTCTCTCTCTCTCTCTCTCTCTCTCTCTCTCTCTCTCTCTCTCTCTCTCTCTCTCTCTCTCTCTCTCTCTCTCTCTCAAATCCCAAGCGGAAAGGGAAATAATATAAAAGCAAAAGTTGTCACTTCTGAAAATTACAAAACAAAACGAAAAGTCCCCAGACAAAACACGTTACTCAAGCATTAAACACAAAACAGTTGGATTACATAAACAAACATCTTCTATATAAAGAACTAGCTGACCCTGCCCGGCTTCGCCCAGACCCTGGAGGAAGGAGGAGGGAGGAGGAGGAGGAAGAGGGAGGAGGAGGGAGGAGGAAGAGAGAGGAGGGAGGAGGAAGAGAGAGGAGGGAGGAGGAGGGAGGAAGAGATAGGCGGAGAGAGGAGGAGGAGGGAGGAGGAGGAGTAGGGATGAATAGGAGGGAGGAGAAGGGAGGAGGAGGGATTAAGAGAAAGAGGGGGGAAAGGGGAGAAGGAGGAGGGAGGAGGGAGGAGGAGGAGGAAGAGGGATGAGGAGGGAGGAGGAGGGAGGAGGGAGGATGAGGAGGAGGGAGGAGGAGGAGGGAGGATGGTGAAGGAGGAGGAGGAGGAGGAGGGAGGAGGGTGAAGGAGGAGGAGGAGGGGGAGGAGGGAGGGGGAGGAGGAGGGAGAAGGAGGAGGAGAACGTAGGTGGGGGAGGATGAGAAGGGAGGAGGGAGAGGGAGGAGGAGGGAGGAGGAGGAGAGAGGAGGAGGGAGGAGGTGGAGGGAGAAGGAGGAGGGAGGAAGAGGTAGAAGGAGGAGGGAGAAGGAGGGAGGAGGAGACAGGAGGAATAGGAGGGAGGAGGAGGGATTAGGAAGAGGAGGGAGGAGTAGGGTGGAGGAGGAGGGGGAGGAGGAGGGAGGAGGAAGAGGGAGAAGGAGGGAGGAGGAGAGAGGAGGAGGAGGAGGAGGAGAAGGGAGTAGGAGGAGGGAGAGGGAGGAGGAGGGAGGAGGAGGAGAGAGTAGGCGGAGGGAGGAGGCGGAGGGAGCAGGAAGAGGGAGGAAGAGGGAGGAGGAAGAGGGAGAAGGAGGGAGGAGAAGGAGGAGGGAGGAGGAAGGAGGAGTAGAGAGTGGGAGGAGGGAGGAGGCGGAGGGAGGAAGAAGGAGGAGGAAGAGGGAGAAGGGAGGAGGAGGGAGGAGGTAATAGGATGATTGATTGCCATCCCACCAGGTTAATATGTTATCGCGGACCTCAGAGAGAAGTGTCTATGTAGAAGACCATTTCCTGGACGTACGTATTTTGGGAGGGGGAGGAGGGAGGAGGGAGGAGGAGGAAGAAGAAAAAAAAAACTACGACAGTTGGCATCTCTGGAATGAAAGGAAGGCGTGTAGAAAATTTCATCTCAATCGGATGGGCCGTTCGCGAGCGCATAAAGGACATACATACATACAGAGATACATAAATACATACAGAGATACGCACATCCTAATTTATATATAAGATAACCTATGACGCGCTGATCAGTATATCAAACAAATTTGGTAACAAATGACACAACGAATTCAATGAACTAAAGATCATTTTAAGTGAAGATTTACAAATATACCAGTTCAGTAAACAATCAGGTGAAATTCAAAGGCCTCAGTGGCATAGAAATGAAAGTAGACAAGCAAATCACGTTTTATGTAGACGTCTAGACTTGTTCTAGTATGTGTTATTAAATTTAGCTTCCATTTGTACGTATACTGTGAAGGGAAAAAAAAGGGGGGGGGGTATAGGGAGAAAATACGAAAGGGGGAGGTTGGGGGGGGGGGGGTTCTGAATATATGGCGAAGGCGTGCATGGGCCATAAAAGGTTGAGAACCACAGATCTAGAGCAACAGTATACACCCACGTTCGATGAATAACTAAACTGAGGAAGTTATATCAATAACACATTTCTCAAACAATCATGGCAAATGAAAAACATACTCCATAATCATTGCCAGGTTGTGAAAAGAAGAGATGGTGGCCATCAATTAACACCATTACAGCAATTAAAACCTGGATGAATAGTAACAGACAGAACAGCAAAAATTCGGAATACTGAATGCGTGCATATTTCCTGTGGAAACACTATCATCATGTGCCTTGCCAGAGGTCAGCATGACCGAATAGATAAGAGCGCTCGTTCTTAAACATCCGGTGTGCTGATACTGAGGTAGGGGGTTCAACCTTTACACCGGTCAGTTGGACTAAAATTTTGACTTCTTTTCCTTGACTTTTGGAAGTAAATTATAAGTACCTCAGGAGTCAGAGTGGGTTCGCCTGATGGCGTGGGACACTGGTAATAGAAGTAGTGTGTATGAACTACGCTCGAGTTAAAAGCGAGCGAGTGCCCAAAACTAAAATGTGCATTGCCGACAGGCATGGGTGATAATCCTTCTCCACATCTTGTAATCTCCAGCGGCATGGATCAGTTTGTGTGTTGACGCCCCTCTGTGCCTTGACACAAGACTGTCAAGGATTTTCTCTCGCTGTCTTCCCTTATCTCTTTTTTTTCACAAATATTTCCAGTTGTCACTTGTTCTAGTATTTGTCCTTTCATAATGGGGTCAAAAATGAAGACTGCCTCTTTCTAATGTTTGTGACAAGTTGTCTCTGCGACTTAAGCCATCAAAACGGTCAGAAGACTTATTTTGACTGTCAAAGGAATTTTCTGCATTCTTCTATTAAAACCACAAACTCAAAAGCTTCCATGGGGTCTATCGCCTGTCTAATAATTGTCCATTGGGTAGCGGGGTAGGGTATCCCCTATCAAAGGAGAGGTAAGGTACCTCCTTCCCTCCGCTAGCCTACGGGACACCCTTGTGCAAGGTGGAGTACCCGGGTAGCCTCCCGATCAGGTTTACGTGAAGCCATGTGTGCAGGTGGTGGATGAGATTGAAGAGCAGCCGACAGATAGTTGTAAGTTACGGTCTCCAGCTTCACGACGGTAGTCAGAGGATTTTTTTTTTTTTCAGGAGGAGACAATGGCTTCGGTCATTGACCAGTATGGTCACTACTAAGAAGGAATTGCAAACTACCTTCTTTACAGATGCCAAGAAAATTATGTTTTGCGATATCATCGAAAACCAGAGAAACGGCATAAATGGGCGCTCCATAGGAGCAGCCTCGCCCAGTAGGGATAGTCATGTGCACCAGATGACCCAAGACCGTCTTCAGGCTACTGGGCGCAAAAGATTACTATCATTTAAAGTAGGAAATCGGAATGTTAGAACAATGAATGCAGATGGAAAATTGGATAACATCAAACGAGAAATGGGAAGGGAGAATATTAACATATTAGGATTGTGTGAGACGAGATGGAAAGGGACGGGGATTAAGACAGGGGAGGATTTTAACAGTATATATTCTGGAGGAGAGAAAAGGCAAAGAGGTGTAGCAATTATCTTGGATCTTAAAACAACAAAATCTGTTAAAGGACATTGCGCAGTGTCAGGCAGGGTTATATTGGTAAAATTAATAGGCAGACTTTCTATATAAACGTCATTCAAATACACGTCCCAACTTGAGAAAGCAGTGAAGATAGTGTAGAGGAATTTATAATGACATGGAGAATGCTTTGAAGAAATGTAAATATTCAGAAATAAACATCGTAATGGGTGACTTCAATGCAAAAGTAGGAAATCAAGGTGATGGATGCACAGTAGGTAAACATGGTTTGGGAGAACGAAATGAGAGAGGATACAGACATGTAGAATGGGCAAAAGAACATGAACTGATTGTGGGAAACGCCTGGTTTAAGCAACATCACAGAACATTATGGACATGCAGAAGTCCTGACAGCAGGATTAGAAACCAGATCGATTAGATCCTGATTAATAGAAGGTTTCGAAATGCGTTAAAAGTCGCAAACACAGTTCCAAATGTAGACTGTTACAGTGATCACAGATTGATTAAGGGTAAAGTTAAAGAAAGTCAAGTATTCACCATGAAACACTAAATATGATCTGTGTGAATTAAAAAATGCCAAGGAAATACAAGACAATTTTAACATAGACTAAATAACTAAATCGATGTATTGTCTGATATAGAGATCGTATTTGAAGGTGTGGATAATCAATGGGAAATGTTGAAGAATCCAGTCAATTTGGATGCAGAAATAGCTATCCAAAAATTAAAGAAATAGATGACTGAAAAAAATTTTAAGACTAATGAAAGCAAGAAAACACAACAAATATAATCCTGACAAATATGAAGAGATTCACAGGAAAGTCAGAAAATTATGTAAAGAAGCAAAAGAAGCATGGCTTGAAAATAATTTCATAGAAATTGAAAAACAACACAGCAGTAAAAATACCAAATTAATGCACAAACGAATTCAGGAGCTTACTAATACAAGAATCAACATCAACAGTCTGCATGAAAACAAAGGATGGAAAAATCATAATAGAAAAACATGCGATTTTACAAACATGGCTGTGGAAATGTGGTTTCTGTGGAGAATGCAAAGAATACCATGGACAGACAGAAAAACCAATAAGCAAGTCCTACAAGAAACAAATGAAAACCGTAAACTGATTAGAGAAATTAGACATAGACAGTCATAATATTTTTGTCATATTATTTCATTGGCACCTTTCCGTCTTGACAGACGATAGTTTGGTACATTGTGCTTCAAAAAGGCTTAATAACTACGATCCATGGCGGTGGCGAGTGTGGCTGGTAAGGCCAATTCTTGCTGCAAATGTTTGCCCACAGTAGGTGCATGTGAAAACATGGTCATTTCCACCATTTTGCACCATCTTACGTCTCTCACGCTCTGTGTGTGCTTTATCTGCAATCATTTTCTCCTTTGTCTTTATTCCATTTCTGATAGTTGCCCTCCATGCAACACGTTCAGCGGCGACGTGTTCCCATTGTGCATTATCAATGCCTATATCAAGCATGTCCCTCTTACACACATCTTTGTATCGTAGTAGAGGCCGACCCTGAGATCTCCTACCCATCTGTAATTCACCAAAAAAGATGTCCTTTGGTATTTGTAGCATGATGGAACAGAATTCCCCATTCCCAGTCCGACACATTTCATAAAGATACTTTAAGTCTTAACGGGGACCATCCCAAATAGAAGGGCTATTATTAGATCGTATGTTCTAGAACGAGTTGGGGGAGGCGGCGGTATGCACTTGTCTTTTGATTGGTTCATAAGTAATGAGCCCACGCTATTCCTGGGCCATATTTTAAAATCTAATTAGTAGGAGCGGGAATCTCACCAGGAGCGGTCGCTAGTGTGATGTGATGACCCAACAATGCCCTTAAAGATTCAATAATATATTGTTCTCTGGACAGCAGGTACCACTTTAAAACATACTTTAATGTTGTAGTTGTGCCTGATAAACGAATGAGAATAATGTATGAGTATTTTATGAATAAAATGTGAAAGTGGAAAACCTAACTTCTGTGCGCCAGAATTCTGAACACTGCATCTTCAACCTTGACACGTCTTTCACGCTGTATACTCCAAGTGCATATCAATCCCTTGTTGTGACTGGTTGCGTATGCTTGATGAATGTATGGCACACTCATGCAGATTCGCAAACCCAAACCCCTTGTGCATTCTTCATGCCTAGGATGACTCATTCTTAACTCAACTGTACCTTTGCTCTCGTGCGAGTTAACAGAGGGCAGTCTGAATCGGAATGAGTGATGAAACATGTACAAGTTCCTTGGTAAAAAGCTGAGAATGATGGAGTGAGTGAGTTGGTGATTTAATAAATAGCCTCTCACATCTAGTGGAAGGAAAGATGCTTCAATATCCATATGTAAACAGGTTGTGTGTGGCACGCCAGAATTGCTAAGTCCATGTGATGCCTGGTGAGTATATGCTCAAGAGAATTAATACAATTTCTCTCTGAGGTATTACACTGTTACCTCTACTGTTGGATGGTTCATATAAACTAGTTCCTAAGAGAACCATAGGTGTGTGAACCTGTGTCTTAGTTGGCTGAATATAATGTATGGCTCATGAAAATTTACAGGGACTAAACATGTTTTTCCCATATGTGCTTGGTGCATATGTGAACAGTTGTTATGCAATTGAGCTTCTGTTACCTACTGTAGTAGACATGAAAATTACTCAGTGGGGAAAGAGCACATGATGATGATAAAGATGATGTACCTGTGAGTCAGGTCTGTCTGAGAGAGGGGGTGAGGTCTGGCATTGCTGAGTGAGTGTATATGGAATAGGACATTCATGCACCCACATGACAACCATAGGAATGGATGTCTGGTCTGCTAATTGGGTAAATGCCATTAGTTAATACATATTGCATATTGCAGTTGTAAATGCCTATTTTCCATTTCTCTTCACAATGCCTGTCCCATGTTGCTATGTCACAATGATTGCTGTACTGTGTCGGGTCCTCCTTGTGCCCAGGTCTACTGTGGTTCAAACATGGTGGAACTTAGACCACATGAATGCTTGTAATTGTGTTAAGCTACCCCTGTCTCAACACATAGGCTTGTGATTACCACAGATAGGGGTGAATTGAACACATATCACCCACAATACATCAGAGTGAAATACACTACATCATCAAACAAGGAGAGGTGTGTTTGGACCACACCCATCCTTTTCCTCCCCATCCCTAATCTGTGTCTGTTGATGTATAATAACATTATCTTTTAACATATGTAAAGAGATGTTGTGCCATTTTATATGTCGACAGAGAACAGTATGGTGGATAGGCCATCCATATATCATCTGGGACAACTAAACAGAAGTCCTAGATCCAGATGTGACTCCCTATCAAAATGTGGGAATATCAAGAAGAGTTTTCTCTCAGCTCAACAGCTGAATGCATAAATGGGAGCATGACACAATCTGAAGCACTACAAATGTGGTGAACTGGATAGTGATCTTGAGTCAGTCAGGGATCAACTGAGACTAACATCAAATCTTGTTCTATGAACTACATTCATGGAGAACTGTGGGGTAACTTGGAGTGTTTGTTTATCTAAGACAAAACTTAGAAAATATCCAGCCGGATGCTCACACAGTGATTCTTGAAGAATGATTGAACAATAGGGAAGTTGATCTGGCTAAGTGAGCAGCTGCAATGTATGGGACATTCTGTATGTCATTATTGAAGTACCCAGTGACAGCCTTCACTAACAGCCTGATCAACCGTGAGATGCAGTACCGTGTCATCATACCAAATCTTGTCTTCAAGAGGAATGAATCTGCCATGAAGCTTATTCTGGGGAAGCTGCTAACTGGAGCTAGTCCAACATCCATGCTGATGATAAAAGGATTCAACAGACCCAGAACAGTAGTTTCTTCCTTGAGTTGCCCATGGATAGGATTTCCTAAATTCCCAAGAGACAGGAAATGATGATAGTTACCGATACTGTAACGGGATGGTGTAGTTAGATATTGGAGAGGAGGAAGCGGAGAATTAGTTATTGGGTGGTGGAGTAAATAAGAAGTGTTGTATCTTGTTTATCAACCTGCATGTGTGACATATTTTATGCATTTTCTATGCAATAATTGAAGTGTTGACATGACAGGAGATGAGGCAATGGTCACCACTATACTCACCATCAGCTCAATAAATTGTGTATTTAGTGAACCAGTGTTTGAAGTACATGTCCCCAGTGAATTTCTTGTACAGTTGCTGCCAAGTGTTGTCTCTGGTGACTGTCTTAAGTGCTGTGGTTGGTTATACATATTGTGAAAAGTCCTGTATAGATGTTAAGTGTCACATGATGTCTATCTTGTACAATTGTGGTGTAAACAATTCCTTGTGAATGTAAGTCCCACTTTTGGCAGGAAACTGTCATGTAGATGTCTTGTCCAACAGATGTAATGTACCGTTATTGTTGAAGTTTGTTTGTCTACAAATAAATGAGTCCTAAAGTCCTAAAGACTAATTGAACTGATATAGGTCACAAAATGACAAAAAATATAGGGAAAGATCTATGTGACGGACGAATAGCACACTGGCAACATTATGTTGAGTGAGAGGGATCCTCAGTTGTACAGGCGCTAATGGTTCAGATCTTCTCTGGCCTTGGGTGAACTATTTTACTTCTTTTATAAATTTCTGTGTAGATACATAGTGGTCTCACAGTGGGGGTTTGAGCCAAAGAAAAATGTTCTCCAAAAAAAAAGGCTATTGCGGGAATGATTAGCTCATTTAAGTGACCTCTAGACAAAACGTGCTAAATCATATCCTTTATCTTGTTATTTATTATTCAAGATATATCTCCAGAGAACACTACAAACTAGGTCCTCTGTCAATCATCAAATAATTTGTCACAGTATTCTACCATCATCCATCCTCCTAACGTGTCCTATCCATCTAAGTCTACGAAGACTGAGCATGGAATACACCGTCACACAACCTGATCTTTCCAATACTTCAGTATTTGTGATTTTGTCTTGCCACTTAATACCAAGAATTCTTCGCAGACACCGCATATGAAAGCTGTTTAAACGTTTCTCTTGGCGTGAGTAAGTTGTCCAGGTTTCACTGCCATAAAGAAGAGTACTAAGGACACAGGCTTGGTAGACGAGGACTTTTGTTTTGGCAGTAAGCTTCCTGTTCTCCCAGACTCTTTTTGCTAACATGTTCATTGTTGTTGCTGCCTTGCCAATCCTGATGTTGATTTCCTGATCGAGGGATAATTTGCTATTTACCTTTGATCCTAGATATGTAAAATGGTCTACTATCTCCAGTTCGGCGTCGTCAATAAAGATTGATGTTACATCATGTGCACCTTGTGACATAATCTGTGTCTTCTTTTTGTTAATTGTTAAACCAAATTCAGAACAAGCATTGGAGAATGATGATAGTAGATGTTGTAATTCTTCCTCAGAGTGGATCGTAATCGCAGCATCATCCGCAAAAAGCAACTCTCTGATAAGTACCCTGCTAATTTTGGTCTTGGCCTTCAATCTCTGAGCATTATAGAGGCCACCATCTGAGCGTGAGTGAATGTATATACCGTCATCCTGATCACGAAAGGCATATTTCAGCAGAAGTGAAAAGTATATCCCAAAGAGGGTGGGGGTTAGTACACAACCTTGCTTAACTCCACTCTTGATTTCAAACTCTTCTGAAGTTGAGCCATCAAAGTTGCTTATACCCTTCTGCCTGTGTGGAACGATTCCACAATGGACAGAAGAGTTGGTGGGCAGCCAATCTTCTTTAGTGCTTTGAACAGACCCTCACGACTGACCAAATCGAATGCCTTTGTGAGGTCGATGAAGGCAATAAACAGTGGCTGATTTTGTTCCCGGCATTTTTCTTGCAACTGTCGCAATGAGAATATCATATCAATTGTAGACCGGTTCTGACGGAAGCCGCACTGTGATTCGGGGTAGACTTGATCTCCCAGGACTTGAAGTCTGTGCAGGACAATTCTGGCAAATACTTTCCCAACAATACACAGAAGTGAGATACCCCTATAGTTGTTACAGTCCCTTGTTCTTGTACAGCATTATGATGTTTGAATCTTTGAAATCCTGTGGGACTTGTCCTTCTCGCCAGCATAGCTCTATTAGCTGGTGGATCTGTAGAGCGAGTGTGTCTTGCCCACTCCTGATTACCTCTATTGGAATCCCATCCTTACCTGGAGCCTTGCCAGATGCAAGCTCATTTATAGCACACTTAACTTCTGTTATAGTGGGAAGTGTGTCCAGGTGGTCAAGAGTTGGCAGGGCCTCTATGGCGTTGAGGGCATCATCCGCTAGCTTGGTCTCACTTGAGTAAAGCTCTAAATAGTGCTCGACCCATCTATCCATCTGCTGTTTCTTATCAGTGATGATTTCTCCAGTCAAGGTTTTCAGCGGTGCACTTCTTTTGATCATTGGACCACAGGCTTTCTTTATCCCTTCATACATGCTTCTGATGTTTCCCTTA
The DNA here is from genome assembly GCA_963921405.1 of Cepaea hortensis. Classification (NCBI taxonomy): domain Eukaryota; kingdom Metazoa; phylum Mollusca; class Gastropoda; order Stylommatophora; family Helicidae; genus Cepaea; species Cepaea hortensis. Next base: position 38,234,036 of record OY992889.1, read on the forward strand.
TCACTTGCGATTTGAATGGACTCACATAACTTTATCCAATAGTCATTCGCACACTGCCTGGCTGTCAGCAACCAATGCTTCAGGCATTACGGGATAACTTCTCTCGCACCACACAAAAAGATTTGTCAGTCGTACGAGAGGTATTGATTATACATTTTATTGCCACAGGCTCTTTACATTACATCAATGCACAAAAACGGTCGCTAATAAATCACACATGAATACACCACATAATTGCCTATCACTAGTCGTTTCTAACCCTATTGCTAATTCTATCTACTGGCTAAAGAATGCGCATCGACGCTAAGCGATGCGCTCACTACGAAGTCTGTCCCCTGTCTGAGGAAATCTCCGCGTGCTGACTACACGGTACGCGGAGTGACCTTGTGCGTACTTCGGCTTCTGCGTGCTGCATCACTCAGCACGCTTGGAGTCGTGGTCTCTCTTGAGTCTAGTTCTCTGTATCTGTCACGCTGGCGTGATTACGCCGTGACCAGAGTGCTTACTCTCTGGTTGACACCTCCGTGTCTCATGAGAGAACTGTTTGATAGTTCCCCTTCCTATTTACCACCTACACCTACCCTGCCCTCATGTAGGGGCACTGGGTTACCTCTCATCTACTTGAGGTAGACCACTCTTTCAGGGTGGTCTTCATTCCTATATAACTGAGTCTTTGACACACACCCTCCCCTCCTGTGTTGCGTTACAAACTTTGACTCATGGTTGTGACGCAAGAGGTTTCTAAAAAATTAGTGTATCTAATTTTTGTCAAAGACTAACTTGGTTCTGGGTAACTCAATAGACTTCTACTGACTATTGTCACAATGTAGTCTCACTTTACTTGGCTACTGGTGATCGCCACAAACTTGTCTGGTTGGCGTGAGCCCTCTTCTCAATCGCAATATTATATTAATTAGAGGTTTGTCTGAACCGGACCATTGTCTTATAAGACCTGCCCTCAAATAGCAAATTAACTCACTACCCATACAAAGTTGACTTTCTTAGGGCCAACACATGAATTGCTTCATGTCCCCCATATAATATTAAACAACCCTTGCACAAGTTGTGTGCGACAGGCTTTACCTATCTCGCTTCCGCGTGTAAAGTTATCTTCCACTGTTAAGTTAGTGTTTCGTTGTCTATTGTATCCCCTGACCCGGAGTTATCTCCCTTTGTTCTAAAAAACTGTATGTTATTTATATGTTTGTTTTCCTGGTTGTTTGCGTGTTTGGATCTAACTAATAATATACTTTACCTTCTAACATGTGTGTCTGTCTATAATATGTATGTAAGTTAGTTTTCAAGTGCCATAATTCGGTTAAATGTGGCCACAAACAAGTGTATCACACTAATTCGTGACTACGTTCCCGTCTTATGAGACTTAAAATACTTTTCTAAGGTCTACACTAAACTACACATTCAAGACGGTACATTTCAACATTGAGAACAAACGATTGACGCAGACAAATAATAAAAAGTCGCGTTGAGCGGCAGAAAAAATCCGCTAGCTGTCCTCACTCTCCCTTGTATATTTTCCATTTTCTCTTACTTTCACACTTCTGTCACATATCTTTCATCCTCCTATTCTCTCACTTTCACATTTTTGTCACACATCTTTCATTCTAATATTTTAAAAACCTTGAAGTGACACTGTACAAGTTTGGCTCAGTTTGAAAAGAGTTGAGCTTCATGACTGTGCGTAACTTACTGCACGAGTCATGTATTTACAAAATATTTACATGGATGAAATAGGGTTGATAGTTTGTCCCCTGATGTTATTAAACGCTATAATCTCCTGAAATACTACTACTTCTATAACTATATATATTCTAATTTGTTGTACACAATTAATCTAATTTAAGGGAAATAATCTAACTATCTAAAAAAAAAATGAAAATGATGTGAGATGAGTTATGTACCTTTCTGAAATGGGAAATGTGAAATGTAAACAAATTATACATAATGTTTTAATGTTTAAATAAAATAAAAAAATAAAAAAAAAGATATGATTAATATTTTAACTATACATGGTGTAAATGATGTATGTTAACTGTATGATACTTTTATCCTATACCACTTTATCCTATAAATTATAAACTAATTTTAATTTAAATGATGAGGTTGTTAAAATGCTCATCAAGATGTAATGAAATCAAGTGAAATGAAATGAAATAAATGGTACTGTTCCTATCTAAACTAGATGGTGCTGTTGCTATCTACACTAAATGGTGCTATTGCTATCTAAACTTTTTATCCTAGAGATTAATAAGCTGTTAATAAATTTATAGTCCTATCCTAATCTACTTTTATGATAATTAAGTGGGTAAATTAATGATTTATCTAAGCTACAAAAAACAAATCTATTATATTCCCTAAATCTAATCTAAATCTATATTAAAGTAACTAATCTAACTATACTTTATCCCTATATTAAAAACGTTATAATACATATCACAATAATCAAATATATATACATGGTATTTATTTACCTCAGGTTAGTGGTTGCCATAACGTACGGAAAATGCTTTCGTTGGCATAGTTTATATATATACAATTGTCCTGGGTATATTAAATACACTACACAGTCATACTTGTGTCTTATGGGTCTTCTTCCACTCGCAGAGTCCGCTGGTGTCGTAGACGAGTATATTCGTGTTTGTTCTTTATGTATTGTTCTGACACTGTTCTTCCACATTAACACAGGTGACTCACCGGAACACAAATGGAGCATAGTAAGTAACGAGCTGTCTATGTACACACGGTGATCAACTTGTTCTTGGAGCACAGTTCTTATTCTGCTGATTACAGACACATGGTAGTTCACTATTCTTAGCACACAGTCCTGATCGTGATGTCTATGTAATACATAGGATATTTTACACAGGATATTTTAAGTGTACTAACTTAACATTTCTTACACTACCTTTTCATGTGGCATATCAGGTATTTCTACCTCAGATGGTCTACTAAGGGTATCAGCAAGAATGTTATCCCTACCCTTAATATGCTCTATACTAAAAGTATAATTCTGTAATATTAATGACCACCTGTAGATGCGGTCGTTGCGATGCACCCCACTTTGTGTGACCGTGATAGGGGAATTATCGGTCTGGACAACGAAGTGATTACCCGCTAGAAATCGATGCAACTTCCTCACCGAATAGATGACGCTTAGGGCTTCCAACTCTGATATGGAATATCTGGACTCATCAGGTGTGATCTTGCGGCTCATAAAACTGGCCTAGTACTGCAGCGATGGAAATCCTGCTGGCATCTGTCCTAAGATAATAAACGAGCCTAGAATTAGGCAAACGGAGGATTGGTACATTACTAAATAGGATTTTCAATTTTGACAATGCAGAAATTAATAATGGATCTTTGACATCTAATTTTACTGATGCTTTTAAAACATTTGAAAATACACTTGTAATTTCAGCTAAGTTCGGTATGAACTTACTATAATAATTTACTAAACCCAAAAGGCTTCTGACCTGCTTTTTTGTTGTAGGCATGGTCGGGTTCATAATTTTAGTAATAATTCTATTGTCAGTTTTTAGTTGTCCATGTGAAATGACATGACCCAAAAAATCAATTTCTTGTAGGCCCAATTCAACTTTGCTCGGTTTGACCGTGAGACCGAAGAGTCGCAACCTATCGAAGACATGTCTGAGTTTCAGTAAGTGTGTTGTCCAGTCCTCTGTATGGACACAAATATCATCTATATATGTCACAGTATTCGTCACTCCATGTAGTAAATCTCTAGTTAAGCGTACGAAAGTGGCAGGAGCGTTACGAAGTCCGAAAGGAAGAAACCGCCACTCGTATAGACCTAACGGTGTTGAGAATGCAGTAAGATGGATGGATTGAGTCTACATAGGGACCTGCCAATATCCCTTAGCAAGATCTAATTTAGAAAAGATTTTGGAGGTGGACATATCCAGAATAAGATCTTCGCAGGAAGGAATTGGTTCTGCGTCGATCTTAGTGAAATTGTTGAGTTTTCTATAGTCCACACAAAGACGAATTGTGGAGTCTTTTTTCTTGACCAAGACGATTGGAAAGGAGTACTCAGATGTAGATTTTTGAATGATTCCACTAGCTTCTAAGTTCAGAATTTCCTTATTTAGATTTTCTCTATAGCTAAGTGGGATAGAGTACGGCCTGAATTTGATAGGCTTAGAGTCCGAAAGAAGGACTTGTGACACCACTTTATCCTTGCCTGTCAGCAACCAATGCTTCAGGCATTACGGGATAACTTCTCTAACACCACACAAAAAGATTTGTCAGTCGTACGAGAGGTATTGATTATACATTTTATTGCCACAGGCTCTTTACATTACATCAATGCACAAAAACGGTCGATAATAAATCACACATGAATACACCACAGAATTGCCTATCACTAGTCGTTTCTAACCCTATTGCTAATTCTATCTACTGGCTAAAGAATACGCATCGACGCTAAGCGATGCGCTCACTACGAAGTCTGTCCTCTGTCTGAGGAAATCTCCGCGTGCTGACTACACGGTACGCGGAGTGACCTTGTGCGTACTTCGGCTTCTGCGTGCTGCATCACACAGCACGCTTGGAGTCGTGGTCTCTCTTGAGTCTAGTTCTCTGTATCTGTCACGCTGGCGTGATTACGCCGTGACCAGAGTGCTTACTCTCTGGTTGACACCTCCGTGTCTCATGAGAGAACTGTTTGATAGTTCCCCTTCCTATTTACCACCTACACCTACCCTGCCCTCATGTAGGGGCACTGGGTTACCTCTCATCTACTTGAGGTAGACCACTCTTTCAGGGTGGTCTTCATTCCTATATAACTGAGTCTTTGACACTGGCAGCCTTTTGTACATCCTTCCTCGCTTGCTTCAGCTCACTCAGAGTGTTACGCGTTGGTCTTTCCTTGTTTCTTAAGAGAGCTATCTTCTTTTTATCAATCAAGGGCTGCAGTGTCTGGCTGTTTGCCGCAAACCAGTCCTGCCTTTTATGATCCACAGTGCCGTAAACCCCTACCGCTGTTTTATAAATAGTTTCCTTAAGTTTACTCCATTTATCATTTACTATACAATTTTCTGATGTATCATTGAAAGCGTCTTCAAGTTGCTGTTGAAATTCAAAGCACTTTCCAGGATCATGAGTGTTAGTAATATTAATCCTGGGGCTAGACTTGTGTTTAGCTGTGTAGATTCTCTTTGGTCTCAGTCTAACCCTTGCAACAACCAAAGAATGATCTGTATCACAGTCAGCACTGTGGTAACTTCGAGATAATGATGTATGGTTCAGATGTTGTCTCCGTGTGATAATGAAGTCCAGCTGATGCCAATGGCTGGATCTTGGATGTTTCCATGTGACCTTATGCATCTCTTTTGTTTTAAAAAAGGAGTTTGTAATACATAGGTCATTTCTAGTGCAATGCTCCAGCAGCCTTTGCCCATTATCATTCATGCGACCGATGTTGTATTTTCCAAGGCACACTGGCCATGAACTCGAGTCCTTGCCCACACGAGCATTGAAATCACCGAGCATATAAATGTAGTCGGATTTTGGAACTGCCTTGATCGCAGAGTCTAGCTGCTCATAGAACGTATCCTTCACATCATCAGAGGAAGCGAGTGTCGGTGCATATGCAGTGAGAATGGTGGCAAAACCACAAGAGGTTGCCAAGCGCAGTGATAATAATCTTTCATTACCTCCTGCTGGGATATCAATCATTCCCAGTAGCGAATTCTTCACTGCAAAGCCCACACCATGTTGCCTTTTTTTTCTGCCTGCCCTCTTCCCTTCCAAAAAAAGGTGTAATTGTTTTCCCTGAGTGACCCTTCCTCAGCGAGGCGAGTCTCCTGCAGGCCAGCAATATCAATGTTAAGACGATCGAGTTCAGCATCAATCACAGCCGTTTTTCTCACATCGTCAATATTTGTCAAGTCAGTGGAAAATCCTGGACACATGGTTCTCACGTTCCAGGTTGCAAGCCGTAGCTTGAGGTTTCTATTCTTTTTATTAGTACCTGGTGCATTGGTTTTACAGCCTGCAATTCAGATTTTGTCCTAGCCCCAAGCACCCATTGAAGCAGGCAGGCTGTGGCGAATCAGCACCCAATTGGCTGGGGGCTGCCCAGCTTGAGGCGGGCGGTAGCTGATCAGTGACACCTGTAGGTGTCTCCCACCGTCAGAGGCAACGCGTGGCGCCCCATGTCTACGCCAACTGACAAGGACTTATAACCCGTAACAGTTGCCTCTCGCTTTGATTCCGAGACCGGTTAAGACCAGGGATGGAGTTATTGCCTCTCCATAGCACAAAGCCTGGGCTAAAATAAAGAAACCATGTGTTGCCCATGCAGCATGATCCCTCTCTCGGCCTGCCTAGTTCACTCCAGAGGAAAGTTGACACCTATAATCTGGAACAAGACAAGCTGCAGAAGCTGCCGGATCAGCAAAGCAATGCTCTAACTGTCCGCCTGTCGGAGCTTCGATCCTAGACCAGCTGCCAACCAAGGCTTAGGGCCTGGTCTGCCCTGCCATGACTTATTTTGTCTTTGGGTTGCATTTCCTCGCACCAGGATAAGGCTAGTACCCTCCCAATTGCGCTCTTCCGCCCGAAGCCGTTGGCACAATGTGGGGTGTCGGGTTTGGTAAGCGCCGCCCAACATTCGGCGCTGACAGAAAGCAGGTAGTACCGTCTACTGTCATATGGTAGCTTGTCATATTATGAGAATAAATAAATTGGAGAACTTGGTGACAACTGGCAAGATCGAGGGGAAGAGAACGAGGGGAGGACAGAGAAGTAAATACCGGGTGACTTGGCCATGTTGTATGGTCGAGACAAGAACCCTGAGCTGATCCACGATTCTGGTGATCGAGTGAGATGACAAAACATAACCGCCCACGCTTACCGACATGGCATATGATGTTGATGAATTGTCCATGATTCTCAAGCATATGTTAAAACTGATTCTATGTAACATACAAGAATTATTTTCTTTAACTTCCAATACAAGAACTTATTGCATAAAGTGTTCTTCATTTGATAGATTGCAGCTTTTGTTTGACAACATACAGCTCTAAAACGTGGACATATCATTATCAGCTGAATAGCACACATGTACCTTTACAAATAGGTATTAACTGAGTCAGCTCCGAAAGATTGTATATCGCCAAATGTAACTTCCCATTCGGCAAGAAGGACGATATATTGCCATACTATTTGTTATTTGTTTCATTTCATGATATCTTCCACAATCTCACTGCCCAGTGAACGGAAGTGTACATTATAATACTTGTTTATTTGATTGTGCACCACGTTTTGTCCGTACCTACTGTTTGTTTAGCACTGAATCAGTGAAGAAGAGTATTCAACATTCACTGGAAGAACTGGAAGTAAAGCGCTTCAAGTACCTAGGAAGTATAATATCATCAAATGGCAGATCAGAAGACGAGATCGAAAATAGATGCAATAAGGCAATAAGGCAAACCAACTCATTGGACAAATGGCACCAATACTAAAGAACAAATATGTATCAATAACTACTAAGAAAGCACTTTACAACACAATCTTCCTACCAACTCTATGATACCAATGCCAAATCTGGATAATGATAGAAAAAGAGAAAAGAAAAATCGCATCAACAGAAATGCGATTCCTAAGAAGAATGCTCAACGTATCAAGAAGAGATAAGATCAGAAATTAGGAAATCAGGACTAAAGTGGGGGTTATAGCAGCACTAGATTTTATTAGAAAGCAGCAAGTCAAATGGTTTGGCCATGCGAGTAGGTTACCGGTCAACAGCATACCCCAACAAGCAATGATGTACAGACCAGATGGAAACAGAGTAAGAGGCCGACCACGGAAACGTTGGACGGAGGGAATAACAGAGTCCATGGGATTATCGATACAAGAAGCCCATATTCGGGCACTCTCACGATGTTTATACTTCACCTCGACACCGTAAGGTACAAGAGGAACATGATGAGATGAGACGAGACTGGAAGAACAAACAGATCTATTCAAGAAGAGCTGAGTACTGAAAAATATCGGTTAAGACAAATAAAGTTGAGGACAACGAAACAAAAGAACATTCAAATTGGACAGCCAAAATGAGCAATTTGGTCGCAAAGACAACTTATCACAAACATCAGAAAAGAAGCAGGTACCATTGTGTGACCACATTATGAAAAGACAAAAACTGGAACATGTTGTGATAACTGAGGAGATTTGCGGAAAGTGAGATTAAGGGAGACAGTGTGTGAGAAATTCCTGACAGTCTTGTGCCGAGGCATGGAAGGGAGTCAACACACGAATTGACCCAATCCGTGGGAGATCGCAATTTGTGGAGGGCTGTGATCACTTATGCCAGCTGGCAAGGCACTAGATGGTGATGAAAAGGACATGTATGTCTGGAACAGGGGTGTGCTGCGGAAGCAGAAAAGAGAAAGACCACAACTTAGATGTCTTCAAAATGTAATAGATAATATACAAATAACATGCAATAAAGGCAGGACAACTGGTTTAGTGTGCAGGGATATTTTACAGGACTGTTATGGAAGCTACGTTAAGCATAGGACAAGCCACTCCATGATGATGATGATGATAATGATGATGATGATGATGATGATGATGATGATGTGGTCAAGTTAGAGAATACATTATGCAATTTCAATTGGATAAGACCAATCGCACATTATGTGTTGCAACTGAAAGTAATAAGTTGTAATTAATAACCAATTTAAAAAAGTTAATAAAGTAGCTATGGAAAAATAATCATTAATCCAACACACTTAATTGTGATGCCAAATATAATTGATAAAACATAATTAGTTAGTTTTTTTTATTTTTTTTTCATATCCTTTACAGGACATCGCTGTCAACATCATCTTCTTTCAGCTGATTGTTGATTTCATGGCAAGAATACGCTCAGTAGCTTGACATTGCTTTCTGAGCGACCGGCTCCATACTCTCATAAGTCACTGGCGCGACTCGAACCGCTTCCAATTCTCGTGCGCTCACGTCAACCACGAGAGTATTCGTGGTTACGGAGAAAACTGCTAACTCCTCGACCAGGGAGACAGGCGAGTAGTTAGATACATATCCTTTACATGACGCTGCAATAAACACCAGCATTTTCTGCTGTTGTGATCTCTTGATAATAAGAACGCCGAAATGTCAGTCTTATAGAACCTGTTGATTTTCCACATTTAATGCAAGATTTATTATTCTGTTTTGGTTATTATATATTATGACAGTTTACAAGTCCGTTATTTTCAAGTGTTTATTGACATAGTTTGAAGTCATACAAACATCAATCGGCGAAACATCAAGATGGTTTGTGGTACAAAGGGGAGTAAGAAATGACTACATTCTCTCCCCATACCTGTTCAACAACTATGCATAACTTACACGTAATCAGAAATGTCAAAAATTATTAGACTAGCCACAATTTTAATTCATTCATAACTGGTGGAAATCAAATTCTGGAAATTCACTTCTAGAACTCAGATATGTACGTACCATAGTCTTCCTCCCAAACAGTGCTAAGATATTAGAGGAGTACTGAATGTTAACAAAAACTAAATAACCTATACATAAAGCTGCATCATATATTCATTCAGTAGCATGTCCTTTGCAGAATCTCACTCCCATAACAACTTTCCATACAACTTCTCGATCACAAGCAAGATGTCCCGCATCCGATACACCCATCTGGAGATCATCCGCCACATCCTGCACCCATCTTCTCTTTGGCCTTCCTCTTCTTCTCTTCCCAGGCATACACCCCTCCATTATTGTTCTCTTTAAACTTTCATGACGTTTCAAGTGACCAAAATATATCAAATTTATTTGTTTTTTCGTCTTTAATAGCCAACCCTCTTCAGTATTCAGCTCTTGAAGTATGGATGCATTTGTTCTTTTTTTTTTTACCCAAGATATTCTTAGAACCCGTCTATAACATTTATATTCAAAAGCTTTCAAAGAGCCAAGCTGCAGGCTAGACGGAAAAGCTGGCAGGAAAAAACGGAGTCTCTTAACTTTGAAAGAGACACAAGGACATTGTGGAAGCTAATAAAACAATTTAACGATGAAGGCACAGGGAGAAACTCAAAAACTGAACTACATAAAGATGGAAACATCTTAACCAGAAAGCAAGCAGCTGATCATTTTGAGGACTCATTCGCACAAGATAACAATATCAAAATTAGTCCAGAGAAACAACAAGAGATTCGAGAGAAACGACAACATACAGGACAGAAGGAAATAGTACATGAGGTTCTGGAGGCACCCATCACAATCAGCGAACTGGAGCTAGCCATTTCAAAACTGAAAATGAAAAAGTCACCAGGAGCTAATGGTATTTCCAATGAAATGATCAGGAACCTAGGAACAGAGGCCAAAGCAAAGCTGTTGCAGATCTTCAATAACAGCTGGGTCTTAGACAGTGTTCCACAAGCCTGGAGAGAAGCAATCATGATACCCCTTCTAAAATCAGGGAAAGATAGTTCCATTGCCTCTAGCTACAGACCAATTAGCCTCACCAGCTGTCTCTGCAAAACACTGGAGCGCATCATCAATCACAGACTGCAGTGGTACATTGAAAGTAAAAACATCCTTGTGCCACAGCAGGCTGGCTTTAGGCAGTGCTACTCTACGGAAGATCAGATAACCTAGCTCTCTCAAGAAATTGAGGATGCATTCCAAGAGAAGAAGCTGGTGCTTGCGGCATGGATAGATCTGAAGAAAGCCTTTGACAAAGTCTGGAAAGAAGGTCTGATGAAGAAACTGAGAAACTGCAAAGTCAATGGAAGAATGTACAAATGGGTGAAAGCATACTTGCACAACAGAAGAGCCCAAGTACAGATAGACGGACTAAAGAGCAAGAAAGTACTACTGCGTCACGGTGTTCCCCAGGGCGGAATCTTGTCCCCCACACTTTTTCTAATCTTCATCAATGATCTCGTTGCTAATCTACCGCATGGAATTAAAGCGGCAATGTACGCCGATGACCTGGTTCTATGGAGCACAAATGAACATGCATCAGTGGCCACCAGATTACTACAGAGAGCTGTAGATACATTTGTTGCATGGGCAAATATATGGCGTGTCAGCATAAACACTGACGAGTGCAGCACCACTCTATTTACCCTCGCTCCAAAACAAAAGGCAAGGATCATCCAGATAAATGGGACACCCCTAAGAGAAAATAAAGAACCAACATACCTTGAAGTAACATTTGATGGCAGGCTGACACGGAGAAAGCACATCAACAAAGCAGTAGCAAAAGCCAGGAGGAAAATAGCCATCCTGAGAAAGCTAAGTGGAACCACATGGGGAGCCAGTGGAAAAATACTTAGCAAAGTTTATCAACAGAGCATACGACCACACCTGGAATACGGGTCAACTGCGTGGTGTTCGGCATCAAAAACCACACTACAAGAGCTGGACAAGGTGCAAAATCAAGCACTTAAGAGTCCCACAGTAGGGATGAGATCAACCCCTATAGTGGAAATGGAGAAGATGGGGAGGACACAAGCACTGAGAGAGCGCAGAGATACGAAAACGCTAATACAAGCAGAAAAGTTCCTCAGCTTGCCAGGGCACCCTATGAAGAACAGATTTGAAAACCTAGCTATGGGGCGGTTGAAAACAAGTAGTTTTATCCACCAGGCCAAACGACTCTGCAGAGAAACCACCGTTCTGCCCCTAACAACTATTCCAGAGCGAACTCAATGGAAAGATGAACATAGACTATCATTACAAATCCAGACAAAAGTGAGAGGAATATTTGACAAGGAAGAACAGAACAGTGTACACCTCAGAACAGCCACTCTCAGCTTCCTTGATGAAGAACACAGCTAGAGTACCGACATAACTATGATGCTGAAATTGAGGCAATCAAGTTAGCAACAGAGAAATTACAAAATACCAGCAATGGTACACAACCTGTGGTGCTATTGACAGATGCAAAATCAGTACTCGAGGCGCTCCTGTTTGGGAAATTGCCAGTACTAAGGACACTACTTTCTGAACTTAGCAGTCAGCATAAGGTCACCATACAGTGGATACCATCCCACTGTGGAGTACCCGGAAACGACAGAACTGATCAATTGGCTAAGCAAGGAGCCGAAGAACAACAGCCTGATGTGCCCGTTACATACCACCAAAAGAAAAGAATGATCAAATCAGTCAGAAAGCCACCAAACCCTGCTCAAGATTACTACCACGTTATGGACAGACCAGAACAAGTCATTATTCTGCGCCTCAGAACAGGACACAATAGATTACGCAACCACATTTATACAAAATTAAAGTTTGGTGAAACAGCCATGTGCACATGTGGATTGGCGTCGCAGACAGCAGAGCACATACTCCAAGACTGCCCAAAATATAAAATTAAACTCTGTGGACCGCTGTGTGAACTAAAAAAGACAGTTAAATTCATAAAGAGACAACATTGCAGTTATAGACATATTTCAAGCGAACGAAAGAAGAAGGAGAAGAAGAATATTCAAAAGCATTTATTCGCTGTTCAGATTGTTTAGTAAGTGTCCAGGTCTCACAGGCGTATGTTGTAATGGGAAAGATGCATGCTCTTAAAAATCTAATTTTTGTAGTTCTATCTGTCCCACTCCATAATTTATTCAGTTGTTTTAGACTTTGAAGAGCAATTGATAGTCGTCGTTTAATTTCTTTCATTGTGTTACCCTTGTTGGTAATCAGTGACCCAAGATATTCAAAATTTTCCACCACCTTCAAGCTGCATTTCAACCAAAAATCACAAACAACAAGGAACAAACTGGAAATGTCACAAACTTTGAATATCTTGGCTCTATAAAAAAAAAACAACTGGGACTATTCAAAAGAAATAAAGCAAATGCTGGCCATAGAAATGCAGAAGTTGAACAATATTAAGAGCTAATGGCACAACAACACTAAATAATTAAAAGTAAAAATTGAACACATGCACATTTCCTATAGCAAAATACGAATGTGAGACACGGACTATTTCGAATCACTAAATAGGAACATTTGGACTTTTAAGCTTAAATGTTAGATAACAATTCATAGAAATACATGGGCCAAGAAGAAGACAAATATCTACCAGAATTGACTGACTCATAAACGGCACGATGTCTAGGAAATTGAAATACTTTAGTTATATTAAAGGTGTCGAAGGGGTCACGAATGCAATTAGTAATCCCGCATTCGAAACACAGCTGCGGACGATTGCTAGCAGACTGCCTTGCGTTGATTTACTATACAAAGCTATGATGAGATTTATTAGTCTTCCGGTTTCAAGATGGCGACGGACGGTCGTGTTGTTTTGTGTTCGTTAACTTTTTCGCGTAGGGGATGGATTTATTCATCTCTTGCGTGTAATTGGTGTGCCAGGATGTAAAACCAGGAGTTTCTACTCTAATTGGTGTGCCAGGATGTAAAACCAGGAGTTTCTACTCAAGATCTGCGCGGGTGCTACGGAGTTCGTGCATCGAGCGAAGCCATCCTTGAGTGAATTTTCAGCAGCGTGTGTGGTTTTCAAAGTCTGTGTTTACTTTTTTTCAACATGGCGGAACAACGTGTGTTCTTCGTGCGGTCTGCAGTCAACATACCGAAGCGGCGGGGTAGCCGCTCAGGGAAAAAGAAGCAAGGTAAGCGTGGAGGTTTGAGGCGTTTTAGACTCAAGTGTCACCGTCTAGGACTCAGGAACATCCGTATTCTATATTGGAACTGTGCCAGTGTAAAACAACGGGGCTCTATTTTAGAAACCCTAGTTTACAGGAAAGACATTGTAGCACTCCAGGAGACGAGACTGGGCGATCAGCTACTCCAGATTGCCGGCTTCAAATGTTTCTACAACAGACGACATCTGGGAATGGCGATTCTCGTTCGCGACAGCATGGTGGCGTCAGAGCTAGACATGTCCAGTTGGGACAGTGACGATATACAAATACAGGCGTTGAGAGTTCATTCCAGTATACCATTCGTGGTGGTTAATGTTTATGCCCGCAATGCCAGTGTGGACGCCCAGAAGTGGCAGTGCTTAAGTGGCATATTAGGCCACGAGAGAAATGTTATGTTCTGTGGTGATTTCAACGCTAAAGGCAGATCATGGGGAAACACTTCATCCAATACACAGGGGGAGGAGCTCGAGACTGCACTGGAAACCATAGACCTGGTTTGTATCAACAGTGGCTGTGTCACCAGAACAGCAAGCCGCCCGGGCGATGAGGACAGTACTATTGATCTGGCGCTAGTTTCACCTTCACTCACTACAGTGTGTAGATGGGGTGTCCTAGGACACCATGGCAGCGACCACCACCCTGCAGCATACTGGTGGAGAAAGGCAGAACCAGGCAGCACAAGCTAAAGGTAAAGACGTTCCAGTATGACAGTACAGGGCAAGATGTGGTGAGTAAAATAAGACGTGACAAGCGCAGAACGTTTCAGGGCAGGAAAAAAAGCTGGGAGCAGCCACCGTGGTGGAGTTTCGAGGTGGAGAAGGCTTGGGTGGATAAGCGTAGTGCTGTAAGGAGATGGCAAAATGCCAAGAAGAACAGAGCTGGTCATCCTAGTCCCTGCTTGCACTTAGAAAGAGAGATGCACACAAAAGTAAGCTACTTCAAAAAACTGGTCAAGGTTGTTAAAAGCGAAAAATGGGCAGAGGTGTGTCAAAGAGTAAGCACAGACAAGTCACTGAAATTGTTCTGGCGACTACATAAAAGCATGAGTGGTGTAGTCAAGAATAAGAGCATTTCTGACTTCCAAAGTGCTGACCTCATCTGGCAGAGGACTGACGAGGACAAGGGCAAAGCCCTCTTTGAACGCTACCTTGAGTAAAGCAACCAGACAGACATGGGAGGCCGAAATCTGGCCAAGGAGGTCACCTCAGACAGATGCAAGGCCCAGGACACTTCGGATGAAGACACAGTGACAATGAAAGAAATCAAGGCTGTGCTTCGACGATCAAAAAACAGTGCTCCAGGTCCTGATGGCATAAGATACGATGACATTAATAGGTGTACCGACAATGAGCTAGAGAAACTAGCAGACATGTACAACAACAGTATAGGGGGTGCTAGCATCAAGGAGGAATGGTTACACAGCTATCTGATTCCCTTGCCGAAGCCTGACAAAGATCACAAAAAAATTCAGGGATATCGAATTATAACCATGCAGAATACAATAGGCAAGCTGCTGGAGAAGGTAATTGCCAAGAAATTATCAAGCCAACTAGAGAGGCAAGGTGTTTTCCCACCCACCCTGGGTGGGTACCGTCCAAAAAGGGAAACCTGGACCAATGCAGCAGTCTTTGCCCAGGATGTCTATGAAGGTTTCCACTCAGGCACTGAAACCGTTGCTGCAGCGATTGATCTTGAGGACGCATACAACAGAGTACCACTGGATTTTTTAATGTTTCAGCTTCTCGAACTAAACATAAGTCCATTCCTCCTTAGTTGGATCGCTGCAGCCCTCTTCCAACGGAAAGTAGTTTTTAGATGTGGCAGTTGGACTTCGTAACCAACAACAATATATCCTGGCCTACCACAGGGATCACCATTATCTCCGGTACTGTTCAACGCCTACACAGTCAGAATCACCAGTGAGCAGATCACTGGACCTGGCAGGACATTGTCATATGCCGATGATGTTTTAGTGTATCGTCAGGGGAAGGATAGAGAGGAGGTTGCTGTGGAACTACAAACCGAACTCAATCGCATAAGTACTTGGTGTGATGAAGCTGGGGCAATGGTCAACCCAACAAAGGCAACAGTGACTTGGTTCTCGTTGAATAATCATATTGTCAACACTCCAACACCAACTGTAATGCTGTGTTCAGAGATGGTGGAAAGAACGCAGGCAATGAATTACCTGGGGATACGGTTTGATCGAAGCCTTGCTTATAATGTGCACATAGACCAGGTGATAACAAAGGCCAAGCGGGGTTTGGCAGCGATGCGGGTGATGGTGGCAGCAAACTGTGAGCAGCGCCATCTATGTCTTCTGTACGAGGGGTTGGTCATGTCTGTTTTGGAGTATGCAATGGCAATCCTGACTCTCAGCCATAAGCAGATAGAACGGATGGAAAGGATACAGAATGAAGCTATGCGCATTATTCTTGGATGTACAAGAGATACAGCATGCAGGGCGATGCGCTACCTTCTTGGGTTTCCAACCATTGAAGAGAGAATACAAGATTGCAGGGCACGCGCCTACCTCAGAATTAACGCAAACACACAACATCCACTGCATAGTGAAATTAGGAAGGTGAAGGGCAGCAGGTTAAAAAGAGGACGGTCGTGGATGGGTCAAGCCGAAGACATTCTTCAACAGGTGTGTTCACTTGAGGACTTAGAGCCTGGCGAGGAGTGGGTGCAAGTGCCAACAGACTTCTGCACATCCTTTTCAGTTTGCATCCAACTTGACAGAAAATGCAGACAAGAAAATCCGGCTGCTGTTGAGGCTGAAGTACAAGCGTTGATTTTCGAGAATTCGCTAGACGGTGACGCGGTCATCTACACAGATGGGTCGGTCGTCCGACATGTGAGAAGCTCATGGGCCATTACAGCTCGGGCCGGAGGGAGAATTGTGAAGGAGGACTCTGGTGCTTTTACTGAAACCACAAGTAGCCTGACCATGGAAGTCATGGCAGTAAGTAAATCAATAACATGGCTCGAGACACAGACATTCACTAGGGCTTGTTTCCTTAGCGACTCAATGAACATGATCAAGAGGATAGAGGAGGGGTCGATCCGAAGAGAATGGTTGCTGCCTCTGGAGCGGTCTCGACTGGCAAAGATTAGTTTCATCTTCGTGCCAGGGCATGCGGGAGTACAAGGAAATGAGCGGGCTGACAAGCTCGCAGGTGAGGCTACTGTGGAGGGCGGACGCGCCATGGACCAGGCCGACATTCTGAATGCTCTACGAGAAGTAAGACTTTTGCGAGAACCAAGTGATGACTGTGAATCTACAACAATGGCCAGACTGCGAGAGCAGCAAATTAAAAGAGGTGTGGCCAAACAAGAACACTACGCAGGAAGCCAAAGAAGATTGATAAACCAACACAGAACTGGCGTCGTTAGCCGCTACACGCTGCGGGATTTGCTGAGGAGGGGATCCGAGCACTTATGGACTGAATGGTTCGATGTGCAATGAGGATGATCTGTCGACTAACTAACTAACTAACTAACAAAGCTATGAGTGCTGGTCGTTGAGAAAGCAATAGCAAACTACTGAACGTAAACCTGCCCAGTAATCACAAATATCCCAAAAATGCTGGAGTTGACAGCTACGTCCTTTAAAGGATATGCTACAAACTTTTTTAAGAGCGACATTCTGCAAAGGGCGTGCTACATGATAATTACGTGGCTACACAGACAATATTTTCTAACTTCAGTCAGAACAGAACAAAACGAGTTAGCTAAAATGACAAAACGTGAGTTCATGTCCCTTATCATGAACACATGTTCACAATCTTTTCAGTTGTCACAAAATATGCATTTCTCACTTCCCACCTTATGGCCCAATCATGGCAAATTCCTCCTGCCAACGTCTATGATAAATTGTCCACGTGTCTTGACTGTTGTCCAATAATTTTGTTTTTAACTGTTCGTGGCATTTGTAGCAATGCCTCCTTTGCTTGTGACTGAACAAACTGACTGCTTAAAATTACCATAATTTTAGATTCTCTCTCTCCCCCACACCCCAACTTTTACTTCCCGAACAACTCACCACATGTCACTGGATAATTTTGATGTGTGGCAATAAATGCCCCATGTGTGATTGGCTATTCTTCATGTGCACCAATCAACATGTCATATGTGATTGGCTATTCTTTAAGTGTATAATCAACATGACATATGTGATTACCTATTCTTCATGTGTACCAATTAATATGTCATGTGTGGTTGGCTACTATATACACCAATCAACAGGTCATGTATGATTGGCTATTATGTACACCAATCAACTTCTCACGCCTGATTTGCTGTTCTGTACCAGTCAACAAAGTCCTGCATGACTGTATTTCATATATTAGCTAGGACATACTAAACAAAACATACAATGTATTTCATTTTTGCAGGTTGTATATTTGGCGTCTGGGAAAGTAATACATTTAAGATTTAGTTATCGTTGTTGCTTCCATATGGCAGCTGTTGTGACTGGAACGGAAAAAAAAGTTAAATAAAGAAGAAGGAGAGAATGAGGAAGGGGAAATAGTGGGATGGAGAGAGAGAGAGAGAGAGAGAGAGAGAGAGAGAGAGAGAGAGAGAGAGAGAGAGAGAGAGAGAGAGAGAGAGAGAGAGAGAGAGAGAGAAGTACAACAGAAACAGAATAGCTTGATAATAACAAAGATGTATAGCATGCACAGCTTGTTTTCATATGCACAACCCACTCCAATCTCGGGGGTCATTCCACGTACTGGCTACTTAATTTTGTCTGCGCCAGGAGGTAATTATTCAAAAGGCTGCCAAAATGCAACCCCAGTGCGACTAATCCTCACTGAGATTCTTGGTCGTTCTCCAACAAAACGATTCCCTGTGACAACTGGCGATAATCATCTTGAGAATATAAAACACTGTTCATGCATATTGATACAGAGACTGTAAGTACACACAGAACATATTTTTCACAAACAATCTGTAATGTAAAAATTGACCCTTTTCTATCTCCTAAGGACTACCGGATATATGGTGCTAGCCCATATCTTTAGACCAATCGGCACTCAAGGGAACAACTAGGGCTAGAATTAAATTGTAAGAAAACACAGATTATGGTCGTCACTGCTTTAGTTTAGTTTAGTCAACGGATCAACATCACGGCACACGGATGTAACCCATAAGTGCTCCGTTCTACTCCTAACTCAAACGTGAGTCTGGAGAAACTCAGCTCAGTGCATGAACTCCGTAGCACCGACGAGGATCCTAAAATAATTTGGGTAGATTTTTAACTGAAAATTTTGCCCGGGCAGCGCCGTTAGGTTACTCTTTTTCGATTTCCAACTGCCAAGGAGGAGGAGGGGGAGGAGGAGGGGGAGGCGAGGCCATCTACATAGGTAGAACTGAGCGACAGTTACATTGCAGGGTTTTGGAAAACATTCCGAATTGGGTGGACAAGATACTACACACAGAAGATGGTAGCCTAGGCAGGCCGACACACCGGAACAGTCCTGCTTCATCGGTCGCGAGACATGTGCTCGAGAGCGGTCACGTGGTTGAAGGAGACAGTGCCTTCCTTGTGTTTTTCAACACACAAAGTAGTCGATTGTTAAAGATTGCTTATCTATAATAATCAACCTTCGTAAGCCGTCCTTGTGCAAGCAGAAAGACATGTTAGTCAGTTTAAAATTACCGTGGTAGACAATCGACATTACTGTGCGAACATGTGTATATTTCAGTTTGAGAGATTTTTCTAGTTAATTCACATTACGTTGTGTGATTTCTGCAGTATGTACCTGACGAGATGCAGCGAAATATGCCAGGCAATAAATCGTGCAATCTATTGTTTGTGTCTTCGTTATTCAAATTCATCACGGGAAAACATTGTTTTAATATTTTCTTGCAAAATAAATCATTTTATTCACCGGAGAAATATGTTTTTCATAAAATCATCCTTATTAAATTTGTACATGTCAATAAATGTTTCTCTATATGAAAATCGATAAATTCGCATTTTAGCATTACATGGTTTCAAATGTTGCTGTATGTAGCCGGGCGCGCGGTTGGAGTGAGCGCCCAATCTTGCATAAATACCCCAATGGCTCGTGCATTCATCACCTATGCAGCAAATGTTCAACTCCTGGCCTTCTCGTGGCGGAACTGTTTTAACTAACAGTAGAAGGGGCGGAGGCGCGTCACTGGCGCCGAGAAATAACCAGAACGCTTTTGGTGTGTATGCACGTACATGCATGCGCAGATATGTGTGTCCTTGCCTACACACCTAAACTCGAGTTAGATCACAGTCTGCTCTAGCTAAGGAAAGGTGCTGAAGACGGAGGCAACCAGCCAGGAGGAGCACAACAGAAATCAGGATGCCACGCAATCACGCGTGATGAAATATGTGGACTACTGCTAAATGGTATGGTGCTCGCCATGCTTTGGACTCCCAGGCAGGTGCAGTGCCGGGCTCTATGCCTCGAAAGGGTCCAACTACAGCTACTGGAGAGCGTCTGGCCATACCAAACAAAGACTAAAATTAATGCACTGGAATGCGGTGGGAGTCCGCAACACAAAAACAGAACTAGAAAACATCTTGGACCAAGAAAAGGTTAGCGTATGTTGCTTGCAAGAAACTCACCTCATCGAAAACGAAATGATGTCTGGGAAATTGCCAGTAATAAGGACACTGCTTTCTGATCTTAGCAGTCAGCATTAGGTCGCCATACAGTGGATACCACCCCACTGTGGAGTACTCGGAAACGACAGAACTGATCGATTGGCTAAGGAAGGAGGAAAAGATGAACAGCCTGATGTGCCCGTTACATACCACCAAAAGAGAAGAATTATCAAATCAGTCACAAGGCCACCAAAACCTGCTCAAGACGACAACCACGTTATGGATAAACCAGAACAAGTCATTATTCCACGCCTCGGAACAGGACACAATAGATTACGCAACCACATGTATACAAGATTCAAGATTGGTGAATCAGCCATGTGCACATGTGGATTGGCGTCGCAGAGGGAGCACATACTCAAAGACTGCCCAAATTACAACATGTCTAGGCAAACCTTCTGGCCTAGAGAGACGACAGTGGAAGAAAAACACTCTGGACTGGTGGGTGAATTGAAAAGGACAATTAAATTCATACAAGAGGCAACATTGCAGTTATAGACATATTTAAGGCGAACTAATTGTAACGAGATTGCCTTGGGTAGTGAGAGTGAACCACACCCGAGGTGTCTCTAACACTCCCGTGTATTCTAACCCCAGGGGTTGGATAGGCAGATACACATTTTTACTCTGTGGCTGATCTCATATTAGTTAATTATGTCTACAAGCCCCTCCAGATTCTAGACCCCCACTAACTACCTACTCCTGTGGAACAATGAACACTTAGGCATCGTCCGAGACCACACTCAATCAGTATACAAAGAGCAAGTCAACTTACATAAAGTTTATTCTACCCTTGAGAATATAGAACTGAAATGAACATCCTGATAGAATAATCTATTTACACAAATAGAGGATAGAGTAGAGACAGAATCAGAGATATGGTTGTCATCATCAGGTTGAGAAGTAGATTGGATGCAGATGTCCCGTCCAGTCGGTCCGCCACTCACCCGGCCTCCATTCAGCGAGATGACGAGAACCTTGGAGACCACTCCGTCCCCAGAGCGTGGATCCACAACAATAGAGTCACCGCTGGACCTCACTCAACTGGACCAACTGCATCTTTATCACTCCTACTAAGTCACGGTTAATACACAGTTCTCTAACAACACTGGCTGGGAGACAATCCTCCTGGATTTGACTCCAAGTATTCGTGACTTCGATGAACCTAAGTAGTCACTGACCAATCTAATGGTCCCTCAGTAGTACAGTACCCGTGGTTGGATAATAAATCTATTGACCAATTCAATGGTCCCGTAACACCGGAACACTGGTTGTAGAATAAGTCCCTGACCAATCTAATGGTCCCGCCATCATAGCACATTAACACTGCTTGAAGAATCAGATGAGGCAACTGATATGTCACTGAGTCCTTCACGAACACAGTTCAAAATCTTCATACTCGTTCAGTACACTATTAGAATCAGACATCTACTTTCCCGGAAGACAATTCAGGTTGGACTATAATCTCTTGTCCCTTCCACCTGGTAACACTTGCCACAAGTTATTAATAGCTGGTGTAGTTCTTCTCAAGACCTGCCACTAAGCTGTCATAATAACCATTCAAGTGTCTAAATCTTTTTCCGCGTTTAGGCGGAACCACCGTAATAATATACGGTCAGGTGTTTCCTTTCTTTGAGCATGATTGCTCACTTACTGAAATGTTCCTGGCTGAAATAGAGTATCTTCTAATGCAGAAAAACAACACAAACCATCATGTCCCACACGTGCACCTTCAGGGCACCTGAATCATTGGATGCAAACCTTCACGCATGATGAATCACACTGGGTATATGGTGTGGTTGAGTCTGGCGTGATAAGTAAAGAATTGGACCCTTCGCTGTGTTATACGAAGTGGTTTCCCGCCAACGACAATTATAGTTGACTGGTTCCTCAACAGGCAAACTCCTGAAAAGGAAGAGCGACCGGTGAGAGTATACTGGCCCAAACATTAGTCCACATGCATCCTACCAATGACTACTCAACCCTCAGTCATGCTATTTAGTTATGCATATAACTAAAGCATTATCTCTATATGGAGAATAGTAAAGCATGGGTTCGTTAATGTCAGCTGGCCTCACAGAACAGCCCGTCAAACAGAGCAAAAAATCAGAATGACGAGTCTGATCGTAGGTCTCACCTATCCATAATCATCTACCAGTCGTCGCTAACGTCAGTAGTGATAGTAGGCTGTTATCATAGTTCTAATTTAATCGAACTAAACATTAAGGTAAAGAGTCCCTGGACTCGTTCCTAACATTATCAATGTTCATTAGTAAACATAATACTGATCAATATACCATCCCTCGGGATATAGGAATAGTACATGATCACATCCAATATGTACACAAGCCTGTTCTTGATAATAAATGTTCCCCACATGTTCCAAGGGTGATGTTCCAGTTCCGCCCTTCCAAGTGGTTTAGCCTTGGCATGGACCGAACTTCATCGTTGCCCTGGTCTGCCAACCTATACTTTCATAACTTGCTTTCAAATCCCCCATATCCTATATGTCCCATGTTTCATACAACCTCCTTGCATCTTTCCATACTTCCAGCACCTTAGCATTCACTCGCACTAGCGCCAGTATGAAAGAACAGGATAGCTAAGACAAGAATTCAGAACGCATATGCATATCGCGACGGCACGCATTGTTATCACGCGTCGACCTATTCGGCGTTCGGAATTACTCCAGGAAGTATCACATGCCATGACCCAATATATATACACAATGCCACATCATATATATATATATATATATATATATATATATATATATATATATATATATATATATATATATATATATCATCAATGCAGACTTACCTTCACACAGAAATCCCGTGTTCCACACAATGAATTCACTATTAAGTTCCTATACAATAGTTACATCATTCCTGGTGGCACAGAACTAAGTTCTTTCTTTACTTAGTAACTAAGCACAATTTTGTCTGAATCTCCACCTACCAACTTACCTGGTTTTCTAACCGTTTTCCTTGCTTCAGCAACTGACTGACCTAAATCTCGGTTTCTATCAGGCCCTATTAACTATGTTCTATTCTAACTCAATAACCTAATAGATGCAACGATTTGCGATACATGGTAAATATAATTTAAACCCAAATCGCCCACAACGCATGCCTGCCTTCCCAACAGCTGATTCGCGAACACCCGTTGGTAAACAAACACGACCTAGCCTTCAACAGCGCTATCGATCGGTTTGCTAATTAGTTATGCAAGGACATCCGCATATGTAATGAGGTTAGAACGATGGCGTTTTGTACACACTTACAAAGTTAAATTACTTAAACAAATAAGTACCTGAATCTTCAGAACCAGACTCCAGTCAGCTTTCAGAACTGTTCAAGGGCTCCTCAGCCTCCTTTCCATAACAGTCAGCCGAATCATGGTTGAGGTGAGACGCAACACAAAATGGCTCACACAGGCCTGCGTCTGCTCTCTTCGAGCAAAAAGAAGTGAATGAATGGTTTAGCCAATTTCCCAACTCAATGCGCACGAGGAGCTAGTGCTTCTTGGGAAAAGACACTTTCTCGGGAAACAGTCATTCCCCGCCTAGCATTTCTAGATCTCTCTGCACGAGAATTTAGTGCTATACCCAGCCTCACGGGTCACTCAAATTCAGGTGCTCCGAGAAGATTCTAGATGGTAATTCCTCCATCAGCTTCCCTCAGTCTATTTATAGCTGGGAAAGTCCCCCGATGACGCGCCAAAATAGTGCGGGATCCTGACGACCAAAGACAGATAAACGCGTTTCGTCACATAGACCCCCACTTTAAGAGGATCGACCCCGTCGTTCCACTTCTACGCAGAAGCTGTCTATGTCGTTCTTTCTTCTTTCTTAGAGACCGGATGGCGGGTGAGGAAGTCTAACCCGTCAATATTTCATAGGATACTTTTACCACCTTTGGTGGGGTGACAAGCTATTCAGTATCACGGGTGATCAACGCCTACTCCGCTACTGCGATCGGGCATCTCGCAGTGTCTTGCGGACCAGAGCTCCCGTCTCGATCTGAGTTAACGATCGTTCCTGCCAGAGTTTACTGGACTTCTGCAACTCCAGCTTCCCCTTTCGAGGACCCAGCTGGACTGCAGTCGGTCGGGTTGAGGAACCAGGGGTCTGTGTCCGTTCCGACACAACCCACCTCTTCCGACCACGGTTCTCAGTGTAGCTAGCACTGCGGGTGTTCTTTTGGCCGGTCATGTTCCCCCGAGCACCGGGCTGAACCGAAGAAGGTACCTGCACATACATATAGGACTTCCTATGGTGTGACAGGCTTTCCGCTAGCTGACCTGAACCCCGAACCGTTCTCTCAGCGAATCTCTGCGCCCTTGGGCTGGTGGACTTATCATCGGGCTTCCCCTCATAGCGCATGAGGAGACTGGAATGGAAAGTAGAAGACTTTCCCAGGATCTCCACTCCATAGTGCTTGTGGAGCCCCACTTTATCCACTAGGAATGGGCCCTGCCACCCGATTTCGAATTCGTTCCCCTCGATTGGGAGGAGTACTAGAACTCGGTCTCCAACCGCTAAGGATATCTTCGTCTTCGTTCGTTTCTCAAGTGTGAATTTACGGCACTCCGGACACGACCTGATATATCTGCGCACTTTGCCTGTCATTCCCGGCCACCAATAGTACCGGGATAGACACTTACTGGTTGTCCCTACAGTCAGATGTCCGGTTGGGGACCTGACATGTACCGTTCGCAGCAGATTAGCTCTGAAGCTCTCAGGAACCAGTTTACGTTCCTTCTACCGCTTCTCTGTTCCGGTCTCAATTAACGGTGACCGGTTGTCAGATTCGAACTTACCCTGAATTAACGGGTTCTCATTCCTGGGCAACCATTTCGAACAAGGACACTCCGTCGCATCCTTGCTCCGAGCACTACTCATCACATCCGGGTGAGTTTTCCGGAGACTTACCTTTTCTAGACCCTCTTCCTCTGTATATCTAACCTGCCTAGACTTATGGATGCTAGGGTGTTCTTGTTCGCCCAGAATCACGAACTTCCGGCCAAGAATTAGGGGATAGAGAGGATCCGGTACTACTGCCGCCTGAATGCGTCCAGTAACGTACTTGCTCCGAATCTCCACACTGGCAATCGGGCAACGTAACGCTACAGCACTCCTACTGGCTGGCTGTATCTCCGTTATCTCCCCGGTGAGTTGCTCTGGGCCTGTCAGGTGGGATGCAATTATAGCAGGAAATTGCAATCCTGTGTCGTAGAGGCACATCACCTGTTGCCCGTTCACTTCTACTCTCTCAACCACTGGAGGTCGTCTAGGTTCTTCATTCCCATCAACCGACTTCACTTTCCTGCATGGTCTATCCCTAACCTCTGCAAGACAAGCAAAGTGAAAGTCCTTGGGCTTACTCTTGCACTCACTCGGGTTGTGAGTGCTGGACTTGCAGAATTTGCACCATCGTTCACTCCACTTCCTCTTAGGAGAACTAGGTGGGCTATTCTTACCTTGGTTGATGTTAGAGATCTTCTCTAAAGAGTTTACCTGTGTACTTTGTTCAACCGAACCATTGGTCTTCTTTGTCTTTTTCTTTGACTTACCTTGATCCTTATCTTTCGATCTCGGATCTGTTGGACTTGTATCCCCAGTCTCGTCATAGACTTCAACGTATCTATCGGCTAACTTGGTGACTATATCTAATCTCTCAGCCCCATTCTCACCTAAGAAGTTTCGCAAGGGTTTCGACATTTGCATTCGCATCTGATCTACAACCATCAACTCACGCAAAC
Organism: Cepaea hortensis; assembly: GCA_963921405.1. Taxonomy (NCBI): domain Eukaryota; kingdom Metazoa; phylum Mollusca; class Gastropoda; order Stylommatophora; family Helicidae; genus Cepaea; species Cepaea hortensis. The sequence goes on from OY992889.1 coordinate 38,260,130, forward strand.
TTTCATACCCCTCTTCAAATCCGGCCAAGGGCATCCATTTAAGAAGGTATGAGTTCAATCTCACACTGTATGCTGAAAACAGTTCGCCAGGCTCTCGCTTAGAAGTCCGAAACTTCCTTCGGTATGAGTGCGCTGTGATCTCAAATCTCTTCAAGAGAGCCGCTTTCAATGCCGGGTAATCATTCTGTAAACCCGGTGGCAAGCGTGCGTACACTTCATAACCGGCGCCTCTGAGTCCCTGGGAGAGTTTCAAACACCATTTCTGTTTGTCTAGCCCCATTGCAATAGACATGGCCTCGTACTTCTCTAAGTACTGGTCTATCCGTTCTTTCTCGGGTTCGAACGGCGGTAAAGGCCACTTCATAGCCTGGTAGTCACGTCTACTGGTTGACTCTGAGCTAGGAGGTACACCTCCTCCCATAGCTCCATCAGTTACACCTGTAGCAGGCACTTGTGCCTCAAGTAGCTTCATTCGATACTCATGGTCACGTCTTTCTCTCTCGGCTTCCAACTCAAGCCGTTTCATTTCACTATCAGCCGCTATCCTCTTTTCCTCTAGAGCCACTTTACTGGCTTCCAGTTCTCTTTCTGCTCTCCTCCTCTCTCTTTCCTCTTGGCGAAAATTTCTTTCCACCTCTTGCACATAGGATTTCAAAGCATCTCCCTCTAGACCTGACTTACGCCCAGTTTCCTGAACTTTGTCTAAGTCTAACTCCCCATGCCCCTCCTCCTCCCTCCTTCTCCTCCTCCTCCTCCTCCTCCTCCTCCTCCTCTTTTCTCTCCTCCTCCTCTTCCGAAGTATACGACAACATAAAAAAAATAATCCTAGCATTAAGCGAAATTTTCTAACTGCACCCAATACATTATTAGACAGACAGACAGACAGACAGACAGACAGACAGACAGACAGACAGACGTACGGACGGACGGACGGACGGACGGACAGACGGACAGACAGACAGGGAGGGAGGGAGGGAGGGATAGGCGGAGGGAGAGACGGACGGACGGGCAGACAGACAGACAGACAGACAGACAGACAGACAGAACGAACGAACGAACGAAGGAACGGACTTTATTTTAAAAGGGTAACAAATTGGGCAAGCAGGCCAGTCTTACATTCGGCCCTTTCGTTCACTCATCTTTCATTCATCAAATGTGCATGTTACATTTTTGCGTGATGCTTTTTTTGGTGAATTACAGACGGGTAGGAGATCTCAGGGTCGGCCTCTACTACGATACAAAGATGTGTGTAAGCGGGACATGATTGATACAGGCATTGATAATGCACAATGGGAGCACGTCGCCGCTGAACGTGTTGCATGGAGGGCAACTATCAGAAATGGAATAAAGACAAAGGAGAAAATGATTGCAGATAAAGCACACACAGAGCGTGAGAGACGTAAGATGGTGCAAAATGGTGGAAATGACCATGTTTTCACATGCACCTACTGTGGGCAAACATTTGCAGCAAGAATTGGCCTTACCAGCCACACTCGCCACCGCCATGGATCGTAGTTATTGCCATATGACAGTTATTAAGCCTTTTTGAAGCACAATGTACCAAACTATCGTCTGTCAAGACGGAAAGGTGCCAATGCATGTTACATTTACATAGGGAAAAAACATTGTCAAATATAGATAGATAGATAGATAGATAGATAGATAGATAGGCAGATAGATAGGTAGATAGGTAGATAGATTGAAAGTTAGATAGATAGATAGATAGATAGATAGATAGATAGATAGATAGATAGATAGATAGATTGATAGATAGATAGATAGATAGATAGATAGATAGAACAAACTTTATTTCCAAAGGGTTCTAGATATTTGATAGATAGATAGATAGATAGATTGATAGATAGATAGATAGATAGATAGATAGATAGATAGATAGATAGATAGATAGATAGATAGATAGATAGATAGATAGAAAATTTATTTCCAAAGGGTTATAGATAGATAGATAGATAGATAGATAGATAGATAGATAGATAGATAGATAGATAGATAGATAGATAGATAGATAGATAGATAGATAGATAGATAGATAGATAGATAGATAGATAGATAGATAGATAGATAGATAGATCCCCGCCAGGAACTGGGCGAAGCCGGGCCGGGTCAGCTAATTCATTATATAATGTGGGTGAAATAATGCACATTATAATTCTATTCAAAATATTCAAATACTTCAAATTAGGGCAATTTGCAAAAAATCTTGTCAACAAAATCGTCGTTGAAATTTCTATACTGTTCAACAATAACAAAAATGAAAAAAGAAACGCAACATATGTGGTGTTACTTTTATAAAAGATATTCGCTGATCGGACATCAGTCAACCTATCGACTGTGTCCATCTGGTCATTAACGTCTCGTAGTTACCTGAAATGTACTCACCTCATGAATCGCGAAGTCATGAAAGGGGTCAAGGTCAAAACAACATTTTTGACAATAACTCTTGACAGGTTCATGATAATCCCGAGAAACTTGCTGAACACAAAACTCTCTGACCATATTATTGAATACTTATAAAAGACTGACTCTCCTCGAATAAATTCAGTTGAAAATTCAATGTGCAAGTTTGGCTTATCTCACTACAGAACAACGACTCATCATCATTGGACATTTACAGACTGGACAGCCACAAAGTGTAGTACCCAAAGAATTTAATGAGATTAGAAGCACCATTAGTCGCTTTCTGAGGCGATTTCAAGAAACTGGCTCAATGGCAGACCGGCCACGCAGTGGAAGACCCAGAATCACAACTGCTGTCGAAGATCGCTTCATACGGCTGCGTCACCTTAGGAATCGGTTTGCATCTACGTCCTCCACAATCCAGTCAATGCCAGGAGCTCGTCGAATTTCAAACCAAACAGTCAGGAACCGGCTGCACGACGCTGGTCTTTGGGTTAGAAGACCCTACAGAGGTCCTGTTCTTACAGACCGGCATCGGCAGAACCGACTGCAGTGGGCGAATTTTTTTTTTTTTTTTTAAATTCGGATATCTTTTTACAGGACATCACTGTCAACAGCAGCATCTTTCAGCTGTCTGTTGATTTCTTGGCAAGATTACGCTAAGTAGTTTGCCATTGCTTTCTGAGCGGCCGGCTCAGTTATCCCGCAAGTCACCAGCGGGGGACGAACCGAGTGGGCGATTTAGCATCGTCAATAAAATGTTGGTACAAGTTTGCAATCGAAACTGCAATGATGTTGCGTTTCTTTTTTCTTTTTTCTTTCTTTTTTTTTTTTTTTTTTTGGATTTTGAACAGTAGGCCCTATAATTTCCGGATTGATACAGATGTTGAACATGGAATGTGACTGAAACAGCCGTTGTATTTCTATACTGCAGGTTTCATGGCAATGGTGTAGCGATGGGATAAGTGTATCCTTGTTGGTAGTTCTTCTTTTGCTTGCCCTAACTATGTGTATATTTTGGCATGGGTCACAAACAGAGCAGTTCGCATAAGGTCTTCACTGGTTCCCCCAACATTTGACTCGAGGGGTCGCTCCTGTGGGTCAGATTTCTTCTCTAGTGAAGCCAGGTTGGTCTACCAGGACATACTGTGGGGGTTAGCTTGATGCTCAACAGCTGCCAGTGGCAGAACCACTGAGACTCATTCAATGGAGGGTGTTCCAAGCCTACAATATCCTGTTCTGAGTGAATATTCTGGTATGCGCTTTTCTGCCAAGTACATTTATTCTGTCGTGCAATTAGAAAATCATTGGCAGAAAGAACTCATGCAATTATAAATGGTGTTCAAGTTTATATCTCATTCTTTTAAATATAAATTTGTAACTTACTGTCTAGCTAACCATCTTGCAGTGGGTACAATCAGCGTACAACACCCCCTCCCTCCCCTGACTTCTGTTGGGAGAGACTGAGCATATATGGAATTTTCTAAACGCAGAGATGTCGATTCTTCAGCATAATCATAAACACATAGTACAACAGGCTAAGAAGGTAAAAACATCTGATAGAAACTAAACAAGAAAGACAGAATAAGGATATAATCTGGCAGCATAGCACAGAGAAATGTCAACACCAGAAACAATAAAGAAAGCGGGTTGTGGGTGAGACTTGATCGTCTATACTATCTATCATCATCATGTACCATGCCGATAAGCTTGACGGTCATGTTTCGCCATCTCACACGATCACCAGAGTCGTGGATCAGCTCTGTGCTCTTGTCTCTACCATGCCACGTGGTCAAGCCATCTAGATATTTATTTCTTTGCTTTTCCCGTGTTCGTTCCCCCTCAATCTTGCCAGTTATCATCAAGCTTTCTGATATTGTTCTTCTCATGTGTCCAAAACATTGTGACCCTTTACGTCAAATGTTTCTAACATGTTTACAGTTTACATCTGCATATTGTAGGACTTGCTCGTTGGTTTTTCTACCTATTCATTGTATTTTTTGTATTTTCACAGAAACCACAATTCCACTGTCATTAGATGTGTTTCAGCTTGTCTATTCATTGTTCACGTCTCAGATATACACAAAAGTAAAGGTTCTATAAAGCAATTCAACACTCTTTTTCTCGTTGCAATTGGCATCATTTTCTTGGTCAGTATGTTTTCCATCTTGCAAAAGGCTACCTTCGCCATAGCGATTCTTATTCTAATCTCTTCAAGGGAATTCCCATCAGATGTTATGATATTCCGAGATAGTTTTACCTTTTCACTTGTTTAAGAATATTACCATTTAACCGTATATTAAATTTTTACTCAGTGACGACCATAATATGTGTCTTCTTACAATTTAATTCTAACCCTAGTTGTTCAGTGTACAATAACAACATTTACTAAATGTTGCTTCCTGTTCGTTCATTGTCTGCAATCAATACTGTATAATTCGCGTTTCTAATGTTATTGCTGTTACGCCGTCTAGTTGTAATTTCTTCTACATTTCTAATAATACTTTCACTGTATAGGAAAACAAGATCTGGAGCCATTACACATTCCTGTTGCACACCTCTCTTAATAGGTTGATATTGACCTATTTCATTATCAATCGTTATGGCAACTTGTTGTTTCCAATACATGTCTTTGGTTTAACATGTATATGGCCTTTCTCATCAATATGTATATATGTAAGCATCAACGATTGCATGAAAGAGGCTAATGAAACTAGAACACTAAAAACAACAATAAGAAAGAGACAATTTTCTTTGGCAATGTGATGAGAAAAGAGACATTGGAGAACATCGTGACAGATGGAAAGATCAAGGGGAGGAGAAGCAGAGGCATACCAAGAGAAATGATGCTGGATGGTTTAAGACGGTGGCATGGAGGAATATCATAAGTAGAGTTGATCCAGAACACCACAGACCCAGATCTGTGGAGAGCCATGAACGCCTACGCCAGCTGCCAGGGCACTTGATGATGATGATGAAGCATCTTTATGATGATGACCATCCATTTATCATGTGCCATGCCGATAAGCGTGGGCGGTCATGTTCTGAAATCTTACTCGATCACCAGTGTCGTATATCAGCTCCATGTTCTTGTCTCGACCATGCCACGTGGTCAGGTATTTACTTCTCGGTCTTCCCCGTGGTTTCTTCCCTTCGATCTTGCCAGTTGTCAACAAGTTCTTCAAGTCATTTCTTCTCATAACATGCCCAAACAATTTTGACTGTCTACGTCTATTGACTCTAATCAGTTTACGATCTTCATTTGTTTCTTGAAGGTTTTGTTCATTGGTTTTTCTATCTGTCCATGGTATTCTTTGCATTTTCCTCAGAAACCAATCAGAGATTATGATGACATGTCTTACTTTATCGAAAGCCTTTCTATAGTCAATAAAGCAAAGATGTAGGTCTTTGTTTATGTCTACAGAATGCTCAATTAGTGTTTTCGGAAAATACACAGCATTTACTGTACCCTTCTTCTATGAGCCGACGTTGTTCTTCCCCTATTTCGGGTTGCATTTTCTTTCCAACTCTTTGCATGATGATAAATATCAAAATCCTCGTGATGTGGCTCATTATGCTAATCGTTCGGTGTTGATCACATTCCAAGGCTCCTGATTTCTACAAGACTGCAATAGTTACATAATTCAGGAAGTATATCTCCAGTACCATATATTATGTTCAGCAGTCTGGTGACCTGGTCTATTCTATATTCTTCAAAGGCATTGATTATTTTTGTTGTGATTTTGTCTGTACCCGGAAAACTTGCCAGTTTTCATATGGTTAAGAGAATTCTAAATTTACAGCCTCAGAATTGATGGTCCTTCATTATTATTCCGAATATCATACTGTTCCTCTTGTGTATCGTTACAAAGATCTTTCACATAATCTGACAACACATTTAAAATCTGATCTTTTTCTATTATGATTTTGCCGTCTTTGGTTTGTAGGCAACCCCCTGATGTGTGTATTCTTTTCTTAGTGATTTTATGAATTCTTTATTGCATTCATTTGGTAATTACAGGTATTGTGCTGGTTTTCAATTTCCCTCAGACGACGCTTCTTTTATCTCTTTGCACAATTTCTGTGAATCTCTGCATATTTTTTATGGTTACTTTTGTTATTTCTTCTTCTTTAAGATGTCTTCATTCATCCACATTTTACGTCCCATCATTTTCATTTTTGGGATATATTTTTCTGTTGCTGTAATATTTCTCATAGGCCACTGGCATGTTGAAATATAGGACAATGTATCAAATCTTTTCTTTACTTCTACTTTATATTTATCTTTTATCTCCTCACTTTTCAGTGCACGTAGATCAAAATTTGTGTTTCTTGGTGCATCTTTACCTTCTTTAATATTACATGTATATTGCTTATGACTGACTATTCTATGGTCGCTTTAGTAGTCTGCGATTCGTACATTTTTTGCGACCTTTAAGTCATTTCAAAATCTTCCTCTCTTCTTTTGGCTAAGATCAAAGTGTAGTTTAGTATCTGCACTTGATCTTGCCAGGGCCACATGTAGATATGGTCACCCAAATGATACACATGAGGGTGAGGGGCCTGATGGGGCAGCTCTGGCCCCTGGGAGAACCACGAGCCCTTATAACAAAATTTCGAAATCTTCTGTTGATGAGGATGTAATCGATCGGGTTTTGGATCTTGTGATCAGGACTCCTCTATGTCCATAATCTCCTTGGATGTTGATACTAGGTGTTTCCAATGTTCATATAATGCCCTTTTGCCCACTGTACAAGTCCACAACCTCTTTCATTCTGTTCACCTAGTCAATACTTGCCTACTGTGCATCCGTCTTGTTGATTTCCAACTTTAGCATTAAAGTCGCCCATTATGATATTTAATTCTAAATAATTGCATTTCTTGAAAGCATTCTCCAAATCATAAAATTCATCGATGCTGTCTCTGGTTGGCGCACAAAATTATATGAAGTTTAAATCAAATTAACTTTCATTTAACTTTGTAAGGATGTCATAAAAAAGGAAGAAGGAATACAATGAGCATTATTTAGGATGGTAGTGGTGAAGTGTATAGAACACTTGCCCTGTGGTCATATTTGAATCCTCATGGAAGTGAAATTTTTAGACGGTCGTCTCAGCCTAAACAGGTACCAGGAAATGTCATGAGAGCTAACATACTACATCATCATCATAAGCAACACCAGCACAATCAAACAACAGAACACAAAGGCAATTAGAAAGTATCAAATTAGTAGGACATTTATTGAATAGCTTCACAAAATTGCTGTAATGATGTTCAACCATTTTAAACAAATGTTAAGGTAGATTAGTGTAAAAATAAATACATTATTGCAATTTTATTCTGAAACACATGTTCAATGATGAGAAAATTGTGTACAAATATATTAAATAACACAAATTCACCAATGTATAAGAAAATAGAAAGCTTGTGACTTGCATAAAAATGTCACGATCATCACATCATGTATAAACTTCAAAATGATATGTAAAATGAGAACATCTAAAATACTCTCGTATATTTCATACATGTAATTCTATATTTATTGCAATCCCGATGAAATCATCAGCCTTGGAATATGAACAATTAGTATAATGAGCCAGATCTCAAAGGATTTGTTAAGAATTATCATGCAAAGAGTTAGGAAGAAAATACAACGCGAAATAGGAGAAGGACAATGTGGATTTGTAGAAGGCAAGGTGCAGTAAATGTTTAGAGCATTAATTGAATGTTCTATAGAAGTAAATAAAGACCTACATCTTTGCTTTATTGACTTCACAAAGGCTTTTAATAAAGTTGATGAAGATGCTTGCATATCTAAGAGCACTGAGCGACACTAGTGATTGCATTTGATGGCGACACGTGACCGCCCATGCTTATCGGCATGGCACATGATGAATACATTTGATACAGGTTAAAGTTTTCTTCAGCTGCCTTAAAATTCAGTACAACACATAACCATTTTACAGTCATCTTAGATTTACATACAATTATCGTCAAGTATTTCGACATTGACTGGGTACAGCAATGTAGGGCGTTAAACAGTATAAAGAGCTGCGACACAAGATCAGAAAGAGCAATGATGGAAGGCATGGTTCGTGGAAAAAGTGGCATCACCAGCACACAGATGGGCACAGGAGCCTTTAGACACCTTGGGAATGACTATGCATGAGATAGAGAAGCTGGCAAATGATCGAGAATCTGTTCAGCAGGTAGTGATGAGATATTTTAAAAGAACCTGCAACATGATGATGGTTTGATCAGATTCACTAAACATTTGACAGTCTTTTGTCAGTTTCTTTAACTGGATATATGTCTAAATTGATATACCTGTGCATGCCTGTTTTTATAAATGTGTCCTTGGTCTATCTATTCATCTTTTCCCCAGTATCTATTCCTCTAGTACTCTTTCTGATGTTGCTTTTGATGATTCTCCATGTATAGAATATAGCCACGCCAGTTTACTTAATGAAGTCATGTTTGCTTCACATACAATAACTTCACAAAAATAAACCATAACATGCTGGCTTTGATGCAAAGCACTATACAGTGTGTGTGTGTATGTATGTATATATATATATATATATATATATATATATATATATATATATATATATATATATATATAACAAAAATAATATAATATATAACTAATATATGTATAAGAAACGTATGAGCTGATTCACCTTCTGGAGGGAGAGTGAACGTTGGATCTTGGGAAGCATCAGGACTCAGTTCAACACTGGCCATAGATGCGATCGCAACACCCCAGGTGACTCTGTATTGTAACAACATCTTCCAAGAAGTTTGTCTGAATCTGTGCGTTTAGGTGATGAGCTGAGATAATTTTGTAGGCTATATTTTTAATAAATTCATCCATTTAAGTTTGACGGAATCTGCATCAATTGTTAAATCGTTTTGTTCTAGTTCATTATTGGAACTATAAACTATTTGTAAATCTTTGTTTTGTTTTTTTAATTAAAAGAATATAATTTTGTTTTTGGTACGTCACACTTACTTCATTCTTTATTATTTTGGCCAGTGGTCAGTCTATCTTCCCCACAGCAAACGCCGAAAGCTGACAATGAACCCTTATTTAAAGATATAATGCCACTGTCAGAATAACATCATAACCATTACACCAAGGTGCCCACCCTATGCAGATAAGAATGTAATTCTTGCAGTGCTACTGACTATAGATTTGTTTTTATATTATGTTATTTCTGAAACTATACGCATGAAAATATACCCAGGTCCGCAAAACGACAGATAGTAAACAGCATATTCACACCAACCCTATGCCCCAGTCTCAAACTTGGACTTTATCCAAATCACACTTTCGCAAAATCAACACCTGCGAGATGAGATGCCCGAGGAGAGCTGCCAACTTAACAATCCGAGACCGAGTAAGAAATGTTGTTATCAGACAGACAATGGGATCAACACCTTGTGCCACATTTATTGAAAGACAGAAGATCAAGTGGTTTGGCCATGTCGTTAGAATGCAACACCAACAACTACCATGACTGCCCCTACATCAAAGATCATCTGCGACGAGACCAAGAGGACTTCCAAGAAGAAAATGGATTGACGACATCAAAGACATTGTACAATCACACGGAATGACACTATCCAGTGCCGCCCATCATTATTCATTCCCACGATGCTTGAAGGCAGAAGTGGAAGATGATGATGATGATGATGATGATAATGATGATTATTATTATTATTCAGATGATGACGATGATGATGATGATGATGATGGCCATACACAAACAAATCTGTAATCTCTTAATAAGGGACACAGTTCAAAAATTTCACCAATAATATTACTTTCAAGTTGGCAGGGGATATATAAGGTCCTTAGTTTTTTACAATTTCGTGCCACATTCAACAGAAGCCCAGTGGGAATATAACCACCTGGTCTGAATGTAATAACAAATTTTTCTAGCATGTGTCCATAGTACAACACAGCAGTGTTGATTAATTGGCAAAGGATTTCTTGGTCGATCTTGGTGAAAACCACTTCCTGTACAGGAATTTCAGGTTTCATAACTCCAAGGATGATATCCTGTGGATAGATGGTGCAGAATTCCAGCGTAACCTTTAAATCTTTGTTAGCAATACAAAGACTTTTCCATGCCTCTGATGATAGGCTATTTCTATAATAGATAATGTTCACACTGCAACTTATCTCCAGTTTCTTCAATGGTGTTCTGTCCGGCTGTGCCAAAGCCACCAGAAAATCATCAGACAAAATGGCATATGGCAAATGTAACTCTACTAGTTTGTTGCATTTTAATACCAAATTTATTATGCTCCTTGGGGAAATAAAGCAATGCAAGATATAATTCACAATATTAAAATATTCTAAATTAGGGCAATTTGCAGAAATATTTTCAATAAAATGATCATCGACTGGTGCTTGCAAGCCATATAGATTCAAATGCTTTAATGTAGATTCATCGTTTTTCTTCCCAAATTTGGACAACAGTTTTGCCAAAGCTGTTAAGAATTCATGGCTACCATTATCTAACCCCATAGAAGGCAAGTCCCCAAAACAAATAATAGACAAGTGTGACATATTAATATTTTTCAACCTGCTCATATGTTGTAACACTGGGGTAATAGTTTTTCTAAATTCTATAACTTCCTGGTCGAGAACTACTCTCATACCTTGGAGAAAATGGCCATACTGCTTAAAAACCTGTACCCGCTTTCTGTGATCTGGGAGGCAAAACGAAACATTGACGAATCTCCAGAGCACTGGCTCCTTCGAACACTGTCGCCAGTGCTTACATGTGGAACCAGCATGGCATATATCTGTTGCTGGTAGGTATGACAATACATTAACGATAATAATATCTGGCAAGTTAGCCCAGTCTTCATAGCTCAGCTGTGCCAATGCAGCCATCTTGAATTATGAGGGTATTCTGAAAAATCAAAAGATATAATTAACCTTTTCTCTCTTAGGCAGTTATTACGTTAGAACAGTGGTTCTCAAAGTTGGTGGTATCATGTTCCTATCCGTCCCACAAGGCAGTATAAAAAATGTTAGAAAACTCTTTCTAATCTGATATTGACATGCATAATGAGGATAAAGCAGACAAAAATGAAAATATCTATGAATTTAGGTATTGGGTTGGAGTTTGTTGATGATGAAAGACCTAAATCCTGTGGAGGAAACAATACCAGCCAATCTATATGTGCTATGATGAATCATGACCAGGTTACACCCTAATATGACTCTTTGCAGAAGCTTCAGTAGTAAGATCCTGTACACCTCACTTGTTCCTGAGCTGAAAGAGAGCTCCAGCAGATGGGAGCCCCATTCAGGCTCAGATGACCTGAATGTCAGTGGATCAGATTTATGAGTTAAAATTCAAGTCTTCTAGAGAATTCACAGTCAACCATCCACGAGTTCTGATAGAGTCCAGTGGTTACCACTCGTTAGATTAGGACTCACATAAGAAGCAAACATTATTTTATGTGCTAAACTATTTTTGGGCTGGCCATGAGAAGGAGAAAGCTGGAGTTCATTCTGACAATGGGAAAGCTGCAGGGGAGAAGAGGCCATGAAGATGCTGTAGTTTGACATCATGAAATAAAGGATCATTATTAGTCATTAGTCGCGGTTCCAACATCATAGCAAAGGGTCGTCCCAATTATGCTCCGTTCCCGTGCCAGTGAATATCACATAAAATGTTCCCTACTGCCCCATGTGAAAAGTGGAAAAGGCGGGAGTCTCGACAAACAACGGCCCCTCAGGCACACTGTGCAAAATGCCGCCGCCAGAATGTCACCACAAAAGTCCTCTACGAAACATTCAGTTCATCTTTGATGGAATTGACCTTCACTTTCCCAACCAGATGTTCACCTACAAAGTCTCGATGTCTCTAGATGTCGTTGTTCCGTTTCTAGATGTTTCCTAGCCAGCTACACCATTTTCCCTCCGAAATGCAGTTCACGCAACAAAACAACCTCGGACAAATGTAAACACAATGCACTGTACATAATGCCGACGCCAGAATGCCACAAAAAAGTCCTCTACGAAACATACAGTTCATCCTTGATGGAAGCGGCAGTCACTTTCCCAACCAGATGTTCACAAAACAGCATCGAACAGATGTAAAGAAACATTTCACTGTACATAATAATAAAGGATCATTGGGGTCAGAAATGATTGAAAATACACAAGACAGAAAGCTAAGTGTGGACAGACATCATAACCAACGTGAAATGGCATGGACTAAGATGAATCTAGAAGTATTTCAGGATCCTCGCCGGTGCTACGGCGTTCGTGCACTGAGCTGAGTTTCTCCAGACTCAGGTTTGAGTTAGGAGGAGAACGGAGCACTTATGGGTTGCACCCGTGTGCCATGATGTTGGTCCATCGACTAAACTAAACTAAGAAGAATCTGCAGAAACCTACTATCACAAGCACACAATGGTTCAAGTGCCTATATAACAAATAAGCTAAAGTGTTCAAATAATGAACAAGATTGTTAGTTGTTTGTTCATTTTAAGGACGTCACAACCAGCCCCAGCATTTTGTGGCTGTTTGTGATTTACAAAGCAAGCTTATGTACAGTAGTTTGCCATTGCTTTTTGAAGAACCAACATTCATACGATTGGTAAAAAAACAACACAAGGCGGTCTGCTTCCAAATCGCCTGCAGATGATTTCAAGCAAAGTTTATGGGATGGTGAATCGTGCGCGTTGCCCCTCAGTACAGACACCTTCAACAATAAGTGGTCAGCATCATGATGTGCCGTGCCGGTAAGCGTGGGCGGTCATGATTTGCCATTTTACACAATCACCAGAGTCACGGATCAGCTTTGTGTTCTTGTCCCGACCATGCCATGTGGTCAGCTCATTCAGATATTTACTTCTCTGCCTTCCCCTTGTTCTTTTCCCCTCAATCTTGCCAGAGGTCATCAAGTTCTCTAGTGTATTTATTCTCATAACGTGCCAAAAATAATTTGACCGACTACGTCTAATTTCTCTTATCAATGTGTGGTTTCCATTTTCCTCTTGCAGGACTTGCTCATTAGGTTTTCTGTATGTCCATAGTATTCTTTACATTTTCCTCAGAACAGATATTCCACTGCCATTAGATGTTTTTCATCTTGTCTGCTCATCGTCCATGTTTCACATCCATACTAAAGTACATGTTCCTTTTAGCATATCAACACTCTTTTTCGTTGCAATTGACATCTTTTTATTAGTCAGTATGTTTTCCATTTTGCAAAAGGCTACCTTTGCCATAGCGATTCTTGTGCTAATCTCTTCATGGCACCTCCCATCTGATGTAATGACTGTTCCGAGATAGTTTTAGCGATTCAGTTGTTTAACAATATTCCCATATATCCTTACATTACATTATATTTCTTTCTTCTTAGAGATGGCCATAATCTTCTTACAATTTAATTCTACCCCTAGTTGCAGATCTTGTTAATTGTCTGCAATCAATACTGTATCAACCTCATATATAATGTTACTGATGTTATGTCCCCCATTGGTGATTCCTCTCATATCTTCTAAATTTCTAATAAATATTTTCACTATATTGGGGGAAAAGATCAGGAGACATTACATAACCCTGTCGCTTACCTCTCTTAATAGGCTTATATTAACCTACTTCATTATCAATCTTTATGGCAGCTTTCTGTTTCAAATATATGTTTTCCACAGGTCTAAAGTCTTCCGCATTAATTTGTAAATATGCAATCATCTATATTATATTGACGTCTTAATTTATCGAAATCCTGGGAAATGCCAATACTAAGGACACTACTATCTGAACAAGGCAGCTAGCATCATGTCGCCATACAGTGGATACCATCTCATCATGAACAGACCTGAAATGAGAGAGAGCTGATCACTTAGCTAAGGAAGGTGAAACAGAAGAGTAACCTGATGTACTTGTCACATATCACTAAATGAAAAGAATCATTATATCAGTCACCCCTCTGCCGTGTCTCCACATTACCGTGGCAGAGGGGTTTGGGTGTTCCAATGACCCCGAGAGCTATGCCGACGGTAGCTACTGATCTCCCATGTCGGACGGGTCAAGGAAGAGGAACCAGAGGTAGAGAGACACACACCTGCTGCCTTGAAGGTAGACTGGAGACAGTCAAAGGCTAGGGAGAGTACACCCGAAAAATGCTCGTGAAATCGGATGTTCTGAGCCACAGGCTTGAGAAAGCAGTGCAACGTGACTTAATCAATCTATGATGCCACAAATCAAAATTAATCAGCATGGTGCTAATCCCGTTAAGTCCCATCAGGCGGTGATAGTGCCGGGCCCCCTGTCAAGAGAGGGTCCACCCAATGCTACTGGTGGTCACCTTTTACTGTGCTGTGGAGTCAAGGCACAGAGGGTAGGGTAAGAGCAATTGGCCAAACACCCTCAACATTCAACATTCAACATACTACAGTGGAATGTCGAAGGAGTTTCTAACAATAAAGTCTCCCTAGCAAATCGTCTTCATAAAGAGAGAATAGATGTGGCATGCATTCAAGAGACACACCTAAACGTCAATCGCAAATTCTCAGTCAGAGGATATCAGGCCACACGTTTCGACCACGAAGGACACACAGGAGGAGTTCTAATACTTACAAGAAACAAAATACCTTCCAGTGAAGTATCTGTGACTTCTGACAACCAATCGGAACGTATATGCATTGATACAATGCTAAAGAATGTGAAAATAAGAATTTAACATCTGTATAGCCCAGCAGAGATGGATCTTACATTTTCAAACATGAAAATAACTGACACAAACTACATTATTGTCGGAGACTTTAATAACCTTTCAGAAAGATGGGGATACCCAGATACTGACAACAGAGGAGATGAAGTGAAGAACTGGGAAATAGACTCTAATCTCCATCTACTCAACAAAGATGATGACACACCAAGCTTCTATCTAGAACAGTGGTTCTCAACCTTTTTAGGCCCACGCCCCCCCCCCCCCCTTTACCATATGTTTAAAACGATTTAAAAAAGAATTAAAAATGTTTAATTGCCACCCTATAAAATCCCCCCCCCCACCCTTACAGAGTATACATAAAAATGGAAGCTAAATTTAATAACATATACTAGAATAAGTCTAGACATCTACATAACATGTGATTTGCGGGTCTACTTACGTTATAAAACGAATTTCATTAGGGCGAGAAGTACAGAACCGTAAAATTTATAGGGAGAAACAATATCAAATAACTGATTCTTGCATTAATGCGATCTTGAAATAATCCCCCCCCCCCACCTGGAAACCCTAAATTCCCCCCTCCCCCCCCCCCCCCCCCCAGGCGGGTGAAACCATTGACCTGGTGGAAAGTCTAAACAAAGCAATAATACAGGCGCCCGCTTAGTCCATCCCAAGAGGAGCGAGGAAAAATTAAAAATCATACTGGACTGAAGTACTACAAATTTTGGAGGACAAAGTTGAAGATGCCAGGAAGACAGCAGAGAAAGAACAAACAACTGAAGCGAACATCTCTCTCAAAGCCATCTCAGCAAAATATAAAAGAACAGTAAATCAAACAACAAAAGATTGCTGGAGGGGAAAAACAGAAAACCTGAACTTTGACAGGGATGGAAACAAACCATGGAAGCTAGTGAAAGCCATGAACAATGAAGGACCCAGAAACAAATAAATAACAATTAAACAAGGAAATGCTTTGCCTACAGGAAAAAAAAAGGCTGATAATGCACTAATGGAAACTATGCTAGTGCAAACCACATTAATATTACAACCGAACAGAAAAAAAACAATCAAAGATAAACCCACACATCATAGTAATACAGAGACAGCAGCAGAATATATGACTGGAAATCTAAAATTGGAAGAAATGGAACAGGCAATGAATACCCTAAAGAAGAAGAAATCACCAGAAAAGGTAGCCTTTTGCAAAATGGAAAACATACTGACTAATAAAAAGATGTCAACTGCAACAAAAAAGATTGATTATCACAAATGAAATGCTAATAGGACTAGTAGTCCTAAATTACAGCTGGAAGAGAGGGATAGTCCCACGGGCATGGAAGGAAGCTATACTAATGCCAGTCCTAAAGAAAGGGAAAGACCTGGAAGAACCAAATGGCTATCGACCTATCAGTCTACTTAGCTGTGTTGGAAAATTAATGGAACGCATTATCAATGGCAGGCTAGCATGACATTTGGAAGAAAACGAACTCTTAACACCACACCAAGCAGGATTCAGAAAGTACAGATCCACTGAAGATCAAATAACCTGTATATCTCAAGAAATAGAGGATACCTTCCAAGAGTTGAGTTGAGTTGAGTTGAGTTAAGAACAGACATCACTGCACTCCGGACATTCCCATACGTGCTCAGTCCCCTCGTTCAACAGCCAGCGAAGAGTCATACTACTAATCGCTCCCACCGCTATCTGATTAAAAGTTCTCCTGGTCTTCCCTCTCAGTTTTGAGATTCTTCCAGAACCCCTGCCGATCCCCCACAATCTCATTCTTTCCACATATGGGTTCTCAATCTGTTCTTCCGCCTTCTCCACCTGGTCCCACAAGCGCACGACCACCTCCCCCTTGTCCGTAGGCAAGATACCACCAAGAGGTGCATTCCGTGCCAGCCTGTCAGCCTGTTCATTCCCCCGTACACCCGCATGGCCAGGGCAAAATATCCATACAATTCTCACAATCTGTGACCTCTGAAGCGACGAGAGCCATTCCACACGAAACATTCCTTTCTCCACCTTGCTAAGCATACTCTTTGAATCCGTAATGAATACAACGTGTGTTGCAGTAGTCTCCCCTAGCCGCCGGAATGCCGCTGTTACTGCCTCCACCTCTATTCTCATGCTGGAGGTTCTGTTTCCTACAGCACAATAACATGGTGAAATGGATGGCGTTGTGTCAGTACTACAGAGTTCAATGTGCGAAGTACAGTGACAGTTCTGTTTCCAACAGTGACACAATAACTTTGTAAAATGGATGGATGGTTCTGTGTCAGTACTACAGAGCTCAATGTCTGAAGTACAGTGATAGCTCTGTTTCCAACAATGCCATAACACGATTGTAAAATGGATGGTGTTGTGTCAGTATTACAGAGTTCAAGGTGTGAATTACAATGACAGTTCTGTTTCCTGTAGTGACACAATAACATGGTAAAATGGATGGCGTTGTGTCAGTACTACAGAGCTCAATGTGCGAAGTACAGTGACAGGTCTGTATCCAACAGTGACACAAAAACATTGTAAAATGGATGGTGTTGTGTCAGTACTACAGAGATCAGTGTGTGAAGTACAGTGACAGTTCTGTTTCCAACAGTGACACAATAACATTGTACAATGGATGGATGGGGTTGTGTCAGTACTACATAACTATATAAAGTTAAAGATAATACAAGTTTAAAGTTTAAAAACAATTTATCTGTATAATTTTATTATTTTTTATGACTGAACATATATTTTGAAGTTTGTGACCTATTTGAGTCAACCTCGCACGGTCTGGCAGTACAATTTATTTTAAAATTAACTGTAAATGAGAAAATACTGATCGATGAATGTTTTTTCTTATATCTGCAGCCATTTTGTCTTGTATTTTAGCATTTCTAATTATTCTTCATCAATGGTAGTGTCTGTGGAGACACTTTAATACACGGAATCCATACTCAGAAAATGAATTTTCATGGAGACATCATTATCATCATCATCAAGTGCCGTGCCGGCTGGCGTAGGCGTTCATGGCTCTCCACAGATCTCTGTCTTTGGTGTTCAGGATTAACTCTGCTGATGATATTCCTCCATGCCACCGTCTCAATCCATCCAGCATCATTTCTCTTGGTCTGCCTCTGCCTCTATTCCCCTCGATCTTTCCAGTTGTCACGATGTTCTCCAATGCCTCTCTTCTCATCACATGACCAAAGAAAGCTGTTTGTCTCTTTCTTATTGTTGTAAATAGTATTCTAGTTTCATTAGCCTCTTTCAGGCAATCGTTGATAGACTCTGGCAGTCCAAGGAATTCGTAACATTCGTCTTAAAAACCACATTTCTGTTGCGTCTATGTTCTTCCTAATTTTTTCATTTACATTCCAAGATTCACTGTCTGATAATTTTTAAGACTAAATTTTTAAATGTTATTGTCGCATAGAGGTGAAATCCTTTTTACTAAAGTATAATTTATCATTATATAAAAATATAATTTCTAATTATGAATGCATGTTCTTCTTCTTCTTCAGATTTCCGAGCCATTGAGGTTCTTTGCTGCAGATACAAGCCGTCTCCATTCGTCTCTCTGGTTGACCTTCTCTTGCCAGTCGCTGATTCCAAATGCTTGTAGGTCTGTATGTATATTATCTCTCTACCGTCTTCTTGGTCTACCTCGGGGTCTACGGTCATTTATTTCCTGAATGTAAACGAGTTTTGTTTCCCTATTATCTTCCATTCTTTCTATATGCCCCAGCCATTGCAATCTATTAGCCTTCATGATACCAGTGATTAGCGGAGACTTAAACAGATCATAAACGTTTTGTTGCTTCTTCTTTTCCACTCTCCACTTTGTGCATCCCTAATAGGCCCAAAGATGCGTCTTAAGACTTTATTCTCAAAGGTTTGTAACAAGGCTTCGTCTCCTTTACTTGTACTCCAGGTTTCAGAGCCATACAGCACAACTGGTCTGATCAGTGTTTTGTATATTGTGATTTTGGTGTTACGAGATAGCGCATTTGATTTTAGCAGATGTTGTAGTGCATAGTATATATTATTTCCATAGTTGATTCTAGCTTGTATTTCTTCCCTTATGATGTTGGAGCATTTGAAGATTGCACCCAATTATGTGTATGTTTCCGTTCTTTTAATAATCATATTATCTATTTCTATGTGGCCAGAGTTTTTAGCCGTTCCTTCTCTTGAAATTACCATATATAGTAGTATACCTACCTACGCTACCGCCGGCATAGCTCTCAGGGTTATTGAGAAACTGAACCCCCCCCCCCCCCCCCCCACCACGCCAAGGTGGAAACACCATCGGGGGAGATGAATGTATGTAATAGCTATTATTTTTAATGTCAATTATATTTAGAATTGGACTATTGATCACCATGGCTAGAAGGATTGCTGATCGTATCAGAGCCCATCTATCTGTGATCGAAGAAGGATATCCGATACAGAAAAGTTACATAGCTCAGCTGCTGTTTGCGGATGGATATTCTGCACCTGATATGTTCAAAAAAGTCAAAACCATTGTGGAGACAAATGATCTAGGGGAGGACATCAATGAGGAAAGTAATAACTGGTATGCATTAACAAAATTAGTTATTGATATAGTTTTACTATCTATCAAGAGTTTTTTTTTTTTCAATACATATACGTATATTTAATTTCCTTTTCCTTACCTAATAATTTGTACATGTCTCCATAGGTATTGGAGCTGCCGTAAAGACATAATTGAACTTGCCTGCCAAGAAAGTGGTCTAATTCAGTCATTAGCAGAGGTATTTCTCTAATTACACAGATCTGCAAAAAAAAAAAAAAAATCTGTTTTGGCGTGCCAAACGTTTTACGCCTGATTTTGTGTAAAAGAGGCCTGCTGTATGTCAAATGTATGTCCACCAATCAGGATCCCTGATATATTTTCTGTAGATCTGTTTATACGGGAGTTTTCGTGGCGAAGTGGTCAAGCCGTTTAAATCGGGCTCCGAAGGTTGTGATTTCCGGGATGCGTCCTTCGGTTCACGAGTTAAATTTTTCGGAGACTCCCGTCAGTCGTCGCTAGATCTACGGAGTTCGTGCTCTGTACGATGCTTTCCGTGCTGCGGAAAGAGACAGAGCCACATGGGATAACACCCGGTGCAATGAAGTCGACCCTGTCGACTTTTAAGCGACTTTTTTCTCTATACGAGGGACGGTCAATAAGTAATGTCTCGCAATGTTTAATTTCATTCAATAGGGGAAAAACCAGATAAAATTCACATTGAAATGAATTCAAAGTCTGTACTTAAAAATGTATTTCTCAATGTCTCATCTCATCTCTCATCATGTTCTTCTTGTACCCTGCGGTGTCGAGGTGAAGTATAAACAGCGTGAGAGTGCCCGCTTATGGGCTTCATGTATTGATATTCCCATGGACTATGTTATTCCCTGCGTCCATCGTTTACGTGGTCGGCCTCTTCCTCTGCTTCCCTCTGGTCTGTACATCATTGCTTGCTGTGGTATACTGTTAGTTGGTAACCTACTTGCATAGCCAAACCATCTGACCATTAAAATCTAGTGCAGCTATAACCCCCACTTTAGTCCTGATTTCTTCATTTCTGATCTTATCCCTTCTTGATACATTGATTCTCAGGAATCTCATTTCTGTTGTTGTGATTTTTCTTTTCTCTTTTTCTGTCATTGTCCAGGTTTTGCATTGGTAACATAGAGTTGGTAGGAAGATTGTGTTGTAAAGTCCTTTCTTAGTAGTTATTGATACATGTTTGTTCTTTAGTATTAGTGCCATTTGTCCAATGAGTTGATTTGCCTTATTGCATCTATTTTCGATCTCGTCTTCTGATTTGCTATTTCATGATATTATACTTCCTAGGTACTTGAAACTCTTTATTAGTTTCAAGGGATGTTCGTTTAGGTGAATCGTTGTTGTTTTATCTTCTTTAGCTACAGTCAATACCTCTGTTTTAATTGTGCTAATTTTCATGTTATGTTCCCTACACATTTCGTTTAGACTATGCATGTGGTCTTGTAATTCAGCTTCTGATTTTGCTATTAGTGCTTGGTCGTCCGCAAACAGGAGTTCTCTAATGGTTAGATTTGCAGATAGTTCTTCTTCTGTGTTCTCGTCGTGCGGTGTTCTCGCGGTCTCCGTTTGGCTAGTTTCTTTACATATGTTGTCTATATATGTTATAAACAAGAGAGGGGACAGGACACAACCTTGTCGTACTCCTGATCTTATGGTGAAGGGTTCTGAGTGTCCACAAGCTGCTCTCACTATGCATTCACTGTTTAAGGATTTCCCACAGCTTGTTTCTATCTACTCTATCAAATGCCTTTTCTTGGTCGACAAAGGCTAAGTAGAGTGTTTCATTGAATTCAATTGATTTTTCTATAATTTGTCTAAGAGCAAAAAGGGCATCTGTGCATCCTTTGTTTTTTTTTTCTTAATCCAAGTTGTGTTTCGCTTAGCTGGGGTTCTATAATAGTTCGTAGTCTTTTTTCAAGAATTTTGCAAAATATTTTCCCTGTATGACTCAACAGTGAAATGCCTCTGTATTGTGTGCAGTCTCTATTGCTGCCTTTGTTTTTCCAGACTGGGATAATTATGGCGTTTCCCCAGTTTCGTGGTGTCTATTGTTCTACCCAAACATGGCTGAATAGTCTATGTAGCCGTGCTGCTCCTACTTCTCTTGCTGCTTTCATTAGTTCATTTGGTATTTCATCTTGTCCTGGTGATTTGTTCAATGGGGCTAATCTGATGGCTTCTATAATTTCTTCTTTCAGTATGTCTGGTTCTAGTTCTTCGGTGGCATCTGTGTCGGTTTCTTGAATTCCTGTGGCATTTGATGAGATGTTGAGAAGTTGTTCAAAGTACTGTTTCCATCTTACTAGAATTTGTTTTTGTTCACTTATTGGTTCTCCATTTTCGCTGTTAATTATTTCAGTTGGGTCAAAGGGTTCTCCTCTGGTTCGCATTGCACCTATCTTTTTATAGAAGTTTCTAGTTGCCTCCTTGTAGTTTTTATTTAGAGTTTCTCCATACTCCTCCCAGTCTTTTTGTTTTTCTCTCTTTACTATTCTATTCACATGTCTTCTCGCTATTCTATATTCTATGTAATCGCATTCCTGTTTGCTCTTCGACCACTTTTTATATTTTTCCTTTTTGTCTTTTACAGCTTTTTTTTTACTTCTGCGTTCCACCAACTTGTTATTTTCTTTATTCGTGTTTTGCGTTTTTTCGTGGTTCCACGAGTTATCTTTGCAGTATTTAAAATGCTTGATTTGAACATCTCCCATTCTTCTTCCACTGTCTTTCTGTTAGTTAGTTAGTCGTGGTTCCAACTTCACGGCAACGGGTCATACCCATATTGCTCTGTTCCTGTGCCAGTGAATATCACACAAAATTCTCATCACTGCCCAATGTGAACAATGGAATAGACAGGAGTCTCGGCAAGCCATCAGCCCGCACAGGTACACTGTGCATAATGCCGCCTCCAGAATGCCAACACGAAAGTCCTCCATGAGAATTACAGTTCATCGTCGATGGAAATGGCAGTCACCAAAAAGACTTTATTGACAAAGGTTTTATCCCATATGGCTCGGTCTCTTTCCGCAGGACGACCCGCCGAAAGAGCCGCACAAAGCACGAACTTCGTAGCTCCAGGAAGTCTCCTGAAAAATGCACTCGTGAGCCGAAAAGGCAAACCAGTCAATCCAGCAACATCCGGCCACCGTCGTTCCGAACATGCAGCTCACGCTATAAACAACCGCGGACAGATGCAAAAGCATTTCACGCGAAACTCACAGCTCACAGTGTCGCGCCACGCACTCACTCAGTAGCAGGGCGACGGAACCATATCCTCCTTAGTCGTCTCTTACGACGTGCATGGCAGGCAACAGTGTTACTATTCTTTGCTTCCCCGCATTGGCCCCGGCAACACACTGTCTTTCTTTCTATAGGTAATTGTACAAAGATTTCAGTTAGCTCTTTTTCGTAATTTTCCCTCACTGCCTCGTCTTTGAGATTTTTAAAGTTTACTGATTCGCATGGAATGTATTTTCCTGGTCTTTCCTTTCTTCTGCTGATGATTCTTATTGTGGCAACAACTGCTTTGTGGTCTGTGTTTATACCTAAGTTGGGCACTGCCCTTGCATCTAATATATTTCTCTTTCTGTTATTTCTTGTTAATATAAAATCAATTTGGCTTTTAGTATCTAAATCGTTCCATTTATACCAGGTGTATATTTGTGAGTCTTTGTGTTTATAGAATGTATTTGTTATATAGAGGTCGTGTTGGCTGCATAGCTCTATCAATCTACTTCCGTTATCATTTCTTTCATTATTTTGGTCTCCAAATGCTCCAAGGTGTTTTTCTATGCCCGCTCTGTTGTGCCATAGTCTTGCATTGAAGTCTCCCATAACTATGATGTTGTCCTGCTTATCTATTTTATTTAGCACGTCATGGATGTCTTCGTAGAAGTCCTCGCATTCTTGCTCATTATTGTTTGTATTACATGATGCGTATATTTGTACATCTGTTGTAATTGTCTGTTCTTTTATTCTCACTGTTATAATTCTTTCTTATATATATTTTATTTCTAGTATTCCTCTTGCTAGCCGTGGTTCAATGACTATTCCCACACCTTGTCTTGTCCATTCCTGCTGTTCTACGCCAGAGTAGACAAACGTGTAACTGTGGTGGATCTCCTTGCATCCTTCCCCCTTTATTCTGGTGTCCGCTATTCCCATCAGTCCAATTTTCCCCTCTTTCATTGTTTCTATAAGTTCTTCTACTTTGCCGTTAAATCCGCAGACGTTCAGTGTGTCTATTTTTGTTTTGAATCGCTGATCTATCTCGCAGTCCATTAACATTGCCGGGTCTATAACCATTAGGGTCAGTCCGTTTATACGTCTTAGTTTTTCTACGAGCAGTATAAAAATCCCCTGCCGGCTTGCTAGGCCAGTCGCAGATTTAGGACAAAAATCTGACCATAGGGAGTCCATACCCTATGGCGAGCCATATCCCCGTTAGCCCATGACCTCGCGGTCATTGTTTCCCAGTCTGCACCACGTGGAGGTGGGGTTGACTTGTGTATTCTGCGGATCATCGGCAGGCTACTAATTTTCACTTTTCACCCCTCCTGGGAGAGGCAAGCTGATCCTAACCCTGCTGGCTGCAGGGCCAGGCGCAGTCTACACCTTGCAGACCCTCAAAAAAGCATGTCCTGTTTCCTAAACCACTGGCGTTTAAGGTTCTCGGTGTACTCAAAGTGATGTCTGCGAAGGTCTTCTTTCAATGGTCCATACAGATGGAAGTCTGAAGGTTCTAAATCGGTACTGTAAAGGGGATGTAGTAATAATGTCCAGCCAAATTCTGCAATTGTATCAATGGTGCGCTTAGCGGTTTGTGGCGTGGCATTATCGTGCAACAGTAGTGCAGTTTTCGCATCTTTGAATAGGTAAAGTCGTCGAAGACGCCCTCTAAGCTACTTCAAAGTTTCAGTGTAACGGTCAGCCTTCACCGTGTTTCCCTGTTCCAAGAAGTCGAGAAGAATCACACCTTTCTCATACGAAAACACGGAGGCCATAACCTTCCCCACAGATGGTGACATTTTCAACTTCTTTCTTGTCGGCGATGTTGTGTGCTGCTATTCCATTGACTACCTCTTGAATTCTGGTTCAAAGAAATGAACTCAAGTCTCATCACCTGTCAAAATATTCGATACAAGCCCTTCAGTTTCATAACGGTGCAGGAGTTTGATGGCTATGGTTTTCCTTGCTTCTTTATATATGTCTGTCAACATTCTGGGTATCCACCATGCACACACCTTTGAATAATCCAGGTCTTTAATGATGGTCTGGGTACTGCGTTTACTAATGGACATCATGGAACACAATTCACCCAGTGTTACCCGACGGTCACCACGAATGATGTCAACTCAATGAATGTTGTGTGGAGTAAATCTTGTTGACGAAAGCTCAGTCCGCATTGCGCCAGCCAATGTGGAATTACCTACTTCAGCTTCGTCACAACGACCTACCCAATGTCAGACAGTGCTAACATCCACTGTTGAATATCCATAAACAATACTAAAACGTTCGTGGATGCGAATCGGGGTCTCGCCTTCAGCATTGAGAAATTCTATGAGATTACTTTGCTTTAACCAAACTTCTTTGGTGGCCATTTTTGAACCGTTACTGTTGTGCAACCTGTGACTGATACAGGTTGGTAGTGATACTTAATGCTGAAGAGTGTTTGGCGAATCCTGCTAAATTAATAAAGTGCACACCGTTAAAGTATTTACAAAGATACAAAAAAATAGGAGGCATTACTTATTGACCGTCATTCGTATATTCACTGTAAAATGAGAGCAAATTAGGAGACAATACGCAACCTTGTCTGACGCCCTTCTTTATACACTGAAATGTTCCTACAAGGTTGTTCTTATGGCTGCTGTCTGCTGCCAATATATGTTCTTTATTATTCGCAGATCTTTGCCGTCAATGTTCAGTTCTTTTAGTAATTTTATTATTTCGTCATGTTTCACATTGTCAAATGCTTTTGTGTAGTCTATGAAGCATAAGTACAGAACTGTGTTTACTTGTATAGCTCTATCTAATAGTGTCCTGGCAATATATAAAGCGTTTGTGTGCCCTTTCCCTCCACAAATCCACACTGTTCGTCACTAATTTCTGGTTTAATCTTGTTTCTTATTCTTTTCATAATTATTCTGAGTAATAGCTTTGTCATGTGACTCATAAGATTTATTGTACGATGCTCTTTGCATTCTAAAGCGCCTGGTTTCTTTGGAAGAGCTATAAAGATGGATTTTAATAGGCCACTAGGAATGTACCCACTAGTTTAGATGTCATTTAGAAATTTTGTCAATATTTAGATTCCAAAATCACATAGAGTCTCAATTTCAAGCAATGTAATGTTGTCTGGACCAAGTGCCTTTTCTTTCTTAACGCAATGTAGTGCATCTTAAAACTTCCGCTGCAAGTATTGGTGAGCCCTCACCATTGTTTTGAATTTTTACATCCGGTTTCTTATCATCATAAAGCTCCTCCAGATATTCCGTCCATCTATTGACTATATCATCTTGTCCCATCAATATTCCCAATATTTCGTGTTACTGAAACATCCAAATATACCCATGTCCGCAAAACGACAGATAATAAACAGCATATTCATACCAACCCTTTGCTACCAATCTAAAACTTGGACTTTATGCAAATCAAATTTTCGCAAAATCAACACCTGCGAGATGAGCTGCCTGGGGAGAGTTACCAACTTAACAATCCGAGACCGAGTAAGAAATATTGCTATCAGACAGACAGTGGGATCAACACCTTGTGCCACATTTATTGAAAGACAGAAGATCAAGTGGTTTGGCCATGTCGTTAGAATGCAACACCAACAACTTCTATCACTGGCCTTACATCAAAGATCATCTGCGACGAGACTAAGAGGACGTCCAAGAAGAAAATGGATTTAGTACATTAAAGACATTGTACAATCACACGGAATGACACTATACAGTGCCGCCCATCGCAAACTGTTCCTCCCCACGACGCTTGAATGCAGAAGTAGAAGATGATGATGCCATGATGACTACCTTTTATTGTATTTATTTGTTGATACATTGAGTGTGAGTTTTTTTCCATAGTTTGTTCCAATTTCCATGCACTCTTGATTCGGCCACACTTCTTCAGCCACTTTGCATTTATTTACTATTTCTCTATGTATTCTATTATATTCTTCTTTATCTTGATTTTTCTTTCTTCTTTCGTTCATCATCTGAAAAAATGTCATCTGTCATCCATTTCTTTTCTGCAAATTTATGTTTAGGTGGAATGATTTATTTTGATGTCTGTTGGATTGTTTCCCGTAACATGTCCTATTGTTCATTATATATATATATATATATATATATATATATATATATATATATATATATATATATATATATATATATATATATATATATATATATATATATATTAATTTTTTTTTTTTTTTCGCGTTTTCATCCTGTTTCAGGTTGTTGCGGTCAACACCAGCATCTTTCAGTTGTATGTTGATTCGTAGGCTAGATTACGCTCATTAGCACGCCACGACTTTCTGAGCGACCGGCTCCATACTCTCATAAGTCACTAGCGTGACTCGAACCACTTCTAATTCTCGTCCGCTCACGTTGACTAAGAGAGTATTCGGGATTAACGGAGAAAGCTGCTAACCCCTCGGCCAGGCAGCCGGCTATATATATATATATATATATATATATATATATATATATATATATATATATATATATATATATATATATATATATATATATATATATATATATATATATATATTGTTCATATTGTTCTATTGTCCTGGGGGCTGTGTGGTCTCGAGGTATGGTGTCCGTCTCGCGAGTGCTGGAGATCCCGTGTTCAAGCCCCGGTCATAACCTAACCGGGATTTTTTCTCGTGGACTTCTAGTAATAAAATTTCCCCTGGTCTCTGGGTAGTGAGATCGGACGCCCATGGGTATTGTTGCGCACTAAAAAATCCCTTGGCGGTTGGAAATCGAAAAAGAGTAGCCTAACGGCGCTGCCCGGGCAAAATTTCGAGTTAAAAATCTACCCAAGTATTTCAGGATCCTCGCCGGTGCTACGGAGTTCGTGCACTGAGCTGAGTTTCTCCAGACTCAGGTTTGAGTTAGGAGGAGAACGGAGCACTTATGGGTTGCACCCGTGTGCCGTGATGTTGATCCATCGACTAATGTCCTATTGTTCATCAATTGTGTTAACTCCATGACATTATATCTGTTCTGTACAGTAACTATATACCCTTCTCTAATTCCTTTGTCTGTTTAAGTAATGCTAGATCTAACTTGATGTTCTATGAGGTTTTGTCTATGTTTTTAAGTCTTAACCTCATCTTTCCTATAACTGGCACATGGTCACTATGTCCTTCTTCTCCTGGTCTATTTTTTGCTCCTACTAAACTGCTTCTGAATCTCTTTGGAATCAGTATGTTGTCAATTTGATTGCGATTATTATCTTCAGGGATTTTCCGCGTATATAATCGCCGAGAATGTTATTTAAACCAGGTGATGCCTATTACCATTTCATGGTATTCTGCCCATGCTATTAAAATCTGTCACCTCTCTTATTCTTATCGTCTAGGCCAGTGGTTCTCAACCGGTGGGGAACTCCCCCCCCCCCCCCAGGGAGGAATTTTATGGTTTCCAGGGGGGTGGGGGGGAATTAAGATTATTTCAGGATCGCGTTAATACGAGAACCGATTACTTCATATTGTTTTTCCCTTTACATTGTACGGTTCTGTTCGTCTCACCCTTCTAAAATTCAATTTATAAAGTAAGGAGACCCACAAATCATGTTTTATGTGAACGTCTAGACTTGTTTTAGTATGTGCTATTAAATTTAGCTTCCATTATTACGTATACTGTGTAGGGGCGGAGGCGGGATTTTTAGGTAGGAAATACGAAAGGGGGGAATGGCGTTCTGAAAATATGGTGAAGGGGGGCACGGGTCAAATTTTTAGGAAGGAAATACGAAAAAGGGGGGGGGGGGAAGACATTCTGAAAATATGGTGGAGGGGGGCACGTGCAAAAAAAGGTTGAGAACCACTGGTCTAGGCCATAGCCACCAGTCACGCCATTCACTTTTTCGTTGCGTACTTTGGCATTGAAATCCACGAGTATGACAGTCATTTAAAATGTTTTACATTGATCCACGGCCATGACTAATTCGTTATAAAATATATTTATATCTTCTTCTTTACAGTTGGCGCATATACTTGTATTATGTTAATATTCAGAGGTGTGCCATGGAGTTTCACTAATCTCATTATCTGAGATTGTCCAAAATCCTTCGACTATCTTAACACTCATTTGATCCAAAATTATGCCAACTGTTCTTTTGTAGTCATTCCCTCCTGAGTAAGTAATTCTATCAATCAATCAATCATGTGCTATGCGGAAAGCGTGGGCGGTCATGACTCGCCATTTCACTCGATCACTAGAGGCGTGGATCAGCTCAGTGTTCCTGTCTCGACCATGCCATGTGGCCAAGCCATCCAGGTATTTACTTCTCGGTCTTCCCCTTGGTCTGCTCCCCTCAATCTTACCAGTAGTCACTAAGTTCTCCAACCCATTTCTTCTCATTTCATGTCCAAACAATGTTGACTGTCTACGTCTAATTTCTCTAATCAATTTACGATTTTAATTTGTCTCCTGTAGTACTTGGTCATTGGTTTTTCTGTCTGTCCATGGTATTCTTTGCATTTTCCTCAGAAACCACGTTTTTGAAACCATCAGATGTTTTTCAACTTGACTGCACGTTGTCCAAGTTTCACATCCATACAAAGGAACAGGCTCTATGTATCCCCTCAGCACTCTTTTTCTAATTTCAAATTGACATCTTTTTATTGGTCAGTATATTTTTAATCTTGCTAAAGGCTGCTTTCGTCATGGCGATTCTTGTTCTAATCTCTTCAAGGCATCTCCCATCAGATGTTATGACTGTTCCGAGATAATTGTACCGATTCACTTGTTGAAGATATTCCCATTTACTTGTATATTACATTGTGGTATTTCGTTCTTCCTAGTGACAATCATAATCTGTGTCTTTTTACAATTCAATTCTAACCCGACTTGTTCACTGTCTGCAACAACCGCATTTACTAATTGTTGCAGATCCTGCTCACTGTCTGCAACCAATACTGTATCATCAGCATATCTAATGTTATTGATGTTTCGTCCTCCAATGTTGATTCCATTTATATCTTCTACATTTCTGAAAATATTTTCACTGTATAAGGATAACAGATCTGGAGACATTACACATACCTGCCTAACACCTCTCTTAAAAAATTAATAGGCTGATATTGTCCCACTTCATTACCAATACTTATGGCAGTTTGTTGTTTTCAATAGATGGTTTGTTTTTTTTAATGTCTAACGTCTTTCCCATCAATTTGTAGATTTGCAAGCATATCTACCATATTGACATGTCTTACTTTATCGAAAGTCTTTGTGTAATCAATAAAGAAAAGATGTATATCTCTGTTTACTTCTATAGAACGTTCAATTAATGGTCTCAGCATATACACGGTACCCTTGCCTTCTACAAACCCATATTGTCCTTCTCCTACTTTCTTCCTAACTATTTGCATAATAATTCTTAGCAAAATCTTTGTGATGTGGCTCATTTCACTAATTGTAAAGGCAGGCTTTTGATCAACTATGACATGTCAATTTGATGAAGATGCTTGCAGATCTACAAATTGATGAGAAAGACCATAGACTTGTAAAAAAACATACATTGGAAACAACAAGCTGCCATAAAGATTGATAATGAAGTAGGTCAATATCAGCCTATTAATAGAGGTATGAGACGGGGGTGTGTAATGTCGTCAGATCTTTTTTTCCCTGTACAGTGAAAATATTTTCAGAATTGTAGAAGATATGAAAGGAATCATCATGGGGGGGGGGGGGGGGACGTAACATTAATAACATTAGATACGCGGATGATACAGTATTGATTGCAGACAATGAGCTTGATCGGCAACATTTAGTAGATGCAGTTGTTGCACACAATGAACAGCTAGGGTTAGAATTAAATCGTAAGAAGACACAGATTATGGTTGTCACTAGGAAGAATAAAATACCACAATGTAATATACAAGTAAATGGGAATATACTTAAACAAGTGAATCGATACAATTATCTTGGAACAGTTATAACATCTTAAAGGAGATGCCTTGAAGAGATTGGAACAAGAATAGCTATGGTGAAGGTAGCCTTTTCTGCAAGATGAAAAACATACTGACCAATAAAAAGATGTCAATTGCAACTAAACAGAGAGTGTTGAGGTGCTACAAAGAACATGTACTTTTGTATGGATGTGAAGGGTGTTTAATGAGCAGGCAAGCTCAAAACATCTGGTGGCTGTGGAAATATGGTTTCTGAGGAAAATGCAAAGTATACTATGGACAGACAGAAAAACCAATCACCAAGTACTACAAGAAACAAATGAAAATTGTACACTGATTAGAGAAATTAGACGTAGACAGTCAACATTTTGTGGTCACGTTACGGGAAGAAATAAATGGGAGAACTTGATGATAGCTGGCAAGTTCGAGGGTAAGTGAACACAGGGAAGGCAGAGAAGTAAATACCTGAATGGCTTGGTCACTTGGTATGGTCTAGACAAAAACACAGAGCTGATCCACGACTCTGGTGATCGAGTGAGATGTCGAATCATGACCGCCCACGGTTATCGGCATGGCACATGATGAATGGATGTTCTG
The DNA here is from genome assembly GCA_963921405.1 of Cepaea hortensis. Classification (NCBI taxonomy): domain Eukaryota; kingdom Metazoa; phylum Mollusca; class Gastropoda; order Stylommatophora; family Helicidae; genus Cepaea; species Cepaea hortensis. Next base: position 38,291,572 of record OY992889.1, read on the forward strand.
ACTATATATTCAGTGTGTTTAGTTTATCTGGTATCAGACTTCATGCGTGGACAAAGAAGACAATATCAGCAGCACAGTCCAGATAATAATCGAGCTGCTTTATCAGAGAAGTCTACTGAATTCAAATTCTGGCGGTGCCTGTTGTTATCTTCGTAATCCAGTTTATAGTCAGAATAATGAATGTGGCAAAAGACACCGCTGTCTCACTCCTAATTTTATTTCGAATGCCTTCGTATGTTATTCCCCATAGAGAACTCTGCGCACCATGTCTCTATATGTTGCCTTTATTAAGTTAATGATTTTCTGGGCGATCCCATAATGCCTCATCAGTTTCCAGATTCCCTGTCAATGCTATTATCAAAGGCCTTTTCATAGTACACAAATTAAATATATAGTGGTGAGTTCAGTTGGATGCTTTGCTCTCTCACTATCCGCAGTGTTACTATCTGGTCAGTGCATGGTCTATTTTGACTGCTCACCCTTTAGCCGTTTATCAATGGCTCTCTTAGTCTCTCCACAATGATCCTGAATATTTTCACAGGAATTAACAGCAACATTATTCCTCTATAGTTTTTACACTCCTGTAGGTCCCGTTTCTTTGGCAGCTTTACTAGTTATCCTCCTTCCCAATATGCTGGTATTTCTTCAGTTTCCCAGATTCCGCAAAACAATTAGTGCAATAATTCAGTTGAGGTTTTTATAATAGTTTTAACAGCCTCATTAGGGATGCCATTAGGACCCGTGGGTTTCCCTTCTTTCAGAAGTTTGATAGCTTTACTAACCTCCTCTTTAAATGGTTTCTAACAGTGTATATATCCAGTTCTTCGTCTGGATATCTGGAGGGTCTTCTTGTAGTGGTATAATCAAGAGTTCCTCAAAGTTGTTTAGCCCATCTCTTCTTCTCCCTCTTCTTCTCCCCTCTTTCGAGGGGAGTGCATCATACCTAGTTATGTACCTCAAAGGTCGGTATATCAGACTTCTGTGTTTACGGATTTCGGGCATTATCCATGCTTTATATGTTTGTTCCCTGTTCCCAAGGACTTCAATACATGTTTCGCTCCAAATGTTTTTAGCCTGCTGCCAGCATTCTTTTGTTCTCTCCTTGTTTTCTACTAATTCTTGCATGGCTGGTACTTATTAGAGGCGATGACCATAACATGTTTCTTTGTTGTTGTTGTTGTTGTTGTTGTTGTTGTTGTTGTTGTTGTTGTTGTTGTTGTTGTTGTTTTGTTTTTTAAGTGATATCCTACATTTCATTGGTTTATATGTTTGTAAGATTGAGTTTAAGTTTAATTTTATTTTGCAGATGATGATCTTCATTTACGTTTGCACACATAAAATCTTACGTCGTGTAGAGATGATCTACATTTATAGTGCTACAGATGTGATCTGTTGTAATTGTATGTTTTGTGGTTTGGTGAAAACCACGTTACTTTATGTATTCTTTTATGTGGAGAAACACTTTCGCCGTTGACGTAATGATTCAATGCTCAGAAACTGGTGAATAATTAGCCATTTTCGTACATTGCGCCATATATCCGAGTTTCCACGTGATCTCACAAAAGCCTGTGTATTCCGATCGTATATAGGCATTCAGGTCACCCATCCAAATTTTGACATTTCAATTTCTTTGATTACCTATAATTCTTTAGAGTTCTATGTAAAAATGTCGTGTTAATTGTTTAATCCATGTCATTTGTGGGTGCTTAAAACTGGATCCGATTCTATTAATGCTTTCTCTACTTCTTTAAATATAATTCTAGATACTCCTTTCCTGTAAAAAAAAACGGGGGGGGGGGGGGGGGTAATGTTTCTCTGGGTGGCCTAAGAACAGTAGTTTCTCATGTGCTTAGAATTTATTGTCTGCAAAGTGCCACCATATTATGCGCGATTCCAGAATGATAATCACACAGAATGCCATCTTCTCTCATACTTGTGCTGTCTTTCATAATATGTACATAGATCTAACATTCCAGATGCCAATAAAGGGGGCTAACGCTTCAATTACTCATACTGCTACTTGATTTTACAGTGACTGATTGCTTTACTCCATTTTGAAAATCAACATCAACATCTTTCAGCTGATTGTTGATTTCTTGGCAAGATTACGCTCAGTAGTTTGCCATTGCTTTCTCAGCGACCGGCTCACATACCCCCTAAGTTACCGACGCGGTTAAAACCGCTACCGATTATCGCCGTCGTCACGTTACTCACGAGAGTATACGGGATTACGGAGAAACTCGCGAACTCTTAGGCCAGGCAAACCGGCCACTGACATATAGAACTGCATAAAAAAAATGATATTCAAGTTTTTATCTCATTAAAAAAAAACATCCGCTTGTAACTTACTGACTAGATAACCAGGATAGTCAGCAACGGAGAGGCTGAGTAGATGTACTTGTTCTGGCTGAACAGATGATGTTCGTCATCACATTCATAAAATGGCGACCTTCCTTGACGACTAATTGAAGAATTGGCATCACAACACACCGGAAAAACCCAAAGATGCTTCGTTTCCCACCACAATTGCCTTTATGAGTCATTCATTCAGTAGCATGTCCTTTACAGAACCTCGCTCCAATAACAACCTTCCTGAAAACCTGTCGATCATAAGCAAGATGCCCTGCGTCCGATACACCCATCTTGAGATCATCCGCCACATCCTGCACCCATCTTCTCTTTGGCCTTCCTCTTCCTCTCTTCGCAGGCATATCACCATCATCATCATCATCATCATCATCATCATCATCATCATCATCATCATCATCATCATCATCATCATCATCTTCCACTTCTGGCGTCAAGCGACGTGGGGAGGATTAATTTGCGCTCCAGCGCCCGGTGAGCGGCATTGGATAGTGTCATTCCGTGTGGCTGTACAATGTCTTTGATGTCGTCGATCCATTTTCTTCTTGGACGTCCTTGTGGTCTCGTCGCAGATGATCTTTGATGTAAGGCCAGTGATGATAGTTGATGATGTTGCATTTTAACGACATGGTCAAACCACAAGGTATTGATCCCACTGTCTGTCTAATAACAGCATTTCTTAGCAGTTGTTGGTCACTTGTTGTTCGGCTTCGGTGTGTTTCCGGCATGAAAGCTGATAGAGTTGCGTTTTTCTTTCAATTTTCTCCATAATTCTCGAGCTATAGCACTTGAACAAATAAATTCTCTACCGGTTTGCTGGACCTGTCGTAGGTTATTAGAAGCCTATTATTAGCAACGCCTATGGGTCAGTGCCACACCAGTTGTTGTGGCATGCACTCAAGGCATATCACGTGTCCTTCAGGCCAAATGGTACCTGAGAGTTGCTGCACATAGGGATCACTTCCTGCATGAAGCCATGGATATGGTCAAGGGTTATAGACCTAAACGAGTGTGACGAAATGTCTGCAGATAGTTTGGTCTCTGAGTTATATCCCTTTGATGGGATGGCGAAGGGTTAGTCTCCCTGGAATTAATAACAATAAATAGGGGGTTTCCCGTCTAACGTAGTGCGTGACATCACGATTTTGGTTATTTCTAGAGAAATCTAGAATCTCCCCCAGTAAGTGCGTACGTGGTCAAGATCACGCTAGACTCACAATTGCCTCATGGAACACGAGATGGTCGAACAATCCGTGACGCAGAACTTCTCCGGGGATCATGAAATTCCCTCGGCCCGTGAAGGCATTGTAACGACGCGCTTTGCTGGTCGTGAGCAGTCGCCAGTCGGACCTCAGCGTAGAAAGATCGCAGAAATGTGCTGCTGAAAGTTGATGTCATTGTACGCAGCCAGAGCGGGACATCAGCAGATAAGATTGTGATTTAGGAATCACAGGTCAGTTGAATACTTTGTCTATTGTTTAACTGTTGTCCTTATACCGTGCCTCCCTTCCCGAGAGAATTATTCGCCGCCCGAGATCGTCTGCGCGAAGCGCATAAATCTACCGCCGGCCGTAGACATGTTCATTGGTTTTCTGTCTGTCCATGGTATTCTTTGCATTTTCCTCAGGAACCAATCAGAGATTATGATGGCATGTCTTACTTTATCGAAAGCCATTGTATAGTCAATAAAGCAAAGATATAGGTCTTTGTTTACGTCTACGGAATGCTCAATTAGTGTTCTCAGCAAATACACAGCATTTACTGTACCCTTCTTCTATGAGCCGACGTTGTTCTTTCCCTTTTTCGAGTTGCATTTTCTTCCTAACTCTTTGCATGATGATTTGTATCAAAATCTTCGTGATGTAGCTCATTATGCTAATCGTTCGGTGTTGATCACATTCCAATGCTCATGATTTCTACAGGACTGCAAAAAAAACAACAACATATAGTTACATAATTCAGGAAGTATATCTCCAGTACCATATATTGTGTTCAGCAGTCTGGTGACCTGGTCTATTCCATACTCTTCAAAGGCATTGGTCATGTTGTTGTGATTTTGTCTGTATCCGGAGTCTTGCCAGTTTTCATATGGTTAAGAGAATTCTAAATTTACAGCCTCAGAATTGATGGTCCTTCATTATTATTCCGAATATCATACTGTTCCTCTTGTGTATCGTTATAAAGATCTTTCACATAATCTGACAACACATTTAAAATCTGATCTTTTTCTATTATGATTTTGCCGCCTTTGGTTTGTAGGCAACCCCCTGATGTGTGTATTCTTTTCTTAGTGATTTTATGAATTCTTTATTGCATTCATTTGGTAATTACAGGTATTGTGCTGGTTTTCAATTTCCCTCAGACGACGCTTCTTTTATCTCTTTGCACAATTTCTGTGAATCTCTGCATATTTTTAATGGTTATTTTTTGTTATTTCTTCTCATTTAAGATGTCTTTAGTCATACACATTTTACGTCAGATCATTTTCATTTTTGTAATATATTTTTCTTTAGCTTTAATATTTCTCATTGGTTACTGACATGTTGAAATATAGGGCAATGCATCAAATCTTTTCTTTACTTCTACTTTAAATTTATCTTTTATCTCCTCACTTTTCAGTGCACGTAGATCAAGGTCTGTGTTTCTTGGTGCATTTTTACCTCTTTAATATTACATGTATATTGCTTATGACTGATTAATCTATGGTCGCTTTAGTAGTCTGCGATTCGTACAGTTTTTGCTACCCTTAAGTCATTTCAAAATCTTCCTCGCTTCTTTTGGCTAAGATCAAAGTGTAGTGTAGTATCTGCACTTGATCTTGCCAGGGCCACATGTAGATATGGTCATCCAAATGACACACAGGAAGGGGAGGGGGGCTGATGGGGCGGCTCTGGCCCCGGGAGAAATCGCGAGCCCTTATAACAAAATTTCGAAATCTTCTGTTGATGAGGATGTAATCGATCGGGTTTTGGATCTTGTGATCAGGACTCCTCTATGTCCATAATCTCCTGGCTCCTGAGGATGGGGACGGAGCGCTTATGGGAATGTCACGAATGTTGTGATGTCAGTTCCTAAATCAATCAATCAATCAATCAATCTCCTTGGATGTAGATACTAGGTGTTTCCAATAATCATATAATACCTTTTTGCCCACTGTACAAGTCCACAACCTCTTTCATTCTGTTCCCCTAGTCAATACTTGCCTACTGTGCATCCGTCTTGTTGATTTCCAACTTTAGCATTAAAGTCGCCCATTATGATATTTAATTCTAAATAATTGCATTTCTTCAAAGCATTCTCCAAATCATAAAATTCAGCGATGCTGTCTCTGGTTGGCGCACAAAATTATATGAAGTTTAAATCAAATTAACTTTCATTTAACTTTGTAAGGATGTCATAAAAAATGGAAGAAGGAATACAATGAGCATTATTTAGGATGGTAGTGGTGAAGTGTACACTTGTGAACACTTGCCCTGCGGTCATATTTGAATTCCCCATGGAGGTGACATTTTTAGAAGGTCGTCTCAGCCTAAACAGGTACCAGGAAATGTCACGAGAGCTAACATACTACATCATCATCATAAGCAACACCAGCACAATCAAACAACAGAACACAAAGGCAATTAGAAAGTATCAAATTAGCAAGACATTTATTGAATAGCTTCACAAAATTGCTGTAATGATGTTCAACCATTTTAAACAAATGTTAATGTAGGTTAGTGTAAAAATAAATACATTATTGCAATTTTATTCTGGAACACATGTTCAATGATGAGAAAATTGTGTACAAATATATTAAATAAAACAAATTCACCAATGTATAAGAAAATAGAAAGCTTGTGACTTGCATAAAAATGTCACGATCATCACATCATGTATAAATTTCAAAATGATATGTAAAATGTGAACATCTAAAATACTCTCGTATATTTCATATGTGTAATTCTATATTTATTACAATCCCGATGAAATCATCAGCCTTGGAATATGATCAACATCGAACAATTAGCATAATGAGCCAGATCTCAAAGGATTTGTTAAGAATTATCATGCAAAGAGTTAGGAAGAAAATACAACGCGAAATAGGAGAAGGACAATGTGGATTTGTTGAAGGCAAGGGTGCAGTAATTGTTTAGAGCATTAATTGAATGTTCTATAGAAGTAAACAAAGACCTACATCTTTGCTTTATTGACTACACAAAGGCTTTTAATAAAGTTGATGAAGATGCTTGCATATCTAAGAACACTGAGCGACTCTAGTGATTGCATTTGATGGCGAAATGTGACCGCCCATGCTTATCGGCATGGCACATGATGAATACATTTTATACAGGCTAAAGTTTTCTTCAGCTGCCTTAAAATTCAGTAAAAACATAACCATTTTACAGTCATCTTAGATTTACATACAATTATCGTCAAGTATTTCGACATTGACTGAGTACAGCAATGTAGGGCGTTAATCAGTATAAAGAGCTACGAAACATGATCAGCAAGAGCAATGATGGAAGGCATGGTTCTTGGAAAAGGTGGCATCACCAACTATAAACTATTTATAAATCTTTGTTTTTTTTAAATTAAAAGAATATAATTTTGTTTTTGGTACGTCACACTTACTTCATTCTTGATTATTTTGGCCAGTGGTCAGTCGATCTCCCCCACAGCAAACGCCGAAAGCTGACAATGAACTCTTGTTTAAAGATATAATGCCACTGTCAGCATAACATCATAACCATTACACCAAGGTGCCCACCCTATGCGGATAAGAATGTAATTCTTGAAGTGCTACTGACTATAGATTTGTTTTTATATTATGTTATTTCTGAAGCTATATGCATGAAAATATACCCAAGTCCGCAAAACGACAGATAATAAACAGCATATTCACATCAACTCTATGCCACCAGTCTCAAACTTAGACTTATCCAAATCACACTTTCGCAAAATCAACACCTGCGAGATGAGATGCTTAAGGAGAGCTGCCAACTTAACAATCCGAGACCGAATAAGAAATGCTGTTATCAGACAGACAGTGGGATCAACACCTTGTGCCACATTTATTGAAAGACAGAAGATCAAGTGGTTTGACCATGTCGTTAGAATGCAACATCATCAACTACCATGACTGCCCCTACATCAAAGATCATCTGCGACGAGACCAAGAGGACTTCCAAGAAGAAAATGGATTGACGACATCAAAGACATTGTACAATCACACGGAATGACACTATCTAGTGCCGCCCATCATTATTCCTCCCTACGACGCTTGACGGCAGAAGTGGAAGATGATGATGATGATGATGATGGTGATGATGATGATGATGATGATGATGGTGATGATGATGATAATGATGATGATGATGATGATGATGATGATGATGATGATGATGATGATGATGATGATGATGATGATGATGATGATGATGATGACTATGTTGATGATGATACACACAAAAATCTGTAATCTCTTGTTTGCCTTAAAAAGGGACACAATTCCAAAATTTCATCAATAATATCACTTTCAAGTCGGCAGGGGATATATAAGGTCCTTAGTTTTTTACAATTTCTTGCCACATTCAAAAGTACCTCAGTGGAAATATAATTATATGGTAAGGACTTAATAACAAATTTTTCTAGCATGTGCCCATAGTACAACACAGCAGTGTTGATTAATTGGCACCAGAATGATTGGTTGAAAACCACTTCCTGTACAGGAATTTCAGGTTTCATAACTCCAGGGATGAGACCCCCTGGATAGATGGCGCAGAATTCTAGCGTAACCTTTAAATCTTTGTTTGCAATACAAAGACTTTTCCATGCCTCTGATGATAGGCTATTTTTATCATAGTTAATGTACGCATTGCAACTTATCTCCAGTTTCTTCAGTGGTGTTCTGTCCGGCTGTGCTAAAGCCACCAGAAAATCATCACACAAAATGGCATATGGCAAATGTAACTCTACTAGTTTGTTGCATTTTAATACCAAATTTATTATGCTCTTTGGGGAAATAAAGCAAAGCAACATATAATTCACAATATTCAAATATTCTAAATTAGGGCAATTTGCAGAAATATTTTCAATAAAATGATCATTGACTGGTGCTTGCAAGCCATGAAGATTCAAATGCTTTAATGTAGATTCATCGTTTTTCTTCCCAAATTTGGACAAAAGTTTTGCTAAAGCTGTTAAGAATTCTTGGCTACCATCATCTAACCCCTTAGAAGGCGAGTCCCCAATACAAATAATAGACAAGCGTGACACATTAATATTTTTCAACCTGCTCATATGTTTTAACACTGGGGTAATAGTTTTTCTAAATTCTATAACTCCCTGGTCAAGAACTACTCTCATATCTTGGAGAAAATGGCCATACTGCTTAAAAACCTGTACCCGCTTTCTGTGATCTGGGAGGCAAAACGAAACATTGACGAATCTCCAGAGCACTGGCTCCTTCGAACACTGTCGCCAGTGCTTACATGTGGAACCAGCATGGCATATATCTGTTGGTGATAGGTATGAAAATATGTGTACAACAATAATATCTGGCAAGCTAGCCCAGTCTTCACAACTCAGCTGTGCCAATGCAGCCATCTTGAATTATGAGGGTATTCTGAAAAATCAAAAGATATAATTAACCTATTCTGTCCTAGGCAGTTATTACGTTAGAACAGTGGTTCTCAAAGTTGATGGTATCATGTTCCTATCCGTCCCACAAGGCAGTAGAAAAAATGTTTAGAAAACTCTTTCTAATCTGATATAGGCATGCATGAGGATAAAGCAGACAAAAATTAAAATATCTATGAATTTAGGTATTGGGTTGGAGTTTGTTGATGATGAAAGACCTAAATCCTGTGGAGGAAACAATACCAGCCTGTCTATATGTGCTATGATGAATCATGACCAGGTTACATCCTAATAAGCCTGTTTGCAGAAGTTTCAGTAGTGAGATCCTGCACACCTCACTTGTTTCTGAGCTGTCAGAGGTGAAAGAGAGCTCCAGTAGGTGGAAGCCCCATTCAGGCTCAGATGATCAGATTTATGAGTTAAAATTCAAGTCTTCTAGAGAATTCACAATCAACCAACCACGAGTTCTGATAGAGTCCAGTGGTTACCACTCGTTAGATTAGGACTCACATAAGAAGCAAACATTATTTTTTTTGCTAAACTATTTTTGGGCTCGCCATGAGAAGGAGAAATCTGGAGTTCATTCTGACAACGGGAAAGCTGCAAGGGAGAAGAGGCCATGAAGATGCTGTAGTTTGACATCACGAAATAAAAGATCATTATTAGTCATTAGTCGCGGTTCCAAGATCACAGCAAAGGGTCGTCCCAATTATGCTCCGTTCCCGTGCCAGTGAATATCACATAAAATGTTCCCCACTGCCCCATGTGAAAAGTGGAAACGGCGGGAGTCTCGACAAACAACGACCCGCTCAGGAACACTGTGCATAATGCCGCCACCAGAATGTCACCACAAAAGTTCTCTGCGAAACATTCAGTTCATCTTTGATGGAATTGACCTTCACTTTCCCAACCAGATGTTCACCTACAAAGTCTCGATGTTTCTAGATGTCGTTGTTCCGTTTCTAGATGTTTCCTAGCCAGCCGCGCCATTATTCCTCCGAAATGCAGTTCACGCAACAAAACAAACTTGGACAGATGTAAACACAATTCACTGTACATAATGCCGACGCCAGAATGCCACACAAAAGTCCTCTAGGAAACATATAGTTCATCCTTGATGGAAGCAGCAGTCACTTTCCCATCCAGGTGTTTACAAATCAACCTCGAACAGATGTAAAGAAACATTTCACTGTACATAATAATAAAGGAAGGATCGTTGTGGTCAGAAATGATTGGAAATACACAACACAGAAAGCTATGTGTGGACAGATATCATAACCAACGTCACATGGCATGGACTAAGAAGAATCTGCAGAAACTACTATCACATGCACACAATGGTTCAAGTGCCTATGTAACAAATGAGCTAAAGTTTTCAAATAATGAACAAGATTGTTAGTTGTTTGTTCATTTTAAGGATGTCACAACCAGCCCGAGCATTTTTTGGCTGATTGTGATTTACAAAGCAAGCTTATGTTCACAGTTTACCATTGCTTTCTGAAGGACCAACATTCATACGATTGGTAAAAAACAACACAAGGCGGTCTGCTTCCAAATCGCCTGCAGATGATTTAAAGCAAAGTGTATGGGATTGTGAATCGTGTGCATTGCCCCTCAGTACAGACACCTTAAACAATAAGTGGTCGGCATCATCATGTGCCATGCCGGTAAGCGTGGGCGGTCATGATTTGCCATTTTACAAGATCACCAGAGTCACGGATCAGCTTTGTGGTCTTGTCCCGACCATGCCACGTGGTCAGCTCATCCAGATATTTACTTCTCTGTCTTCCCCTTGTTCTTTTCCCCTCAATCTTGCCAGTTGTCATCCAGTTCTCTGGTGTATTTATTCTCATAACGTGCTCAAAATAATTTTACCGACTACGTCTAATTTCTCTTATCAATGTTCGGTTTCCATTTGTCTCTTGTAGGACTTGCTCATTAGGTTTTCTGGCTGTCCATGGTATTCTTTGCATTTTCCCCAGAACAGAATTTCCACTGCCATTAGATGTTTTTTTCATCTTGTCTGCTCATCGTCCACGTTTCACATCCATACAGGTACAGGTTCCTTTTAGCATATCAACACTCTTTTTCGTTGCAATTGACATCTTTTTATTAGTCAGTATGTTTTCCATTTTGCAAAAGGCTACCTTTTCCTTCGCGATTCTTATGTTAATCTCTTCAAGGCACCTCCCATCATATATAATGACTGTTCCGAGATAGTTGTACCGATTCAGTTGTTTAACAATATTCCCATATATCCTTATATTGCATTATATTTCTTTCTTCTTAGAGATGGCCATAATCTTCTTACAATTTAATTCTACCCCTAGCTGCAGATCTTGTTCATTGTCTACAATCAATACTGTATCATCTTCATATCTAATGTTATTGATGTTATGTCCCCCATTGGTGATTCCTCTCATATTTTCTAAATTTCGAAAACAAAATATTTTCACTGTATAGGGGGAAAAGATCAGGAGACATTACACAACCCTGTCGCATACCTCTCTTAATAGGCTTATATTAACCTACTTCATTATCAATCTTGATGGCAGCTTTCTGTTTCAAATATATGTTTTTCACAAGTCTAAAGTCTTCCGCATCAGTTTGAAAATATGCAATCATCTATATCATATTGACGACTTAATTTATCGAAATCCTGGGAAATGCCAATACTAAGGACACTACTATCTGAACAAGGCAGCTAGCATCAAGTCGCCATACAGTGGATACCATCTCACCATGAACAGACCTGAAATGAGAGAGAGCTGATCACTTAGCTAAGGAAGGTGAAACAGAAGAGTAACCTGATGTACTTGTCACATACCACTAAATGAAAAGAATCATTAAATCAGTCACACCTCTGCCGTGTCTCCACATTACCGTGGCAGAGGGGTTTGAGTGTTCCGATGACCCCGAGAGCTGTGCCGACGGTAGCTACTGGTAGGGACTCCCATGTCGGACAGGTCAAGGAAGAGGAACCAGACGTAGAGAGACACACACCTGCTGCCTTAAAGGTAGACTGGAGACAGTCAAAGGCTAGGGAGAGTACATCCGAAAAATGCTCGTGAAATCGGATGTTCTGAGCCACAGGCTTGACAAAGCAGTGCAACGTGACTTAATCAATCTATGATGCCACAAATCAAAATTAATCAGTATGGTGCTAATCCCGTGAAGTCCCATCATGCGGTGATAGTGCCGGGCCCCCTGTCTCGAGAGGGTCCACCCAATGCTACTGGTTGTCACCTTCTACTGTGCTGTGGAGTCAAGGCACAGAGGGTAGGGTAAGAGCAATTGGCCAAACACCCCGGACATTCAACATACTACAGTGGAATGTCGAAGGAGTTTCTAACAATAAAATCTCCCTAGCAAATCGTCTTCATAAAGAGAGAATAGATGTAGCATGCATTCAAGAGACACCTAAACGTCAATCGCAAATTCTCAGTCAGAAGATACCAGGCCACACGTTTCGACCGCGAAGGACACACAGGAGGAGTTCTAATATTTACAAGAAACAATATACCTTCCAGTGAAGTATCTGTGACTTCTGACAACCAATCGGAACGTATATTCATTGATACAATGCTAAAGGATGTGAAAATAATTTAAAATCTGTATAGCCCAGCAGATATGGACCTTACATTTTTAAACATGAAAATAACTGACACAAACTACATTATTGTCGGAGACTTTATTAACCTTTCAGAAAGATGGGGATACCCAGATACTGACAACAGAGGAGATGAAGTGAAGAACTGGGAAATAGACTTTAATCTCCATCTACTCAACAAAGCGGATGACACACCAAGCTTCTATCTAGAACAGTGGTTCTCAACCTTTTTTGGCCCATGCCCCCCTTTACCATATGTTCAGAACGTCATCCTCCCCCCCCCCTTTCGAATTGCCACCCTATAAATTCCCCCCCCCCCCACCCTAACAGAGTATACATAAAAATGGAAGCTAAATTTAATAACACTTACTAGAACAAGTCTAGACATCTACATAAGATGTGATTTGCGGAACTACTTACGTTATAAAACGAATTTCATTAGGGCGAGAAGTACAGAACCGTAAAATTTAGAGGGAAAAACAATATGAAATAACTGGTTCTTGCATTAATGCGATCTTGAAATAATCTCCCCCCTCCCCCCCCCCCTTCCCCACCTGGAAACCCTAAATTCCCCCCACCCAGGGGGGTGAAACCATTGACCTGGTGGAAAGTCTAAACAAAGCAATAATACAGGCGCCCGCTTAGTCCATCCCAAGAGGAGCGAGGAAAAATTAAAAATCATACTGGACTGAAGTACTACAAATTTTGGAGGACAAAGTTGAAGATGCCAGGAAGACAGCAGAGAAAGAACAAACAACTGAAGCGAACATCTCTCTCAAAGCCATCTCAGCAAAATATAAAAGAACAGTAAATCAAACAACAAAAGATTGCTGGAGGGGAAAAACAGAAAACCTGAACTTTGACAGGGATGGAAACAAACTATGGAAGCTAGTGAAAGCCATGAACAATGAAAGACCCAGAAACAAATAAATAACAATTAAACAAGGAAATGCTTTGCCTACAGGAAAAAAAAAGGCTGGTAATGCACTAATGGAAACTATGCTAGTGCAAACCACATTAATATTACAACCGAACAGAAAAAAACAATCAAAGATAAACCCACACATCATAGTAATACAGAGACAGCAGCAGAATATATGACTGGAAATCGAAAATTGGAAGAAATGGAACAGGCAATAAATACCCTAAAGAAGAAAAAATCACCAGAAAAGGTAGCCTTTTGCAAAATGGAAAACATACTGACTAATAAAAAGATGTCAACTGCAACAAAAAATATTGATTATCACAAATGAAATGCTAATTGGACTAGTAGTCCTAAATTACAGCTGGAAGAGAAGGATAGTCCCACGGGCATGGAAGGAAGCTATACTAATGCCAGTCCTAAAGAAAGGAAAAGACCTGGAAGAACCAAATGGCTATCGACCTATCAGTCTACTTAGCTGTGTAGGAAAATTAATTGAACGCATTATCAATGGCAGGCTAGCATGACATTTGGAATGAAACGAACTCTTAACACCACACCAAGCAGGATTCAGAAAGTACAGATCCACTGAAGATAAAATAACCTGTATATCTCATGAAATAGAGGATACCTTCCAAGAGTTGAGTTGAGTTGAGTTGAGTTGAGTTAAGAACCGACATCACTGCACTTAGGACATTCCCATACGTGCTCAGTCCCCTCGTTCAACAGCCAGCGAAGAGTCATACTACTAATCGTTCCCACCGCTATCTGATTAAATGTTCTCCTGGTCTTCCCTCTCAATTTTGAGATTCTTCCAGAACCCCTGCGATCCCCCACAATCTCATTCTTTCCACATATGGGTTCTCAATCTGTTCCTCCGCCTTCTCCACCTGGTCCCACAAGCGCACGACCACCTCCCCCTTGTCCATAGGCAAGATACCACCAAGAGGTGCATTCCGTGCCAGCCTGTCAGCCTGTTCATTCCCCCGTACACCCGCATGGCCAGGGCAAAATATCCATACAATTCTCACAATCTGTGACCTCTGAAGCGACGAGAGCCATTCCACACGAAACATTCCTTTCTCCACCTTGCTAAGCATATTCTTTGAATCCGTAATGAACACAACGTGTGTTGTAGTGGTCTCCTCTAGCCACCGGAATGCCGCTGTTACTGCCTCCACCTCCATTCTCATGCTGGAGGTTCTGTTTCCTACAGCACAATAACATGGTAAAATGGATGGCGTTGTGTCAGTACTACAGAGCTCAATGTACGAAGTACAGTGACAGGTCTGTCTCCAACAGTGACACAAAAACATTGTAAAATGGATGGTGTTGTGTCAGTACTACAGAGATCAGTGTGTGAAGTACAGTGACAGTTCTGTTTCCAACAGTGACACAATAACATTGTACAATGGATGGATGGGGTTGTGTCAGTACTACATAACTATATAAAGTTAAAGATAATACAAGTTTAAAGTTTAAAAACAATTTATCTGTATAATATTATTATTTTTTATGACTGAACATATATTTTGAAGTTTGTGACCTATTTGAGTCAACCTCGCACGGTCTGGCAGTACAATTTATTTTAAAATTAACTGTAAATGAGAAAATACTGATCGATGAATGTTTTTTCTTATATCTGCAGCCATTTTGTCTTGTATTTTGGCATTTCTAATTATTCTTCATCAATGGTATTGTCTGTGGAGACACTTTAATACACGGAATCCATACTCAGAAAATGAATTTTCATGGAGACATCATTATCATCATCATCAAGTGCCGTGCCGGCTGGCGTAGCGTTCATGGCTCTCCACAGATCTCTGTCTTTGGTGTTCTGGATTAACTCTGCTGATGATATTCCTCCATGCCACCGTCTCAATCCGTCCAGCATCATTTCTCTTGGTCTGCCTCTGCCTCTCTTCCCCTCGATCTTTCCAGTTGTCACGATGTTCTCCAATGCCTCTCTTCTCATCACATGACCAAAGAAAGCTATTTGTCTCTTTCTTATTGTTGTAAATAGTATTCTAGTTTCATTAGCCTCTTTCAGGCAATCGTTGATAGTTACTCTGGCAGTCCAAGGAATTCGTAACATTCGTCTTAAAAACCACATTTCTGTTGCGTCTAAGTTCTTCCTAATTTTTTCATTTACATTCCAAGATTCACTGTCTGATAATTTTTAAGACTAAATTTTTAAATGTTATTGTCGCATATAGGTGAAATCCTTTTTACTAAAGTATAATTTATCATTATATAAAAATATAATTTCTAATTATGAATGCATGTTCTTCTTCTTCTTCAGCGTTCCGAGCCATTGAGGTTCTTTGCTGCACATACAAGCCGTCTCCATTCGTCTCTCTGGTTGACCTTCTCTTGCCAGTCGCTGATTCCAAATGCTTGTAGGTCTGTATGTATATTATCTCTCTACCGTCTTCTTGGTCTACCTCGGGGTCTACGGTCATTTATTTCCTGAATGTAAGCGAGTTTTGTTTCCCTATTATCTTCCATTCTTTCTATATGCCCCAGCCATTGCAATCTATTAGCCTTCATGATACCAGTGATTAGCGGAGACTTAATCAGATCATAAACGTTTTGTTGCTTCTTCTTTTCCACTCTCCACTTTGTGCATCCCTAATAGGCCCAAAGATGCGTCTTAAGACTTTATTCTCAAAGGTTTGTAACAAGGCTTCGTCTCCTTTACTTGTACTCCAGGTTTCAGAGCCATACAGCACAACTGGTCTGATCAGTGTTTTGTATATTGTGATTTTGGTGTTACGAGATAGCGCATTTGATTTTAGCAGATGTTGTAGTGCATAGTATATATTATTTCCATAGTTGATTCTAGCTTGTATTTCTTCCCTTATAATGTTGGAGCATTTGAAGATTGCACCCAATTATGTGTATGTTTCCGTTCTTTTAATGGTCATATTATCTATTTCTATGTGGCCAGAGTTTTTAGCCGTTCCTTCTCTTGAAATTACCATATATAGTAGTATACCTACCTACGCTACCGCCGGCATAGCTCTCAGGGTCATTGAGAAACTGAAGCCCCCCCCCCCCCCCCACCACGCCAAGGTGGAAACACCATCGGGGGAGATGAATGTATGTAATAGCTATTATTTTTAATGTCAATTATATTTAGAATTGGACTATTGATCACCATGGCTAGAAGGATTGCTGATCGTATCAGAGCCCATCTATCTGTGATCGAAGAAGGATATCCGATACAGAAAAGTTACATAGCTCAGCTGCTGTTTGCGGATGGATATTCTGCACCTGATATGTTCAAAAAAGTCAAAACCATTGTGGAGACAAATGATCTAGGGGAGGACATCAATGAGGAAAGTAATAACTGGTATGCATTAACAAAATTAGTTATTGATATAGTTTTACTATCTATCAAGAGTTTTTTTTTTTTCAATACATATACGTATATTTAATTTCCTTTTCCTTACCTAATAATTTGTACATGTCTCCATAGGTATTGGAGCTGCCGTGAAGACATAATTGAACTTGCCTGCCAAGAAGTGGTCTAATTCAGTCATCAGCTCTAATTACACAGATCTGCAAAAAAAAAAAAAAAAATCTGTTTTGGCGTGCCAAACGTTTTACGCCTGATTTTGTGTAAAAGAGGCCTGCTAAATGTCAAATGTATAATATGTCCACCAATCAGGATCCCTGATTTATTTTCTGTAGATCTGTTTATACGGGAGTTTTCGTGGCGAAGTGGTCAAGCCGTTTAAATCGGGCTCCGAAGGTTGTGATTTCCGGGATGCGTCCTTCGGTTCACGAGTTAAATTTTTCGGAGACTCCCGTGGGTCGTCGCTAGATCTACGGAGTTCGTGCTCTGTACGACGCTTTCCGTGCTGCGGAAAGAGACAGAGCCACATGGGATAACACCCGGTGCAATGAAGTCGACCCTGTCGACTTTTAAGCGACTTTTTTCTCTATACGAGGGACGGTCAATAAGTAATGTCTCGCAATGTTTAATTTCATTCAATAGGGGAAAAACCAGATAAAATTCACATTGAAATGAATTCAAAGTCTGTACTTAAAAATGTATTTCTCAATGTCTCATCTCATCTCTCATCATGTTCTTCTTGTACCCTGCGGTGTCGAGGTGAAGTATAAACAGCGTGAGAGTGCCCGCTTATGGGCTTCATGTATCGATATTCCCATGGACTATGTTATTCCCTGCGTCCATCGTTTACGTGGTCGGCCTCTTCCTCTGCTTCCCTCTAGTCTGTACATCATTGCTTGCTGTGGTATACTGTTAGTTGGTAACCTACTTGCATAGCCAAACCATCTGACCATTAAAATCTAGTGCAGCTATAACCCCCACTTTAGTCCTGATTTCTTCATTTCTGATCTTATCCCTTCTTGATACATTGATTCTCAGGAATCTCATTTCTGTTGTTGTGATTTTTCTTTTCTCTTTTTCTGTCATTGTCCAGGTTTTGCATTGGTAACATAGAGTTGGTAGGAAGATTGTGTTGTAAAGTCCTTTCTTAGTAGTTATTGATACATGTTTGTTCTTTAGTATTGGTGCCATTTGTCCAATTAGTTGGTTTGCCTTATTGCATCTATTTTCGATCTCGTCTTCTGATTTGCTATTTGATGATATTATACTTCCTAGGTACTTGAAACTCTTTATTTATTTCAAGGGATGTTCGTTTAGGTGAATCGTTGTTGTTTTATCTTCTTTAGCTACAGTCAATACCTCTGTTTTAATTGTGCTAATTTTCATGTTATGTTCCCTACACATTTCGTTTAGACTATGCATGTGGTCTTGTAATTCAGCTTCTGATTTTGCTATTAGTGCTTGGTCGTCCGCAAACAGGAGTTCTCTAATGGTTAGATTTGCAGATAGTTCTTCTTCTGTGTTCTCGTCGTGCGGTGTTCTCGCGGTCTCCGTTTGGCTAGTTTCTTTACATATGTTGTCTATATATGTTATAAACAAGAGAGGGGACAGGACACAACCTTGTCGTACTCCTGATCTTATGGTGAAGGGTTCTGAGTGTCCACAAGCTGCTCTCACTATGCATTCACTGTTTAAGGATTTCCCACAGCTTGTTTCTATCTACTCTATCATATGCCTTTTCTTGGTCGACAAAGGCTAAGTAGAGTGTTTCATTGAATTCAATTGATTTTTCTATAATTTGTCTAAGAGCAAAAAGGGCATCTGTGCATCCTTTGTTTTTTTTTCTTAATCCAAGTTGTGTTTCGCTTAGCTGGGGTTCTATAATAGTTCGTAGTCTTTTTTCAAGAATTTTGCAAAATATTTTCCCTGTATGACTCAACAGTGAAATGCCTCTGTATTGTGTGTAGTCTCTATTGCTGCCTTTGTTTTTCCAGACTGGGATAATTATGGCGTTTCCCCAGTTTCGTGGTGTCTATTGTTCTACCCAAACATGGCTGAATAGTCTATATAGCCGTGCTGCTCCTACTTCTCTTGCTGCTTTCATTAGTTCATTTGGTATTTCATCTTGTCCTGGTGATTTGTTCAATGGGGCTAATCTGATGGCTTCTATAATTTCTTCTTTCAGTATGTCTGGTTCTAGTTCTTCGGTGGCATCTGTGTCGGTTTCTTGAATTCCTGTGGCATTTGATGAGATGTTGAGAAGTTGTTCAAAGTACTGTTTCCATCTTACTAGAATTTGTTTTTGTTCACTTATTGGTTCTCCATTTTCGCTGTTAATTATTTCAGTTGGGTCAAAGGGTTCTCCTCTGGTTCGCATTGCACCTATATTTTTATAGAAGTTTCTAGTTGCCTCCTTGTAGTTTTTATTTAGAGTTTCTCCATACTCCTCCCAGTCTTTTTGTTTTTCTCTCTTTACTATTCTATTCACATGTCTTCTCGCTATTCTATATTCTATGTAATCGCATTCCTGTTTGCTCTTCGACCACTTTTTATATTTTTCCTTTTTGTCTTTTACAGCTTTCTTTACTTCTGCGTTCCACCAACTTGTTATTTTCTTTATTCGTGTTTTGCGTTTTTTCGTGGTTCCACGTGTTAACTTTGCAGTATTTAAAATGCTTGATTTGAACATCTCCTATTCTTCTTCCACTGTCTTTCTGTTAGTTAGTTAGTCGTGGTTCCAACTTCACGGCAACGGGTCATACCCATATTGCTCTGTACCTGTGCCAGTGAATATCACACAAAATTCTCCTCACTGCCCAATGTGAACAATGGAATAGACAGGAGTCTCGGCAAGCCATCAGCCCGCACAGGTACACTGTGCATAATGCCGCCTCCAGAATGCCAACACGAAAGTCCTCCATGGGAATTACAGTTCATCGTCGATGGAAATGGCAGTCACCAAAAAGACTTTATTGACCCAGGTTTTATCCCATATGGCTCGGTCTCTTTCCGCAGGACGACCCGCCGAAAGAGCCGCACAAAGCACGAACTTCGTAGCTCCAGGAAGTCTCCTGAAAAATGCACTCGTGAGCCGAAAAGGCAAACCAGTCAATCCAGCAACATCCGGCCACCGTCGTTCCGAACATGCAGCTGACGCTATAAACAACCGCGGACAGATGCAAAAGCATTTCACGCGAAACTCACAGCTCACAGTGTCGCGCCACGAACTCACTCAGTAGCAGGGCGACGGAACCATATCCTCCTTAGTCGTCTCTTACGACGTGCATGGCAGGCAACAGTGTTACTATTCTTTGCTCCCCCGCATTGGCCCCGGCAACACACTGTCTTTCTTTCTATAGGTAATTGTACAAAGATTTCAGTTAGCTCTTTTTCGTAATTTTCCCTCACTGCCTCGTCTTTGAGATTTTTAAAGTTTACTGATTCGCATGGAATGTATTTTTCTGGTCTTTCCTTTCTTCTGCTGATGATTCTTATTGTGGCAACAACTGCTTTGTGGTCTGTGTTT
Organism: Cepaea hortensis; assembly: GCA_963921405.1. Taxonomy (NCBI): domain Eukaryota; kingdom Metazoa; phylum Mollusca; class Gastropoda; order Stylommatophora; family Helicidae; genus Cepaea; species Cepaea hortensis. The sequence goes on from OY992889.1 coordinate 38,311,979, forward strand.
ATACCTAAGTTGGGCACTGCCCTTGCATTTAATATATTTCTCTTTCTGTTATTTCTTGTTAATATAAAATCAATTTGGCTTTTAGTATCTAAATCGTTCCATTTATACCAGGTGTATATTTGTGAGTCTTTGTGTTTATAGAATGTATTTGTTATATAGAGGTCGTGTTGGCTGCATTGCTCTATCAATCTACTTCCGTTATAATTTCTTTCATTATTTTGGTCTCCAAATGCTCCAAGGTGTTTTTCTATGCCCGCTCTGTTGTGTCATAGTCTTGCATTGAAGTCTCCCATAACTATGATGTTGTCCTGCTTATCTATTTTATTTAGCACGTCATGGATGTCTTCGTAGAAGTCCTCGCATTCTTGCTCATTATTGTTTGTATTACATGATGCGTATATTTGTACATCTGTTGTAATTGTCTGTTCTTTTATTCTCACTGTTATAATTCTTTCTTATATATATTTTATTTCTAGTATTCCTCTTGCTAGCCGTGGTTCAATGACTATTCCCACACCTTGTCTTGTCCTTTCCTGCTGTTCTACGCCAGAGTAGACAAACGTGTAACTGTGGTGGATCTCCTTGCATCCTTCCCCCTTTATTCTGGTGTCCGCTATTCCCATCAGTCCAATTTTCCCCTCTTTCATTGTTTCTATAAGTTCTTCTACTTTGCCGTTAAATCCGCAGACGTTCAGTGTGTCTATTTATGTTTTGAATCGCTGATCTATCTCGCAGTCCATTAACATTGCCGGGTCTATAACCATTAGGGTCAGTCCGTTTATACGTCTTAGTTTTTCTACGAGCAGTATAAAGATCCCCTGCCGGCTTGCTAGGCCAGTCGCAGATTTAGGACAAAAATCTGACCATAGGGAGTCCATACCCTATGGCGAGCCATATCCCCGTTAGCCCATGACCTCGCGGTCATTGTTTCCCAGTCTGCACCACGTGGAGGTGGGGTTGACTTGTGTATTCTGCGGGTCATCGGCAGGCTACTAATTTTGACTTTTCACCCCTCCTGGGAGAGGCAAGCCGATCCTAACCCTGCTGGCCGCAGGGCCAGGCGCAGTCTACACCTTGCAGACCCTCAAAAAAGCATGTCCTGTTTCCTAAACCACTGGCGTTTAAGGTTCTCGGTGTACTCAAAGTGATGTCTGCGAAGGTCTTCTTTCAATGGTCCATACAGATGGAAGTCTGAAGGTTCTAAATCGGTAATGTAAAGGGGATGTAGTAATAATGTCCAGCCAAATTCTGCAATTGTATCAATGGTGCGCTTAGCGGTTTGTGGCGTGGCATTATCGTGCAACAGTAGTGCAGTTTTCGCATCTTTGAATAGGTAAAGTCGTCGAAGACGCCCTCTAAGCTTCTTCAAAGTTTCAGTGTAACGGTCAGCCTTCACCGTGTTTCCCTGTTCCAAGAAGTCGAGAAGAATCACACCTTTCTCATACGAAAACACGGAGGCCATAACCTTCCCCACAGATGGTGACATTTTCAACTTCTTTCTTGTCGGCGATGTTGTGTGCTGCTATTCCATTGACTGCCTCTTGAATTCTGGTTCAAAGAAATGAACTCAAGTCTCATCACCTGTCAAAATATTCGATACAAGCCCTTCTTCTTCAGTTTCGTAACGGTGCAGGAGTTTGGTGGCTATGGTTTTCCTTGCTTCTTTATATATGTCTGTCAACATTCTGGGTATCCACCATGCACACACCTTTGAATAATCCAGGTCTTTAATGATGGTCTGGGTACTGCGTTTACTAATGGACATCATGGAACACAATTCACCCAGTGTTACCCGACGGTCACCACGAATGATGTCAACTCAATGAATGTTGTGTGGAGTAAATTACCTACTTCAGCTTCGTCACAACGATGTACCCAATGTCAGACAGTGCTAACATCCACTGTTGAATCTCCATAAACAAAACTCACACGTTCGTGGATGCGAATCGGGGTCTCGCCTTCAGCATTGAGAAATTCTATGAGAATCCCGCTAAATTAATAAATTGCACACCGTTAAAGTATTTACAAAGATACAAAAAATAGGAGGCATTACTTATTGACCGTCATTCGTATATTCACTGTAAAATGAGCACAAATTAGGAGACAATACACAACCTTGTCTGACGCCCTTCTTTATACACTGAAATGTTCCTACAAGGTTGTTCTTATGGCTGCTGTCTGCTGCCAATATATGTTTATTATTCGCAGATCTTTGCCGTCAATGTTCGGTTCTTTTAGTAATTTTATTATTTCGTCATGTTTCACATTGTCAAATGCTTTTGTGTAGTCTATGAAGCATAAGTACAGAACTGTGTTTACTTGAATAGCTCTATCTAATAGTGTCCTGACAATATATAAAGCGTTTTTGTGCCCTTTCCCTCCACAAATCCACACTGTTCATCACTAATTTCTGGTTTAATCTTGTTTCTTATTCTTTTCATAATTATTCTGAGTAATAGCTTTGTCATGTGACTCATAAGATTTATTGTACGATGCTCTTTGCATTCTAAAGCGCCTGGTTTCTTTGGAAGAGCTATAAAGATGGATTTTAATAGGCCACTAGGAATGTACCCACTAGTTTAGATGTCATTTAGAAATTTTGTCAATATTTCGATTCCAAAATCACATAGAGTCTCAATTTCAAGCAATGTAATGTTGTCTGGACCAAGTGCCTTTTCTTTCTTAACGCAATGTAGTGCATCTTAAAACTTCCGCTGCAAGTATTGGTGAACACTCACCATTGTTTTGAATTTTTACATCCGGTTTCTTATCATCATAAAGCTCCTCCAGATATTCCGTCCATCTATTGACTATATCATCTTGTCCCATCAATATTCCCAATATTTCGTGTTACTGAAACATCCAAATATACCCATGTCCGCAAAACGACAGATAATAAACAGCATATTCATACCAACCCTTTGCTACCAATCTAAAACTTGGACTTTATGCAAATCAAATTTTCGCAAAATCAACACCTGCGAGATGAGCTGCCTGGGGAGAGTTGCCAACTTAACAATCCGAGACCGAGTAAGAAATATTGCTATCAGACAGACAGTGGGATCAACACCTTGTGCCACATTTATTGAAAGACAGAAGATCAAGTGGTTTGGCCATGTCGTTAGAATGCAACACCAACAATTACTATCACTGGCCTTACATCAAAGATCATCTGCGACGAGACTAAGAGGACGTCCAAGAAGAAAATGGATTGACTACATTAAAGACATTGTACAATCACACGGAATGACACTATACAGTGCCGCCCATCGGGCGCTGGAGGGCAAACTGTTCCTCCCCACGACGCTTGACGGCAGAAGTAGAAGATGATGATGTCATGATGACTACCTTTTATTGTATTTATTTGTTGATACATTGAGTGTGAGTTTTTTTCCATAGTTTGTTCCAATTTCCATGCACTCTTGATTCGGCCACACTTCTTCAGCCACTTTGCATTTATTTACTATTTCTCTGTGTATTCTATTATATTCTTCTTTATCTTGCTTTTTCTTTCTTCTTTCGTCCATCTTCTGCAAAAATGTCATCTGTCATCCATTTCTTTTCTGCAAATTTATGTTTAGGTGGAATGATTTATTTTGATGTCTGTTGGATTGTTTCCCGTAACATGTCCTATTGTTCATTATATATATATATATATATATATATATATATATATATATATATATATATATATATATATATATATATATATATATATTTATTTATTTTTTTTTTCGCGTTTTCATCCTGTTTCAGGTTGTTGCGGTCAACACCAGCATCTTTCAGTTGTATGTTGATTCCTAGGCTAGATTACGCTCATCAGCACGCCACGACTTTCTGAGCGACCGGCTCCATACTCTCATAAGTCACTAGCGTGACTCGAACCACTTCTAATTCTCGTCCGCTCACGTTGACTACGAGAGTATTCGGGATTAACGGAGAAAGCTGCTAACCCCTCGGCCAGGCAGCAGGCTATATATATATATATATATATATATATATATATATATATATATATATATATATATATATATATATATATATATATATATATATATATATATATATATATATATATATATATATTGTTCATATTGTTCTATTGTCCTGGGGGCTGTGTGGTCTCGAGGTATGGTGTCCGTCTCGCGAGTGCTGGAGGTCCCGTGTTCAAGCCCCGGTCATAACCGGGATTTTTTCTCGTGGACTTCTAGTAATAAAATTTCCCCTGGTCTCTGGGTAGTGAGATCGGACGCCCATGGGTATTGTTGCGCACTAAAAAATCCCTTGGCGGTTGGAAATCGAAAAAGAGTAGCCTAACGGCGCTGCCCGGGCAAAATTTCGAGTTAAAAATCTACCCAAGTATTTCAGGATCCTCGCCGGTGCTACGGAGTTCGTGCACTGAGCTGAGTTTCTCCAGACTCAGGTTTGAGTTAGGAGGAGAACGGAGCACTTATGGGTTGCACCCGTGTGCCGTGATGTTGATCCATCGACTAATGTCCTATTGTTCATCAATCTTATTAACTCCATGACATTATATCTGTTCTGTACAGTAACTATATACCCTTCTCTAATTCCTTTGTCTGTTTAAGTAATGCTAGATCTAACTTGATGTTCTATGGAGTTTTGTTTATGTTTTTAAGTCTTAACCTCATCTTTCCTATAACTGGCACATGGTCACTATGTCCATCTTCTCCTGGTCTATTTTTTGCTCCTACTAAACTGCTTCTGAATCTCTTTGGAATCAGTATGTTGTCAATTTGATTGCGATTATTATCTTCAAGGATTTTCCGCGTATATAATCGCCGAGAATGTTATTTAAACCAGGTGATGCCTATTACCATTTCATGGTATTCTGCCCATGCTATTAAAATCTGTCACCTCTCTTATTGTTATCGTCTAGGCCAGTGGTTCTCAACCGGTGGGGAACTCCCCCCCCCCCCAGGGGGGAATTTTATGGTTTCCAGGGGGGGGGGGGAATTAAGATTATTTCAGGATCGCGTTAATACGAGAACCGATTACTTCATATTGTTTTTCCCTTTACATTGTACGGTTCTGTTCGTCTCACCCTTCTAAAATTCAATTTATAAAGTAAGGAGACCCACAAATCATGTTTTATGTGAACGTCTAGACTTGTTTTAGTATGTGCTATTAAATTTAGCTTCCATTATTACGTATACTGTGTAGGGGCGGAGGCGGGATTTTTAGGTAGGAAATACGAAAGGGGGGAATGGCGTTCTGAAAATATGGTGAAGGGGGGCACGGGCCAAATTTTTAGGAAGGAAATACGAAAGGGGGGGGGGGGAATGACATTCTGAAAATATGGTGGAGGGGGGCACGTGCCAAAAAGGTTGAGAACCACTGGTCTAGGCCATAGCCACCAGTCACGCCATTCACTTTTTCGTTGCGTACTTTGGCATTGAAATCCACGAGTATGATAGTCATTTAAAATGTTTTACATTGATCCACGGCCATGACTAATTCGTTATAAAATATATTCATATCTTCTTCTTTACAGTTGGCGCATATACTTGTATTATGTTAATATTCAGAGGTGTGCCATGGAGTTTCACTAATCTCATTATCTGAGATTGTCCAAAATCCTTCGACTATCTTAACACTCATTTGATCCAAAATTATGCCAACTGTTCTTTTGTAGTCATTCCCTCCTGAGTAAGTAATTCTATCAATCAATCAATCATGTGCTATGTGGAAAGCGTGGGCGGTCATGACTCGCCATTTCACTCGATCACTAGAGGCGTGGATCAGCTCAGTGTTCCTGTCTCGACCATGCCATGTGGCCAAGCCATCCAGGTATTTACTTCTCGGTCTTCCCCTTGGTCTGCTCCCCTCAATCTTACCAGTAGTCACTAAGTTCTCCAACCCATTTCTTCTCATTTCATGTCCAAACAATGTTGACTGTCTACGTCTAATTTCTCTAATCAATTTACGATTTTAATTTGTCTCCTGTAGTACTTGGTCATTGGTTTTTCTGTCTGTCCATGGTATTCTTTGCATTTTCCTCAGAAACCACGTTTTTGCAACCATCAGATGTTTTTCAATTTGACTGCACGTTGTCCAAGTTTCACATCCATACAAAGGAACAGGCTCTATGTATCCCCTCAGCACTCTTTTTCTAATTTCAAATTGACATCTTTTTATTGGTCAGTATATTTTTAATCTTGCTAAAGGCTGCTTTCGTCATGGCGATTCTTGTTCTAATCTCTTCAAGGCATCTCCCATCAGATGTTATGACTGTTCCGAGATAATTGTACCGATTCACTTGTTGAAGATATTCCCATTTACTTGTATATTACATTGTGGTATTTCGTTCTTCCTAGTGACGACCATAATCTGTGTCTTTTTACAATTCAATTCTAACCCGACTTGTTCACTGTCTGCAACAACCGCATTTACTAATTGTTGCAGATCCTGCTCACTGTCTGCAACCAATACTGTATCATCAGCATATCTAATGTTATTGATGTTTCGTCCTCCAATGTTGATTCCATTTATATCTTCTACATTTCTGAAAATATTTTCACTGTATAAGGATAACAGATCTGGAGACATTACACATACCTGCCTAACACCTCTCTTAAAAAATTAATAGGCTGATATTGTCCCACTTCATTACCAATACTTATGGCAGTTTGTTGTTTTCAATAGATGTTTTTTTTTTTTAATGTCTAACGTCTTTCCCATCAATTTGTAGATTTGCAAGCATATCTACCATATTGACATGTCTTACTTTATCGAAAGTCTTTGTGTAATCAATAAAGAAAAGATGTATATCTCTGTTTACTTCTATAGAACGTTCAATTAATGGTCTCAGCATATACACGGTACCCTTGCCTTCTACAAACCCATATTGTCCTTCTCCTACTTTCTTCCTAACTATTTGCATGATAATTCTTAGCAAAATCTTTGTGATGTGGCTCATTTCACTAATTGTAAAGGCAGGCTTTTGATAAACTATGACATGTCAATTTGATGAAGATGCTTGCAGATCTACAAATTGATGAGAAAGACCATGGACTTGTAAAAAAACATACATTGGAAACAACAAGCTGCCATAAAGATTGATAATGAAGTAGGTCAATATCAGCCTATTAATAGAGGTATGAGACGGGGGTGTGTAATGTCGTCAGATCTTTTTTTCCCTGTACAGTGAAAATATTTTCAGAATTGTAGAAGATATGAAAGGAATCATCATGGGGGGGGGGGGGGGGGACGTAACATTAATAACATTAGATACGCGGATGATACAGTATTGATTGCAGACAATGAGCTTGATCGGCAACATTTAGTATATGCAGTTGTTGCACACAATGAACAGCTAGGGTTAGAATTAAATCGTAAGAAGACACAGATTATGGTTGTCACTAGGAAGAATAAAATACCACAATGTAATATACAAGTAAATGGGAATATACTTAAACAAGTGAATCGATACAATTATTTTGGAACAGTTATAACATCTTAAAGGAGATGCCTTGAAGAGATTGGAACAAGAATAGCTATGGTGAAGGTAGCCTTTTCTGTAAGATGAAAAACATACTGACCAATAAAAAGATGTCAATTGCAACTAAACAGAGAGTGTTGAGGTGCTACAAAGAACATGTACTTTTGTATGGATGTGAAAGGTGTTTAATGAGCAGGCAAGCTGAAAACATCTGGTGGCTGTGGAAATATGGTTTCTGAGGAAAATGCAAAGTATACTATGGACAGACAGAAAAACCAATCACCAAGTATTACAAGAAACAAATGAAAATTGTACACTGATTAGAGAAATTAGACGTAGACAGTCAACATTTTGTGGTCACGTTACGGGAAGAAATAAATGGGAGAACTTGATGATAGCTGGCAAGTTCGAGGGTAAGTGAACACAGGGAAGGCAGAGAAGTAAATACCTGAATGGCTTGGTCACTTGGTATGGTCTAGACAAAAACACAGAGCTGATCCACGACTCTGGTGATCGAGTGAGATGTCGAATCATGACCGCCCACGGTTATCGGCATGGCACATGATGGATGGATGTTCTGACTATATATTCAGTGTGTTTAGTTTATCTGGTATCAGACTTCATGCGTGGACAAAGAAGGCAATATCAGCAGCACAGTCCAGATAATAATCGAGCTGCTTTATCAGAGACGTCTACTGAATTCAAATTCTGGCGGTGCCTGTTGTTATCTTCGTAATCCAGTTTATAGTCAGAATAAAAAATGTGGCAAAAGACACCGCTGTCTCACTCCTAATTTTATTTCGAATGCCTTCGTATGTTATTCCCCATAGAGAACTCTGTGCACCATGTCTCTATATGTTGCCTTTATTAAGTTAATGATTTTCTGGGCGATCCCATAATGCCTCATCAGTTTCCAGATTCCCTGTCAATGCTATTATCAAAGGCCTTTTCATAGTACACAAATTAAATATATAGTGGTGAGTTCAGTTGGATGCTTTGCTCTCTCACTATCCGCAGTGTTACTATCTGGTCAGTGCATGGTCTTTTTTGACTGCTCACCCTTTAGCCGTTTATCAATGGCTCTCTTAGTCTCTCCACAATGATCCTGAATATTTTCACAAGAATTGACAGCAACATTATTCCTCTATAGTTTTTACACTCCTGTAGGTCCCGTTTCTTTGGCAGCTTTACTAGCTATCCTCCTTCCCAATATGCTGGTATTTCTTCAGTTTCCCAGATTCCGCAAAACAATTAGTGCAATAATTCAGTTGAGGTTTTTATAATAGTTTTAACAGCCTCATTAGGGATGCCATTAGGACCCGTGGGTTTCCCTTCTTTCAGAAGTTTGATAGCTTTACTAACCTCCTCTTTAAATGGTTTCTAACAGTGTATATATCCAGTTCTGCGTCAGGATATCTGGAGGGTCTTCTTGTAGTGGTATAATCAAGAGTTCCTCAAAATTGTTTAGCCCATCTCTTCTTCTCCCTCTTCTTCTCCCCTCTTTCGAGGGGAGTGCATCATACCTAGTTATGTACCTCAAAGGTCGGTATATCAGACTTCTGTGTTTACGGATTTCGGGCATTATCCATGCTTTATATGTTTGTTCCCTGTTCCCAAGGACTTCAATACATGTTTCGCTCCAAATGTTTTTAGCCTACTGCCAGCATTCTTTTGTTCTCTCCTTGTTTTCTACTAATTCTTGCATGGCTGGTACTTATTAGAGGCGATGACCATAACATGTTTCTTTGTTGTTGTTGTTGTTGTTGTTGTTGTTGTTGTTGTTGTTGTTGTTGTTGTTGTTGTTGTTGTTGTTTTGTTTTTTAAGTGATATCCTACATTTCATTGGTTTATATGTTTGTAAGATTGAGTTTAAGTTTAATTTTATTTTGCAGATGATGATCTTCATTTACGTTTGCACACATAAAATCTTACGTCGTGTAGAGATGATCTACATTTATAGTGTTACAGATGTGATCTGTTGTAATTGTATGTTTTGTGGTTTGGTGAAAACCACGTTACTTTATGTATTCTTTTATGTGGAGAAACACTTTCGCCGTTGACGTAATGATTCAATGCTCAGAAACTGGTGAATAATTAGCCATTTTCGTACATTGCGCCATATATCCGAGTTTCCAAGTGATCTCACAAAAGCCTGTGTATTCCGATCGTATATAGGCATTCAGGTCACCCATCCAAATTTTGACATTTCAATTTCTTTGATTACCTATAATTCTTTAGAATTCTATGTAAACATGTCGTGTTAATTGTTTAATCCATGTCATTTGTGGGTGCTTAAAACTGGATCCGATTCTATTAATGCTTTCTCTACTTCTTTAAATATAATTCTAGATACTCCTTTCCTGTAAAAAAAACGGGGGGGGGGGGGGGGGGGGGGCTGGTAATGTTTCTCTGGGTGGCCTAAGGACAGTAGTTTCACATGTGCTTAGAATTTATTGTCTGCAACGTGCCACCATATTATGCGCGATTCCAGAATGATAATCACACAGAATACCATCTTCTCTCCTACTTGTGCTGTCTTTCATAATATGTACATAGATCTAACATTCCAGATGCCAATAAAGGGGGCTAACGCTTCAATTACTCATACTGCTACTTGATTTTACAGTGACTGATTGCTTTACTCCATTTTGAAAATCAACATCAACATCTTTCAGCTGATTATTGATTTCTTGGCAAGATTACGCTCAGTAGTTTGCCATTGCTTTCTCAGTGACCGGCTCACATACCCCGTAAGTTACCGACGCGGTTAAAACCGCTACCGATTATCGCCGTCGTCACGTTACTCACGAGAGTATACGGGATTACGGAGAAACTTGCGAACTCTTAGGCCAGGCAGACCGGCCACTGACATATAGAACTGCATAAAAAAATGATATTGAAGTTTTTATCTCATTAAAAAAAAAAACATCCGCGTGTAACTTACTGACTAGATAACCAGGATAGTCAGCAACGGAGAGGCTGAGTAGATGTACTTGTTCTGGCTGAACAGATGATGTTCGTCATCACATTCATAAAATGGCGACCTTCCTTGACGACTAATTGAAGAATTGGCATCACAGCACACCGGAAAAACCCAAAGATGCTTCGTTTCCCACCACAATTGCCTTTATGAGTCATTCATTCAGTAGCATGTCCTTTACAGAACCTCGCTCCAATAACAACCTTCCTGAAAACCAGTCGATCATAAGCAAGATGCCCTGCGTCCGATACACCCATCTTGAGATCATCCGCCACATCCTGCACCCATCTTCTCTTTGGCCTTCCTCTTCCTCTCTTCGCAGGCATATCATCATCATCATCATCATCATCATCATCATCATCATCATCATCATCATCATCATCATCATCATCATCATCATCATCATCATCATCATCATCATCATCATCTTCCACTTCTGCCGTCAAGCGACGTGGGGAGGATTAATTTGCGCTCCAGCGCCCGATGAGCGGCACTGGATAGTGTCATTCCGTGTGATTGTACAATGTCTTTGATGTCGTCGATCCATTTTCTTCTTGGACGTCCTTGTGGTCTCGTCGCAGATGATCTTTGATGTAAGGCCAGTGATGATAGTTGATGATGTTGCATTTTAACGACATGGTCAAACCACAAGGTATTGATCCCACTGTCTGTCTAATAACAGCATTTCTTAGCAGTTGTTGGTCACTTGTTGTTCGGCTTCGGTGTGTTTCCGGCATGAAAGCTGATAGAGTTGCGTTTTTCTTTCAATTTTCTCCATAATTCTCGAGCTATAGCACTTGAACAAATAAATTCTCTACAGGTTTGCTGGACCTGTCGTAGGTTATTAGAAGCCTATTATTAGCAACGCCTATGGGTCAGTGCCACACCAGTTGTTGTGGCATGCACTCAAGGCATATCACGTGTCCTTCAGGCCAAATGGTACCTGAGAGTTGCTGCACATAGGGATCACTTCCTGCATGAAGCCATGGATATGGTCAAGGGTTATAGACCTAAACGAGTGTGACGAAATTACTGCAGATAGTTTGGTCTCTGAGTTATATCCCTTTGATGGGATGGCGAAGGGTTAGTCTCCCTGGAATTAATAACAATAAATAGGGTGTTTCCCGTCTAAAGTAGTGCGTGACATCACGATTTTGGTTATTTCTAGAGAAATCTAGAATCTCCCCCAGTAAGTGCGTACGTGGTCAAGATCACGCTAGACTCACAATTGCCTCATGGAACACGAGATGGTCGAACAATCCGTGACGCAGGACTTCTCTGGGGATCATGCAATTCCCTCGGCCCGTGAAGGCATTGTGACGACGCGCTTTGCTGGGCGTGAGCAGTCGCCAGTCGGACCTCAGCGTAGAAAGATCGCAGAAATGTGCTGCTGAAAGTTGATGTCAGTGTACGCAGCCAGAGCGGGACATCAGCAGATAGGATTGTGATTTAGGAATCACAGGCCAGTTGAATACTTTGTCTATTGTTTAACTGTTGTCCTTATACCGTGCCTACCTTCCCGAGAGAATTATTCGCCACCCGAGATCGTCTGCGCGAAGCGCATAAATCTACCGCATTTTTAATTAGCGATTATCGATCGGCTAGGTAATGTGTTGACAGATGGAGCCAGCCTGCAGAACAGCTGGGAGTGTGTATGCAAAATATGCCGGAACGTGTGTTCTTTCTAGTACTGGCGTAAAACCTTTGTTTGTAGATTGATGGAATTATAAACTGTTAGTTTACAAATGATTTGCATTGTTAGTGATATGTATGATATTATCACTGCTTTATGCCAGGAAGATTCCGGTACTTTACCAAGTGTGTAGCCGTGATTTATTTGGTTGAGGAATTACACACGCAAGGCAGGTTGTTTGTCATTCATTACATAGAAATGCTAGATGCTGTTAATAATGATAAGTTAGGGCTTGTTATTATTATAGATGTATAATTTGCTTCGTTAGAGTAGGATTGTACCGTAGATGTTAGATCAGTGGTGGTGATTATTCTTGGAATCAAGGTGTGATTCATGGGAAAGATCGACAGGTAAGTATTTGCGGTGTAATATTACCAGTGTTATTGCTCGTAGGAAGAATGGTGTTACATTTATGGGATAACGGTTGATAGGAAGTATTTATGAGACCTATTGTCACTGCTTGTTTACATGTCCGTCCGCTGGAGTGACCGTGCGTGTTCAATCTTGCGTATGTCTAGTCAACCGACTGGGAAGTAGGCCGGTCCGAACGACCCGTTAGGTTGCAGGTCCGACCCCAAAGCGATCGTGCTTATCCGATGGTTGAACATACCCGACCGAGAGTGATGCGGCGTTCTGTAATTCGAAGCCGTTGCATCTAGGTAGATCCAAGATAGGAACCGAACCGAGTCTGTCTCTATTAGTATACTCTTCCAGAAACCTGACTCTGTTCATGGAGTACTTGAGGTACTGCCATGAAGGAGGAGTAGTATGTTAGGGGAAAGAACCCCCCAAAATGAGGAGCTGAGTTGTGGTAGAGGAGAGGCTGGAGGCCTTGCTACATTGGATGACGTGACCTAAGTCGTCACGGGACAAGATGCACGGGACCCACAGTATCTGTGGGAAAGTGTATTGGTGGAGGGCCACCAAAGCTGTGCTCGACCGGCAAAGAGATGACCGACCAGAATGGAAGGTCAGTTAATCAAAGGCAACTCAGGTTCTGGGACAGGGATCCCAGGACAAAGCGATGGCTGTGATATGAGTTTGTTATTTAAGTTTAACAATTCATGAGTTATCCTTAGTTAATACTATAGTAATGAATTATAAGGAGTATAATTTATTATGGTCCTATAGTTATTAATGTGTGTAGTTAATCAATCCATGGGTCAAAGGATTGGTTAATTGGTGAGTATGTGTGGAAGGAGGATTTGTCCGGCTGGGCACCTCCTAGATAAAGTAATCACTACACCGAAAGGAAGTAGGTGTATTTGTTGATTGATGATGGAAGATGAAACAGGAGTGGACTAGCACCAGGTGCAGGATGCTTTGACAGAGTCATACAGTCGCCTCTGGTGCTAGGGGGCTATCTGTAACCCAGACGGGTGACTTGACTATGATCGGGTGTACTATTGCGTTTTCGTACATCATCATGCCTATACATTATAGTCAGAGTGGATCTATGATGTGATGATTTCATGCATATATCTTTGTTGTTTTATGTATGACTGAGAGGCAGGTGTAATGGTGGAGATGCAGTTAGTTCTTGTTGTAGTTGAGTACTCACTCCACCCCCTCCGTGTTTCAGGATTTGTTATTGCTATACCGAAGGAGATTCCAGAGTTTAACCATGAGCTCTAAGGGGCCGGCTCATTCCAGTGCCGATCAAGATGATGGTTAAGGCATTACTGGGAGCGGTCATCGGAATCTGCCGAGATCAACGATTGAAAATTCTGAGTACCGAATAAGTCGGTAGGTCTATGCTATGACCGCCGCCTAGAGAATCCGATGAGTGTCAACAGATCATGATAGGATCCAAGATAACGTCTGTTGATTCTAGCCAGTGAAGCACTGATGGAATTCGAACTCAGTGAGAACCTTGATGATTGCACGGTATTATATTTCAAAGTTGATCGAAGTAATCTCTTTTACCAGTCACCATGGCCTGTTTGTTATGCTTCCGGCCCGGCTGGGTCGTCATGGGACACCTTGTATATTATCATGCTTAAGTGGTGTGTACCTACAAAGGTTTACCTTAGTGAAGCCGAAACTTGGTCCAGTGACCTAAGACATTGATTTACTTATTGGTGTGAACACCGGAGTGACATGCTTGATAGGGTAGGGATCTACCCCATTCCGAGGTGTTGAACATTGACAGTGTAGGTTAGGATGTGATTGATACCCATCGATCAGGGTAGTTACTTGTGAATTTGTGAAGATCTATTATTCCAAGAGACATGGGAATAGGTGAAGTGTTGTAGTCATCTGATAGACTTTGCAAGTGACATTGTGTTTATGTGGAATAGGTGAAGGGTGGTATTCACCTGTTAGACTTTGCAAGTGACATTGTGGTTATGTGGAGCGAACGCTCATGTTGTAGGTGACGTATCAGTGTGTCAGTCACTTATGAGACAGAAGAGCATCCAGGATCTTGAATTTTAGGGTACGGTGCTACACGTACTTGTCTGCAGTTGGGAGACCGCTAGTATTCTAGGGTCGGCCCAGACTTCATCCGTAGAGTGTGACGGTGATATAGTAAGACATCAAGGGAGGATCCTTGATCACCAGTGCAGTGTCGGTCAGGCAGTGGTACTACGCTTGATCATCCCGAGAGTTGGAACACTGAAGGAAGAGGGAACTTTGGAGAGGCATCAGACCTTGGAGTTCCTGTCCACTGGAGGTTCCTTGGTGAGTCGTAACCACGACAGGACGACCGCACGAACTATAGTCACAGTCTCTATGATGAAGAAGAATCATCTCTAGATCTGCTCTTGTACATATTGTCTTATAGTCTGGCTTTCAGCCATCCTTCTCTGTGTTGCAGTTGACGTAGTTACGAATTAAATTTTGTTCTGTTAGCTATGACTTTGTGCAGTGGTATGACTTGTGTTTTGTCCGAGCCCCCTTGGGGTAGGAAATCCTAGGTAGGGGAGGGGAGGTTCAGCTGTCCCGGCTTGTGTGGGGCCTGGTAGATGTGAAGTGCTAGTGAGGTGGTTGCAGCAAAGGCTGGGGATAGTATCTATAGTAGCAAACCAGTCCAAGCCCCGGCGGTTTTGTTACAGGTAGAGTGGGGGCTCGTCAGGGATCTTCTCTTTGTTCTGACATCTCGTAAGAATAGGTTATAGTGTCATCTGTCCTATACCTATTGTCTACTTGACGAGTATTGCTACTGATACCTTTCTCTTCGACGTGGACAGACATTTAGTTAACTTAGTATAGATTTTTAGTTACATTGTTGGTCTAGATATAGTGAACATTGTAATTGGGTATTGCATATCTATATTAGAACTAAGTTACACTAAGCATGGCTACTCGTACTTTAGATCTAGCTAAGGTGCGGGCATCTGCAACTGAGTTGGGATTGGAAGGTGAGGCCTTCAAAGCCTATGTACTGGAAGTAGAGAGAGACTTCAGAGCAGATGAGAGGGAGCGAAGAAAGTCAGAAGCTGAGCTTGAAGCTCGAAAGCTAGCTCTGGAAGAGCAAAAGTTGGTGGCAGACCAACAGGCACAGAAACTTGCAGCTGACCTAGAGTCTAAGAGATTAGACGCTAGGAAACTGGAAATGGAACATGAGTTCCGTATGAAGCAACTTGAGGTAGAGGCTAAATCTGTTGGTGAAACTGAGGGAGCAGTAGGTGGAGTAGCTTTACCTAGCTCATCAGCAGCCAGCAGACCAGCTTACCATGCTATGAAATGGCCGTTTCCACCATTTGAACCTGACCAAGAGAAGATAGATCAATTCTTGGAGAAGTTCGAGGCGATGTGTAAAGCGATGGGCTTAGAGCCTGAGCGTTGGAACTTAAAGCTTTCGCAAGGACTCCGTGGCACCGCATACGAAGTGTATGCGCGTCTTCCCCCAGGGATGGAAAATGATTATCCAACCCTGAAATCGGCTCTTTTGAAAAGATTCGAAATGACAGCCCATGCTTACCGGCGGAGGTTCAGAACCTCCAAAAGAGAACCAGGTGAGATGTTCTCAGCCTATAGTGTGAGGTTGAACTCATATATTTTGAAATGGATGGCGTTGGCCAGTTTCAAAGAGGATTATGAAAGTTTGAGAGAGTTGATGGTGGTGGATCAGATGAAAATGCAGATGTCCAAGCCTTTAAGAAATTTCTTAGGGGAAAATGGTGCGGAAAGGCTAGACATAGTAAATAAGTTAGCTGAAAGGTATGTGGAAGTCTATGGTGAGACTGGGGATTCCAGTCAGACTGATCCACAGAAAAGGCAGAAGGGGCATGAGCAGAAGCCCCAGACCAAAGGTCCCAAAGAATCATCCAATGTAGCAGATCCTGTGGTAAAAGACTCTGGTATGAAACCCGAGAAGCAAAGCCCTCCTGCCTCCCCAAAACGGAAGTGGAGTAAGAGGTGGTGTAAGTACTGTAGGTCACCTTCCCATAATACAGTAGACTGTCAGAGGAAGCCGAAAGACTTGCACTTTGCTTGTCTCGCCGCGAATAGGGATAGACCTAGCGAGACCCAACCGGGGGATAGAGAGAAACCAGAGCCGGAGAGATCACCTGTGGTCGAGACGATAGAGGTGAATGGGCAACAGGTGGAATGTCTATACGATACAGGATTGCAGTTTGAGGCTGTAATCTCATCCCACCCTGTGAGCCCAGGGCAGCTCACCGGCGAGACAAGAGAATTCCAGCCGGCCATGAGAAGCTCCGTGGCTATGAACTTGCCGATTGCTCGGATTGACATTCGGTGCAAGTATGTTACGGGTAGCATCAAGGCGGCTGTGCTGCCTTATCCTATTTACCCTTTGATCCTCGGTCATCCACATGTATTCTTGGGGGCTGCCAAGAAACATTGTCTAGTGAGCGCTAGGCAGGCCAGGGCTAAGGATGGAAAAGGGCAGTGTGGTAAGTTGATTGACCATTCTCTTGCGAGGTTAGTGAGCAGTGCTCAATGTAGGGACCCGACCTTGCTTCCTTACTTACTGGAGTTGTCGAAAAGTTCCGACACGCCAACTCCGGGTCAGTTCTATGTAGAAAACCGGTTGCTTTATCGTAGAGCCGGGCAAGGGGATAGCCAGTACGGTCAGATGGTAGTCCCTACTGATTACAGATCCCGCTTGATACATAGAGTGCATACCTTATCCTTAACCAGACATAAGGATGTGGGGACAACAGTCCAGTGTCTTTCCAGCCACTACTACTGGCCTGGAATGACAGGCGACGTGCGGAGATATATCCGGTCGTGCTCAACGTGTTGTCTGGCAGCACCAAAGCACAGAACCAGAAAAGGTTTATCTCTGCAGAACGGAGATAGGGTTCTCGCGCTTCGCCCAATCGAGGGGACGGAATTCGAACTCGGATGGTAGGGCCCTTTTCCTGTGGAACGGATAATGTCCCGATCCACGTATGAGGTGAAGGTCCGCGGGGAATTGCGTAAGTTCCATTGTACTCTCCTTCAGAATTTGGAGAGGTCCGAGGTAGTTTCTCCACAACGTAGTGCGACTACCATCGCGCTAGATTCGATTCTGGGACCAGACGAGGGCGAGGTAGACTCAGTCCTACGCAGTACATCCTGTGGGTAGGGTCTGCGGTCTCCTGAGCGTTCAACCGGGGATAGGGCGAACAGGCTCCGTCGGGAAGAGGCCCATGGTGTTAAGCACACTGGGAATCGAGGTCGGACAGGCGAAGTCACATCTGGCACGACAGGACCGTCGGGTGACTCGATACAACGACAGGCTCACTGTCCTTACTCGTGGGAGAGAAGGCAGGAGCAAAGGTACTCCAGACGAACCTGGCGTAGGCGACCATTGATTTCGGTCGACATCCGCGAACAGTCCGCAAGGGTGATGCCTAGTCGGGATAGGAAAAATCCTATTGTCGGAAGGGACGAACGAACCTTCAGTAAAGTAACCGATGGCCTACACCAGGTGGATGCGGACAGTCCAGTTTAGCGGGTAAGCCGATCGCCAGGCCGTTACGTTTCGGGCCTAATCGCTAGAGATAACGTACGTCTGAGGTGGTGGTTGGTAAGCCAGCATCCATATAATTATGGTAGATCTCTCCGGGGAAAGTGAACGTTATGGAACGTCCTTTCCTGTAAATCCAGTCTCTATAGAGTAGAGGGCAGAGTTCAAACAGATCTTGGTCTAGTGAGTTCGACCGGGTCGACCATCTTAAGTGGTGGCCTCTGTGACGAAATGACTGCAGATTGGTTTGGTCTCTGAGTTATATCCCTTTGATGGGATGACGAAGGGTTAGTCTCCCTGGAATTAATAACAATAAATAGGGGGTTTCCCGTCTAACGTAGTGCGTGACATCACGATTTTGGTTATTTCTAGAGAAATCTAGAATCTCCCCCAGTAAGTGCGTACGTGGTCAAGATCACGCTAGACTCACAATTGCCTCATGGAACACGGGATGGTCGAAAAATCCGTGACGCAGGACTTCTCCGGGGATCATGAAATTCCCTCGGCCCGTGAAGGCATTGTGACGACGCGCTTTGCTGGTCGTGAGCAGTCGCCAGTCGGACCTCAGCGTAGAAAGATCGCAGAAATGTGCTGCTGAAAGTTGATGTCAGTGTACGCAGCCAGAGCGGGACATCAGCAGATAAGATTGTGATTTAGGAATCACAGGTCAGTTGAATACTTTGTCTATTGTTTAACTGTTGTCCTTATACCGTGCCTCCCTTCCCGAGAGAATTATTCGCCGCCCGAGATCGTCTGCGCGAAGCGAATAAATCTACCGCCGGCCGTAGACATGTTCATTGGTTTTTCTGTCTGTCCATGGTATTCTTTGCATTTTCCTCAGAAACCAATGAGCGATTATGATGACATAGCCTTTGTATAGTCAATAAAGCAAAGATATAGGTCTTTGTTTACGTCTACGGAATGCTCAATTAGTGTTCTCGGCAAATACACAGCATTTACTGTACCCTTCTTCTATGAGCCGACGTTGTTCTTTCCCTTTTTTGAGTTGCATTTTCTTCCTAACTCTTTGCATGATGATTTGTATCAAAATCTTCGTGATGTAGCTCATTATGCTAATCGTTCGGTGTTGATCACATTCCAATGCTCATGATTTCTACAGGACTGCAAAAAAAAAAAAACAACATATAGTTACATAATTCAGGAAGTATATCTCCAGTACCATATATTGTGTTCAGCAGTCTGGTGACCTGGTCTATTCCATATTCTTCAAAGGCATTGGTAATTTCTGTTGTGATTTTGTCTGTATCCGGAGTCTTGCCAGTTTTCATATGGTTAAGAGAATTCTAAATTTACAGCCTCAGAATTGATGGTCCTTCATTATTATTCCGAATATCATACTGTTCCTCTTGTGTATCGTTATAAAGATCTTTCACATAATCTGACAACGCATTTAAAATCTGATCTTTTTCTATTATGATTTTGCCGTCTTTGGTTTTTAGCAACCCTTGGTATGTGTGTTCTTTTCTTAGTGATGCCATGAATTCTTTTTTTTGCATTCATTTGGTAATTCCAGGTATTGTGCTGGTTTTCAGTTTCCCTCAGACCTTCTTTTGCCTCTTTGCACGATTTCTGTGAATCTCTGCATATTTTTAATGGTTATTTTTTGTTATTTCTTCTCATTTAAGATGTCTTTAGTCATACACATTTTACGTCAGATCATTTTCATTTTTGTAATATATTTTTCTTTAGCTTTAATATTTCTCATTGGTTACTGACATGTTGAAATATAGGGCAATGCATCAAATCTTTTCTTTACATCTACTTTAAATTTATCTTTTATCTCCTCACTTTTCAGTGCACGTAGATCAAGGTCTGTGATTCTTGGTGCATTTTTACCTCTTTAATATTACATGTATATTGCTTATGACTGATTAATCTATGGTCGCTTTAGTAGTCTGCGATTCGTGCAGTTTTTGCTACCTTTAAGTCATTTCAAAATCTTCCTCGCTTCTTTTGGCTAAGATCAAAGTGTAGTGTAGTATCTGCACTTGATCTTGCCAGGGCCACATGTAGATATGGTCATCCAAATGACACACAGGAAGGGGGGGGGGGGGCTGATGGGGCGGCTCTGGCCCCGTTAGAAATCGCGAGCCCTTATAACAAAATTTCGAAATCTTCTGTTGATGAGGATGTAATCGATCGGGTTTTGGATCTTGTGATCAGGACTCCTCTATCTCCATAATCTCCTGGCTCCTGAGGATGGGGACGGAGCGCTTATGGGAATGTCACGAATGTTGTGATGTCCTAAATCAATCAATCAATCAATCAATCTCCTTGGATGTAGATACTAGGTGTTTCCAATAATCATATAATACCTTTTTGCCCACTGTACAAGTCCACAACCTCTTTCATTCTGTTCCCCTAGTCAATACTTGCCTACTGTGCATCCGTCTTGTTGATTTCCAACTTTAGCATTAAAGTCGCCCATTATGATATTTAATTCTAAATAATTGCATTTCTTCAAAGCATTCTCCAAATCATAAAATTCAGCGATGCTGTCTCTGGTTGGCGCACAAAATTATATGAAGTTTAAATCAAATTAACTTTCATTTAACTTTGTAAGGATGTCATAAAAAATGGAAGAAGGAATACAATGAGCATTTTTTAGGATGGTAGTGGTGAAGTGTACACTTGTGAACACTTGCCCTGCGGTCATATTTGAATCCCCCATGGAGGTGACATTTTTAGAAGGTCGTCTCATCCTAAACAGGTACCAGGAAATGTCACGAGAGCTAACATACTACATCATCATCATAAGCAACACCAGCACAATCAAACAACAGAACACAAAGGCAATTAGAAAGTATCAAATTAGCAAGACATTTATTGAATAGCTTCACAAAATTGCTGTAATGATGTTCAACCATTTTAAACAAATGTTAATGTAGGTTAGTGTAAAAATAAATAGATTATTGCAATTTTATTCTGGAACACATGTTCAATGATGAGAAAATTGTGTACAAATATATTAAATAACACAAATTCACCAATGTATAAGAAAATAGGAAGCTTGTGACTTGCATAAAAATGTCACGATCATCACATCATGTATAAATTTCAAAATGATATGTAAAATGTGAACATCTAAAATACTCTCGTATATTTCATATGTGTAATTCTATATTTATTACAATCCCGATGAAATCATCAGCCTTGGAATATGATCAACATCGAACAATTAGCATAATGAGCCAGATCTCAAAGGATTTGTTAAGAATTATCATGCAAAGAGTTAGGAAGAAAATACAACGCGAAATAGGAGAAGGACAATGTGGATTTGTAGAAGGCAAGGGTGCAGTAATTGTTTAGAGCATTAATTGAATGTTCTATAGAAGTAAACAAAGACCTACATCTTTGCTTTATTGACTACACAAAGGCTTTTAATAAAGTTGATGAAGATGCTTGCATATCTAATAACACTGAGCGACTCTAGTGATTGCATTTGATGGCGAAATGTGACCGCCCATGCTTATCGGCATGGCACATGATGAATACATTTTATACAGGCTAAAGTTTTCTTCAGCTGCCTTAAAATTCAGTAAAAACATAACCATTTTACAGTCATCTTAGATTTACATACAATTATCGTCAAGTATTTCGACATTGACTGAGTACAGCAATGTAGGGCGTTAATCAGTATAAAGAGCTACGACACAAGATCAGCAAGAGCAATGATGGAAGGCATGGTTCTTGGAAAAGGTGGCATCACCAACTATAAACTATTTATAAATCTTTGTTTTTTTTTTATTAAAAGAATATAATTTTGTTTTTGGTACGTCACACTTACTTCATTCTTGATTATTTTGGCCAGTGGTCAGTCGATCTCCCCCACAGCAAACGCCGAAAGCTGACAATGAACTCTTGTTTAAAGATATAATGCCACTGTCAGCATAACATCATAACCATTACACCAAGGTGCCCACCCTATGCGGATAAGAATGTAATTCTTGAAGTGCTACTGACTATAGATTTGTTTTTATATTATGTTATTTCTGAAACTATATGCATGAAAATATACCCAAGTCCGCAAAACGACAGATAATAAACAGCATATTCACATCAACCCTATGCCACCAGTCTCAAACTTGGACTTAATCCAAATCACACTTTCGCAAAATCAACACCTGCGAGATGAGATGCCTGAGGAGAGCTGCCAACTTAACAATCCGAGACCGAATAAGAAATGCTGTTATCAGACAGACAGTGGGATCAACACCTTGTGCCACATTTATTGAAAGACAGAAGATCAAGTGGTTTGACCTTGTCGTTAGAATGCAACATCATCAACTACCATGACTGCCCCTACATCAAAGATCATCTGCGACGAGACCAAGAGGACTTCCAAGAAGAAAATGGATTGACGACATCAAAGACATTGTACAATCACACGGAATGACACTATATAGTGCCGCCCATCATTATTCCTCCCTACGACGCTTGACGGCAGAAGTGGAAGATGATGATGATGATGATGATGGTGATGATGATGATGATGATGATGATGATGATGATGATGATGATGATGATGATGATGATGATGTTGATGATGATGATGATGATGATCACTATGTTGATGATGATACACACAAAAATCTGTAATCTCTTGTTTGCCTTAAAAAGGGACACAATTCCAAAATTTCATCAATAATATCACTTTCAAGTCGGCAGGGGATATATAAGGTCCTTAGTTTTTTACAATTTCTTGCCACATTCAAAAGTACCTCAGTGGAAATATAATTATATGGTAAGGACTTAATAACAAATTTTTCTAGCATGTGCCCATAGTACAACACAGCAGTGTTGATTAATTGGCACCAGAATGATTGGTTGAAAACCACTTCCTGTACAGGAATTTCAGGTTTCATAACTCCAGGGATGAGACCCCCTGGATAGATGGCGCAGAATTCCAGCGTAACCTTTAAATCTTTGTTTGCAATACAAAGACTTTTCCATGCCTCTGATGATAGGCTATTTTTATCATAGTTAATGTACGCGTTGCAACTTATCTCCAGTTTCTTCAGTGGTGTTCTGTCCGGCTGTGCTAAAGCCACCAGAAAATCATCACACAAAATGGCATATGGCAAATGTAACTCTACTAGTTTGTTGCATTTTAATACCAAATTTATTATGCTCTTTGGGGAAATAAAGCAAAGCAACATATAATTCACAATATTCAAATATTCTAAATTAGGGCAATTTGCAGAAATATTTTCAATAAAATGATCATTGACTGGTGCTTGCAAGCCATGAAGATTCAAATGCTTTAATGTAGATTCATCGTTTTTCTTCCCAAATTTTGACAAAAGTTTTGCTAAAGCTGTTAAGAATTCTTGGCTACCATCATCTAACCCCTTAGAAGGCGAGTCCCCAATACAAATAATAGACAAGCGTGACACATTAATTTTTTTCAACCTGCTCATATGTTTTAACACTGGGGTAATAGTTTTTCTAAATTCTATAACTCCCTGGTCAAGAACTACTCTCATATCTTGGAGAAAATGGCCATACTGCTTAAAAACCTGTACCCGCTTTCTGTGATCTGGGAGGCAAAACGAAACATTGACGAATCTCCAGAGCACTGGCTCCTTCGAACACTGTCGCCAGTGCTTACATGTGGAACCAGCATGGCATATATCTGTTGGTGATAGGTATGAAAATATGTGTACAACAATAATATCTGGCAAGCTAGCCCAGTCTTCACAACTCAGCTGTGCCAATGCAGCCATCTTGAATTATGAGGGTATTCTGAAAAATCAAAAGATATAATTAACCTATTCTGTCCTAGGCAGTTATTACGTTAGAACAATGGTTCTCAAAGTTGGTGGTATCATGTTCCTATCCGTCCCACAAGGCAGTAGAAAAAATGTTTAGAAAACTCTTTCTAATCTGATATAGGCATGCATGAGGATAAAGCAGACAAAAATGAAAATATCTATGAATTTAGGTATTGGGTTGGAGTTTGTTGATGATGAAAGACCTAAATCCTGTGGAGGAAACAATACCAGCCTGTCTATATGTGCTATGATGAATCATGACCAGGTTACATCCTAATAAGCCTGTTTGCAGAAGTTTCAGTAGTGAGATCCTGCACACCTCACTTGTTTCTGAGCTGTCAGAGGTGAAAGAGAGCTCCTGTAGGTGGAAGCCCCATTCAGGCTCAGATGATCAGATTTATGAGTTAAAATTCAAGTCTTCTAGAGAATTCACAATCAACCAACCACGAGTTCTGATAGAGTCCAGTGGTTACCACTCGTTAGATTAGGACTCACATAAGAAGCAAACATTATTTTTTTTGCTAAACTATTTTTGGGCTGGCCATGAGAAGGAGAAAGCTAGAGTTCATTCTGACAGCGGGAAAGCTGCAAGGGAGAAGAGGCCATGAAGATGCTGTAGTTTGACATCACGAAATAAAAGATCATTATTAGTCATTAGTCGCGGTTCCAAGATCACAGCAAAGGGTCGTCCCAATTATGCTCCGTTCCCGTGCCAGTGAATATCACATAAAATGTTCCCCACTGCCCCATGTGAAAAGTGGAAACGGCGGGAGTCTCGACAAACAACGGCCCGCTCAGGAACACTGTGCATAATGCCGCCACCAGAATGTCACCACAAAAGTTCTCTGCGAAACATTCAGTTCATCTTTGATGGAATTGACCTTCACTTTCCCAACCAGATGTTCACCTACAAAGTCTCGATGTTTCTAGATGTCGTTGTTCCGTTTCTAGATGTTTCCTAGCCAGCCGCGCCATTATTCCTCCGAAATGCAGTTCACGCAACAAAACAAACTTGGACAGATGTAAACACAATTCACTGTACATAATGCCGACGCCAGAATGCTACACAAAAGTCCTCTACGAAACATATAGTTCATCCTTGATGGAAGCAGCAGTCACTTTCCCATCCAGGTGTTTACAAATCAACCTCGAACAGATGTAAAGAAACATTTCACTGTACATAATAATAAAGGAAGGATCGTTGTGGTCAGAAATGATTGGAAATACACAACACAGAAAGATATGTGTGGACAGACATCATAACCAACGTCACATGGCATGGACTAAGAAGAATCTGCAGAAACTACTATCACATGCACACAATGGTTCAAGTGCCTATGTAACAAATGAGCTAAAGTTTTCAAATAATGAACAAGATTGTTAGTTGTTTGTTCATTTTAAGGATGTCACAACCAGCCCGAGCATTTTTTGGCTGATTGTGATTTACAAAGCAAGCTTATGTTCACAGTTTACCATTGCTTTCTGAAGGACCAACATTCATACGATTGGTAAAAAACAACACAAGGCGGTCTGCTTCCAAATCGCCTGCAGATGATTTCAAGCAAAGTGTATGGGATTGTGAATCGTGTTCATTGCCCCTCAGTACAGACACCTTAAACAATAAGTGGTCGGCATCATCATGTGCCATGCTGGTAAGCGTGGGCGGTCATGATTTGCCATTTTACACGATCACCAGAGTCACGGATCAGCTTTGTGGTCTTGTCCCGACCATGCCACGTGGTCAGCTCATCCAGATATTTACTTCTCTGTCTTCCCCTTGTTCTTTTCCCCTCAATCTTGCCAGTTGTCATCCAGTTCTCTGGTGTATTTATTCTCATAACGTGCTCAAAATAATTTTACCGACTACGTCTAATTTCTCTTATCAATGTTCGGTTTCCATTTGTCTCTTGTAGGACTTGCTCATTAGGTTTTCTGGCTGTCCATGGTATTCTTTGCATTTTCCCCAGAACAGAATTTCCACTGCCATTAGATGTTTTTTTCATCTTGTCTGCTCATCGTCCACGTTTCACATCCATACAGGTACAGGTTCCTTTTAGCATATCAACACTCTTTTTCGTTGCAATTGACATCTTTTTATTAGTCAGTATGTTTTCCATTTTGCAATAGGCTACCTTTTCCTTCGCGATTCTTATGTTAATCTCTTCAAGGCACCTCCCATCATATATACTGACTGTATCCTTATATTGCATTATATTTCTTTCTTCTTAGAGATGGCCATAATCTTCTTACAATTTAATTCTACCCCTAGCTGCAGATCTTGTTCATTGTCTACAATCAATACTGTATCATCTTCATATCTAATGTTATTGATGTTATGTCCCCCATTGGATGAAGCTGGGGCAATGGTCAACCCAACAAAGGCAACAGTGACTTGGTTCTCGTTGAATAATCATATTGTCAACAATCCAACACCAACTGTAATGCTGTGTTCAGAGACGGTGGAAAGAACGCAGGCAATGAATTACCTGGGGATACGGTTTGATCGAAGCCTTGCTTATAATGTGCACATAGACCAGGTGATAACAAAGGCCAAGCGGGGTTTGGCAGCGATGCGGGTGATGGCGGCAGCAAACTGTGAGCAGCGCCATCTATGTCTTCTGTACGAGGGGCTGGTCATGTCTGTTTTGGAGTATGCAATGGCAATCCTGACTGTCAGCCATAAGCAGATAGAAAGGATGGAAAGGATACAGAATGAAGCTATGCGCATTATTCTTGGATGTACAAGAGATACAGCATGCAGGGCGATGCGCTACCTTCTTGATTTTCCAACCATTGAAGAGAGAATGCAAGTTTGCAGGGCACGCGCCTACCTCAGAATTAACGCAAACACACAGCATCCACTGCATAGTGAAATTAGGAAGGTGAAGGGCAGCAGGTTAAAAAGAGGACGGTTGTGGATGGGTCAAGCCGAAGACATTCTTCAACAGGTGTGTTCACTTGAGGACTTAGAACCTGGCGAGGAGTGGGTGCAAGTGCCAACAGACTTCTGCACATCCTTTTCAGTTTGCATCCAACTAGATAGAAAATGCAGACAAGAAAATCCGGCTGCTGTGGAGGCTGAAGTACAAGCGTTGATTTTCGAGAATTCGCTAGACAGTGACGCGGTCATCTACACAGATGGGTCGGTCGTCCGACATGTGAGAAGCTCATGGGCCTTTACAGCTCGGGCCGGAGGGAGAATTGTGAAGGAGGACTCTGGTGCTTTCACTGAAACCACAAGTAGCCTGACCATGGAAGTCATGGCAGTAAGTAAAGCAATAGCATGGCTCGAGACACAGACATTCACTAGGGCTTGTTTCCTTAGCGACTCAATGAACATGATCAAGAGGATAGAGGAGGGGTCGATCCGAAGAGAATGGTTGCTGCCTCTGAAGCGGTCTCGGCTGGCAAAGATTAGTTTCATCTTCGTGCCAGGGCATGCGGGAGTACAAGGAAATGAGCGGGCTGACAAGCTCGCAGGTGAGGCTACTGTGGAGAGCGGACGCGCCATGGACCAGGCTGACATTCTGAATGCTCTACGAGAAGTGAGACTTTTGCAAGAACCAAGTTATGACTGTGAATCTACAACAATGGCCAGACTGCGAGAGCAGCAAATTAAAAGAGGGGTGGCCAAACAAGAACACTACGCAGGAAGCCAAAGAAGATTGATAAACCAACACAGAACTGGCGTCGTTAGCCGCTACACGCTGCGGGATTTGCTGAGGAGGGGATCCGAGCACTTATGGACTGAATGGTCCGATGTGCAACGAGGATGATCTGTCGACTAACTAACTAACTAACTATTGGTGATTCCTCTCATATTTTCTAAATTTCGAAAAAAAAATATTTTCACTGTATAGGGGGAAAAGATCAGGAGACATTACACAACCCTGTCGCATACCTCTCTTAATATGCTTATATTAACCTACTTCATTATCAATCTTGATGGCAGCTTTCTGTTTCAAAAATATGTTTTTCACAAGTCTAAAGTTTTCCGCATCAGTTTGTAAATATGCAATCATCTATATCATATTGACGCCTTAATTTATCGAAATCTTGGGAAATGCCAATACTAAGGACACTACTATCTGAACAAGGCAGCTAGCATCAAGTCACCATACAGTGGATACCATCTCACCATGAACAGACCTGAAATGAGAGAGAGCTGATCACTTAGCTAAGGAAGGTGAAACAGAAGAGTAACCTGATGTACTTGTCACATACCACTAAATGAAAAGAATCATTAAATCAGTCACACCTCTGCCGTGTCTCCACATTACCGTGGCAGAGGGGTTTGAGTTTTCCGATGACCCCGAAAGCAATGCCGACGGTAGCTACTGGTAGGGACTCCCATGTCGGACAGGTCAAGGAAGAGGAACCAGACGTAAAGAGACACGCACCTGCTGCCTTTAAGGTAGACTGGAGACAGTCAAAGGCTAGGGAGAGTACATCCGAAAAATGCTCGTGAAATCGGATGTTCTGAGCCACAGGCTTGACAAAGCAGTGCAACGTGACTTAATCAATCTATGATGCCACAAATCAAAATTAATCAGTATGGTGCTAATCCCGTGAAGTCCCATCATGCGGTGATAGTGCCGGGCCCCCTGTCTCGAGAGGGTCCACCCAATGCTACTGGTTGTCACCTGCTACTGTGCTGTGGAGTCAAGGCACAGAGGGTAGGGTAAGAGCTATTGGCCAAACACCCCGGACATTCAACATACTACAGTTGAATGTCGAAGGAGTTTCTAACAATAAAGTCCCCCTAACAAATCGTCTTCATAAAGAGAGAATAGATGTAGCATGCATTCAAGAGACACACCTAAACGTCAATCGCAAATTCTCAGTCAGAAGATACCAGGCCACGCGTTTCGACCGCGAAGGACACACAGGAGGAGTTCTAATATTTACATGAAACAAAATACCTTCCAGTGAAGTATCTGTGACTTCTGACAACCAATCGGAACGTATATTCATTGATACAATGCTAAAGGATGTGAAAATAATTTAAAATCTGTATAGCCCAGCAGATATGGACCTTACATTTTTAAACATGAAAATAACTGACACAAACTACATTATTGTCGGAGACTTTAATAACCTTTCAGAAAGATGGGGATACCCAGATACTGACAACAGAGGAGATGAAGTGAAGAACTGGGAAATAGACTTTAATCTCCATCTACTCAACAAAGCGGATGACACACCAAGCTTCTATCTAGAACAGTGGTTTTCAAACTTTTTTGGCCCATGCCCCCCTTTACCATATGTTCAGAACGTCATCCTCCCCCCCCCCCTTTCGAATTGCCACCCTATAAATTCCCCCCCCCCCACCCTAACAGAGTATACATAAAAATGGAAGCTAAATTTAATAACACTTACTAGAACAAGTCTAGACATCTACATAAGATGTGATTTGCGGATCTACTTACGTTATAAAACGAATTTCATTAGGGCGAGTAGTACAGAACCGTAAAATTTAGAGGGAAAAACAATATCAAATAACTGGTTCTTGCATTAATGCGATCTTGAAATAATCTCCCCCCTCCCCCCCCCCCCCCCTTCCCCACCTGGAAACCCTAAATTCCCCCCACCCAGGGGGGTGAAACCATTGACCTGGTGGAAAGTCTAAACAAAGCAATAATACAGGCGCCCGCTTAGTCCATCCCAAGAGGAGCGAGGAAAAATTACAAACCATACTGGACTGAAGTACTACAAATTTTGGAGGACAAAGTTGAAGATGCCAGGAAGACAGCAGAGAAAGAACAAACAACTGAAGCGAACATCTCTCTCAAAGCCATCTCAGCAAAATATAAAAGAACAGTAAATCAAACAACAAAAGATTGCTGGAGGGGAAAAACAGAAAACCTGAACTTTGACAGGGATGGAAACAAACTATGGAAGCTAGTGAAAGCCATGAACAATGAAAGACCCAGAAACAAATAAATAACAATTAAACAAGGAAATGCTTTGCCTACAGGAAAAAAAAAGGCTGGTAATGCACTAATGGAAACTATGCTAGTGCAAACCACATTAATATTACAACCGAACAGAAAAAAACAATCAAAGATAAACCCACACATCATAGTAATACAGAGACAGCAGCAGAATATATGACTGGAAATCGAAAATTGGAAGAAATGGAACAGGCAATAAATACCCTAAAGAAGAAGAAATCACCAGAAAAGGTAGCCTTTTGCAAAATGGAAAACATACTGACTAATAAAAAGATGTCAACTGCAACAAAAAATATTGATTATCACAAATGAAATGCTAATTGGACTAGTAGTCCTAAATTACAGCTGGAAGAGAAGGATAGTCCCACGGGCATGGAAGGAAGCTATACTAATGCCAGTCCTAAAGAAAGGAAAAGACCTGGAAGAACCAAATGGCTATCGACCTATCAGTCTACTTAGCTGTGTAGGAAAATTAATTGAACGCATTATCAATGGCAGGCTAGCATGACATTTGGAATGAAACGAACTCTTAACACCACACGAAGCAGGATTCAGAAAGTACAGATCCACTGAAGATAAAATAACCTGTATATCTCAAGAAATAGAGGATACCTTCCAAGAGTTGAGTTGAGTTGAGTTTAGTTGAGTTAAGAACCGACATCACTGCACTTAGGACATTCCCATACGTGCTCAGTCCCCTCGTTCAACAGCCAGCGAAGAGTCATACTACTAATCGTTCCCACCGCTATCTGATTAAATGTTCTCCTGGTCTTCCCTCTCAATTTTGAGATTCTTCCAGAACCCCTGCGATCCCCCACAATCTCATTCTTTCCACATATGGGTTCTCAATCTTTTCCTCCGCCTTCTCCACCTGGTCCCACAAGCGCACGACCACCTCCCCCTTGTCCATAGGCAAGATACCACCAAGAGGTGCATTCCGTGCCAGCCTGTCAGCCTGATCATTCCCCCGTACACCCGCATGGCCAGGGCAAAATATCCATACAATTCTCACAATCTGTGACCTCTGAAGCGACGAGAGCCATTCCACACGAAACATTCCTTTCTCCACCTTGCTAAGCATATTCTTTGAATCCGTAATGAACACAACGTGTGTTGTAGTGGTCTCCTCTAGCCACCGGAATGAAGCTGTTACTGCCTCCACCTCCATTCTCATGCTGGAGGTTCTGTTTCCTACAGCACAATAACATGGTAAAATGGATGGCGTTGTGTCAGTACTACAGAGCTCAATGTACGAAGTACAGTGACAGGTCTGTCTCCAACAGTGACACAAAAACATTGTAAAATGGATGGTGTTGTGTCAGTACTACAGAGATCAGTGTGTGAAGTACAGTGACAGTTCTGTTTCCAACAGTGACACAATAACATTGTACAATGGATGGATGGGGTTGTGTCAGTACTACATAACTATATAAAGTTAAAGATAATACAAGTTTAAAGTTTAAAAACAATTTATCTGTATAATTTTATTATTTTTTATGACTGAACATATATTTTGAAGTTTGTGACCTATTTGAGTCAACCTCGCACGGTCTGGCAGTACAATTTATTTTAAAATTAACTGTAAATGAGAAAATACTGATCGATGAATGTTTTTTCTTATATCTGCAGCCATTTTGTCTTGTATTTTGGCATTTCTAATTATTCTTCATCAATGGTAGTGTCTGTGGAGACACTTTAATACACGGAATCCATACTCAGAAAATGAATTTTCATGGAGACATCATTATCATCATCATCAAGTGCCGTGCCGGCTGGCGTAGGCGTTCATGGCTCTCCACAGATCTCTGTCTTTGGTGTTCTGGATTAACTCTGCTGATGATATTCCTCCATGCCACCGTCTCAATCCGTCCAGCATCATTTCTCTTGGTCTGCCTCTGCCTCTCTTCCCCTCGATCTTTCCAGTTGTCACGATGTTCTCCAATGCCTCTCTTCTCATCACATGACCAAAGAAAGCTGTTTGTCTCTTTCTTATTGTTGTAAATAGTATTCTAGTTTCATTAGCCTCTTTCAGGCAATCGTTGATAGTTACTCTGGCAGTCCAAGGAATTCGTAACATTCGTCTTAAAAACAACATTTCTGTTGCGTCTAAGTTCTTCCTAATTTTTTCATTTACATTCCAAGATTCACTGTCTGATAATTTTTAAGACTAAATTTTTAAATGTTATTGTCGCATATAGGTGAAATCCTTTTTACTAAAGTATAATTTATCATTATATAAAAATATAATTTCTAATTATGAATGCATGTTCTTCTTCTTCTTCAGCGTTCCGAGCCATTGAGGTTCTTTGCTGCAGATACAAGCCGTCTCCATTCGTCTCTCTGGTTGACCTTATCTTGCCAGTCGCTGATTCCAAATGCTTGTAGGTCTGTATGTATATTATCTCTCTACCGTCGGGGTCTACGGTCATTTATTTCCTGAATGTAAGCGAGTTTTGTTTCCCTATTATCTTCCATTCTTTCTATATGCCCCAGCCATTGCAATCTATTAGCCTTCACGATACCAGTGATTAGCGGAGACTTAAACAGATCATAAACGTTTTGTTGCTTCTTCTTTTCCACTCTCCACTTTGTGCATCCCTAATAGGCCCAAAGATGCGTCTTAAGACTTTATTCTCAAAGGTTTGTAACAAGGCTTCGTCTCCTTTACTTGTACTCCAGGTTTCAAAGCCATACAGCACAACTGGTCTGATCAGTTGTTTTGTATATTGTGATTTTGGTGTTACGAGATAGCGCATTTGATTTTAGCAGATGTTGTAGTGCATAGTATATATTATTTCCATAGTTGATTCTAGCTTGTATTTCTTCCCTTATGATGTTGGAGCATGTCACAAAATGAAACCGTGTGTTTATCCGGTTGATTATTACAGAGGATTTTCGGATTAAGCGGACGATCGACCAGCGACATCTATTTGTACTAACAGAGTAAACACAGTTGTACAGGTTACATCGTGTCAGCCCATAAACACATTTGGTGGTGAGGGAGAAGGATATGGAATGGTTCCGTTTGTCATCTATACTGCCGGACATCAGACGGAAATGGCTGCTGGGATTGTCACCACGGAACAGAAGAGTGACAAGTTTGTCAACATTTGAATGCAGATGGAAGCCGTGAGATCACAGGGGCAGATGTAAAACGGAAGTACCTAGTACGGAAAACAGTGCATCTGTCAATTCTTGGTTTCCGGAACATCAAGATGATTGGCAGCTTGGTATCGAAACTCTTTGTTGGGAGTTTACAGAAACTAGCTGGCTTGTTTTGAGAATCTAGACAATTACTGACAACTTTGACAGGATTTAAGCCAGGAAAATAGTTCTTGACAGGGGATGATTTGCCACTGTGCCACCTGTGTGGGGGAGTAAAGGATAACGTCACGTGGACAACTTTGGTAGTTTGCCATATAAACTCGAGTTGAGATCAACTAGGGTGGACTTGAATAATGCTCTAGACAGAGTGCAGGGCACTGCAGTGCCAGTGGAAATAATATCTACCGTGTGTTAATTAGTGACTTAATTTTACGCGTGCCTATATGGCAGATGTAGATATGATTTATAGGACTGCAGTAGTGTCATTTAAGGTATAACTTATTATAATATATTCGTTATAATTACTATAGACTGTGGCCTTGTTAAACTATAGTGTGATGATTAGCACTGTTAGTGGAAACTAGCTAGAGTAGTGAAGTGATACTTGGCTCTGTTAGCTAGAATAGATTAGTGAAGTGTTGATAAGCTTTACTAGTTGAGAATTGAGTAATGAAGGATAATTGGGATCTTCCCGTAGGTGTCCCTGGTGGGCGGGGTTCCGCATTCTGTTTGCTGATATTTTTTCTTTGTCATAGCCTGATTCGACTCTAGGTGGGTAGCTAATCTGCTCTGTGACTAAGTCTAGTTAGCTAAAGATCATTAAGCAAGGTGATAGGCTTACACTCAGCCGAAGGGATCAGTGACTAGTACTATCACCAGATGTGTTGTTTCTATCCTAGGTTCCCTACCAGATCCAAGGAAACTCTACAAGTTTTGGGAAAGAATTAAAAAACCCATTCTGAAGAACACCAGTTCAAGAGTCAATAAAGTTGCATACAGAAACGTAACTTACGCTAGAAGGAAATTGATTCATCAAAGAGAGTGATGCATATTGATGCACCACACAGCATTAGACAGTAGTAACGAACCGAGAACCGGCTAAGAGTACCTAGTGTTAGTACAGTAACAATTAACATTAGTAATTAGCACTTATGGACTGAATGGTTCGATGTGCAACGAGGATGATCTGTCGACTAACTAACTAACTAACTAACTGCGTACACACTGCAAAAGACTTGTGCAGTTTGTTTAGGAACATTAGGAACGGACATTGTGTAGAGTGCAACCGGTCCCTGATTAACTCTTAATACCACCGGTGTCTATTTCGGATGTTCATGAAATTGGATTACCAGAGGTCTACAGAGGCAAAGCATTATCCGGCAAGATGGTTCCGGCAACGGGTGAGACGTACTTGTTCTGACGTAACGTGCTGTGGTCTATCTTTGCTGTGATCAGCTGACTGAGTTGATGTCTGAGAGACAGAGTCTACATACTTTATAGAACACGTCACACATTTTCTTCGCATACACGTCTCATACACGTTACACTTTTATTTTAATAAATTAATCTTTATTAATTTCTAGAAGCAAGAGTTGTTGAGTATGTTGCGTTGGGGAAGTATGAGAAGGGGGCATAGTACGACAGTGTGAGAGTGATAGGAAAAGGTGTCCATAGGCTGATGGAGTGTGTTGGACGGAAGCGGGTGGATTCTCCAGAATATTGAGGGAAAAAAAAAAGAATATTATAATGTGGGTGTCGGATCTCCTCACTCCAGGGACGACACTTTAAAGGAGGACACGACATTATTGGGGGCTCGTCCGGGATATTTGGACAGTGGGATCTCTCTTAAACGGGATCTTTGGACAGCGGGATCTATCGTAAACGTGATCTTTGGACAGCGAGATCTCTCGTAAACGGGATCCTTGGACAGCGGGATCTCCCGTAAACGGAATCCTTGGACAGCGAGATCTCCTGCAAGCAGGAACCTTTGACAGTGGGATCTTCTGACAACGGGGTCTTTTGACACGGGATCCTTAGTTATAAGAGGGAGATATCGGTTTGGAGAATCCAGCTAGAGTGAATGTGGATAGGGGTTAGGACTAATATCTTACCTGTTCACACTTCACACGTCTGCATAGGTCTGTGGTCCTGATTCTACTCTTGTCACTGAGTGAATGTACTGTGTGTGGTAATATCTAGATTTATAGTACTTGTTCATATATCGGTATAGTAATTTGCAGTTATATTGTACTAGACCTGCTAGCTTACCTCTCTGTATAATGGCCACCCCTAAACTTAGCACGTTAGAATTAAAGGCAAGGGGGGAAGAAATGGGATTGGCTGGGTCTTCTCTAACGGATTACATACAGGAAGTGGAGAGAGAGTATCGTCAAGCGGAAAGGGAAGATCGAAAGGCCGAGCTGGAATTGAGAAGGATGGAATTGGAAGCTGAGCAAGCAGCTAGGAAATTGGAAGCTGAGCAAGCAGCTAGGAAATTTGAAGCTGAACAAGCAGCTAGGAAATTAGAAGCTGAACAAGAAGCACAGAAAAGGGAGCACGAGTACCGGATGCGGGAACTCGAGCTCAAGAGTCAATCTAATGGAGAAACTGAGGGAGCAGTTGGAGGTTCCTCCATCCCAGGATCAACACCAGTAGGTGGACATGGGTACCATGCTATGAAGTTTCCTTTAGCGGTCTACGAGGAGGACAAAGAGAAGATTGATCAATACCTTCAACGCTTCGAGGCTATGTCAGTTGCTATGGGTTTGGAGCGTAACAAATGGAATCTTCAGCTATCCCAGGGATTACGCGGGACGGGATACGAGGTTTATACTCGCCTGCCACCAGGACATGAGAACAATTATGATGAGTTAAAGACGGCTCTGCTGAAACGATTCGAGGTTACGTCACATACCTACCGGAAAAAATTTCGAGCAGCGAAACGAGAACCGGGAGAGTTGTTTGCCGCCTACAGTTTGCGTCTTAAATCTTATCTCCATAAGTGGATGGATTTGGCTGGGTTCGCACATGACTATGAGAGTCTGGAAGAGCTCATGGTGGTCGACCAGCTGAAGAAGCAAATGTCTAAACCTCTCAGGACGTTCCTGGGAGAACAAGGAGCGGAACGTATTGACCTCGTGAATAAATTAGCAGAACGGTTCGTCGAGGTACATGGGGAGGCAGGGGAGAACCTTTCCACCAACTCCAAAAGTCAAGAGAAACATGACAAGAAGAAAGCCAAAAACACAGGAACAAAAAAGTGGGAACCTTATGTGCAAAAATCAGAGGATAGTTCAGAGAAGAAGAAGGAGGGAAGCAAGAGCACTTCAAGCTCTACACCAAAACGACCATGGTCGGAGAAGTGGTGTTCAATTTGTAAGTCACCCTCTCACAATACGAGGGACTGCAAATCGAAGGCTAAGAACCCTCACTTTGCAGCATGTCAAGTGACTTCCAAGGAGGTTGTCACGGAAAAGGCCAAGGTCAACAAGGAAGCTCGCCACCAGGAGAGCTCATTCAAGTCCGACAATAGAAAATCTAGGACAGGGAAATGGTGCAACCAATGTCAGTCAAACACGCACAATGCTATTGACTGCAGAGGAGAGTCAGGAGACACTCAATTCGTCGTGTGCCCCGGGAAACCTAAGGTGGAGCCCACCGAACAGGTCGAGGCCGAGGAAGAAACTCCAGACCAGGAAAAACCACCTGTAGTGGAATTGGTAGAGGTTAACGGTCGTCAAGTGGAGTGTTTATACGACACAGGACTGGACGGGGAGGCCGTGATTTCTGCGGATCTGGTACATCCAGAACAATTCACAGGTGAAACATTGGACATACAGCCTGCACAGAAGAGTGCTGTAACCATGAAGTTGCCCATTGCTAATGTGGAGATTCGGTCAAGGTACGTCACCGGCACCATCAAGGCCGCTGTATTGACCGATCCCATTTTCCAGTCATCCTAGGTTGCCGGTATGTCTTTCTGGGAATGCCCAGGGAGCCAATTCATATGGGAGCAACGCAGACTCGCTCTCAGACGAAAACGGAAGAGGCAGACGCAATTGTGACTAACCCAATGCCGGGGGAGCTACGAACTGCCCAGAGTGAGGATGATACTTTACGTCCTTGCTACAAAAAGCTGCAGAAAAGTGCTGATCCACCAGGACGGGGGCAGTACTACATGAAGAATAGGATACTCTACAGGAGAGCAGGAAGGGTAGACAACCTATACGGTCAGTTGGTCGTCCCGAAAGCTCATCGGTCCCAGATTCTTCATATGGGGCATACCATCTCCTTTAGTGGACACATGGGTATTGCCGCCACCATGCAGCGGATTTCCTGCCACTACTATTGGCCGGGAATGACAGATGATGTGCGTCGGTATGTGAAGTCCTGCCCTGAGTGCCAGAGGGTGGCACCGAAACACTGGACAGCACCGGTGATGTTGGGTGAGATGCCCAGCATGAACTCTCCTTTCGAGAGGGTAGCCATCGATATCGTGGGTCCACTTCCCAGGACTAGGAAGAGGAACATGTATATACTCAAAATGGTGGATTGCTGTACCATGTGGGGTGAGGCGATACCGTTGACCACGATTGACTCGAAAAGAGTGGCGGACGCACTGATGGAGGCCTTTACCAGATTAGGCTTTCCGGATCAAATTCTGACGGATAATGGATCTCAGTTTTGTGGAAAACTCATGGAGGAGGTATTTAGGGTGTTTCACTCTAACCACATACATACCAGCCCTTACCACCCTCAAGCCAATGGACAAGTAGAGCGTTTCAACGGCACGTTGATGACAATGCTCAGGAAATTAGCGCAGGAAAAACCTGATAGGTGGGATGAATATATCCCAGCAGCACTCTTTGCCTATCGGGAAGTTCCTCATGGCTCAACAGGACTACCACCCGCTACGTTGCTGTTTGGTCGTCCAATCAAAGGACCGTTGGAAGCCATGTTGAGGAGTTGGACTGAAGAGGGGACGTCAGAAGAAGTGATCTCATCCTATCAATACGTGGAGGAACTGAAAGAAAAACTCCATAATTCAACAATTCACAGGTCAGGAAAAAGGCCAGGAAAAGACATGCGGCTTACTACAACCGTAGGTCTAAAGAAAGATCTCTAGAGGTAGGAGATAAAGTCTTGTTGCTACTCCCAACGGGAAACAACAAACTGGAGATAGGTTGGCAAGGACCATTTCCCGTGGAAAGGGTGATATCCAGAACCAACTATCAGATCCGGATCCGGGGAAAGTCGAAGATTTTCCATATCAATCTCTTGCGGAAATACGAAGAGAGACCCGGAGACAAGGCAGCTCACCTCATGGCAATGGCAGTTGCAGTGGAGACAGAAGTGGGAACCAACGAGGGCAGGGAATATCCATTGGTACACCAGGAAACCTATAGGGATGTACAAGTGAACCCTGATCTGACCTCACAGGAGAGGGAAAAGATAACCCAGGTTCTCAAGTCTCATAAGGAGATACTGACGGATAAACCAGGACGAACGAGGTTGGTGGAGTTCGAGATGACTTTGACCACACAGGAGCCGGTTCGTCAGAAGGTTTACCCAGTGCCATTCTCTAAAGAAAAGGCCCTGGAGGAGGAAATAAAAAAACTGCTGGAGGATGACGTGATTGCACCATCCACATCCCCATACAATGCGGGGGTAGTTTTGTTACGCAAACCAAGTGGAGAACACAGGTTGTGTATAGACTACCGACTGCTGAACAGTCACACACAATTTCAGGTGGAACCTTTGCCGAATCCAACTCAGCTATTCGCTAGGCTCCATAAGGCTCGGTACTTTTCAAAGGTGGATCTGAGTCGGGGGTACTATCAGATACCAGTCAAACCGGAGATTCGACCACTGTTAGCTTTCAGTACACCCAGGGGACACTACGAATTCAAGGTCATGCCCTTTGGACTCAGCAATGCACCTAGTGTGTTTACACGCATGATGAGGACTTTACTAGATCCGTTACAGGATCCGTCCATCATCTCATTCATGGATGATATTCTGATTTCCAGTGACAGCTTGGATGACCACTTACAATCCTTGGAGAGAGTGTTTAATAGACTCAAGGAAGCAGGGCTTACTGCTCGTCCAACCAAGTGCATGATTGGTTACCAGACTCTGGAATTTCTAGGTCACACCATCACTCCAGGACACATTGTTCCAGAAGAGAAGAACCTGGAGAAAATCAGAAATGCACCAAGGCCAAAAACGAAGAAGGATGTGCGATCTTTTCTCTCGTTGTGTGGGTTCTACCACAAATTTATCCCACATTTCACTGAACTGGGAGCTCCGTTGACGGAAACCTTGAAAAAGGGATTCCCGGACCAAATCAATTGGACACCAGAATGTGAGAATGCCTATAGTCAGTTAAAGGAGGCCTTGGTCAGCAAACCTGTATTACAGCTCCCTGACCTTTCCAAACCATTTGTGTTGAGAACGGATGCAAGTGCGATTGGAATTGGAGCCGCTTTGTTACAGGAAGGAAAAGACGATGCTTCGGTTTTGAAACCTGTGGCATACGCAAGTAAGAAACTTCTACAGGCGGAGAGGAATTATTCAACCGTCGAGAGAGAATGCTTGTCCCTCGTATGGGCAGTGCAAAAATTTCAGCCATATTTGTATGGAGTTAAGTTTCGGGTCCAGTCGGATCATCAGCCCCTGATGTTCCTGGCTACTTCTCAGAAGCTCAACGCACGTTTGATGCGGTGGTCGTTGTTACTTCAACCGTATAATTTCACAGTAGAGTACATTCCTGGGAAGGAAAATGTTGGAGCGGATTTCTTGTCAAGACACCCAGCTCCTGAAGAAGAAGAATGAATCATCTGGACTAAACTCACGGTGGAGAAGAGTGAGATGGACTACTCTCTTAGGAGGGGGCCTATGTCACAAAATGAAACCGTGTGTTTATCCGGTTGATTATTACAGAGGATTTTCGGATTAAGCGGACGATCGACCAGCGACATCTATTTGTACTAACAGAGTAAACACAGTTGTACAGGTTACATCGTGTCAGCCCATAAACACATTTGGTGGTGAGGGAGAAGGATATGGAATGGTTCCGTTTGTCATCTATACTGCCGGACATCAGACGGAAATGGCTGCTGGGATTGTCACCACGGAACAGAAGAGTGACAAGTTTGTCAACATTTGAATGCAGATGGAAGCCGTGAGATCACAGGGGCAGATGTAAAACGGAAGTACCTAGTACGGAAAACAGTGCATCTGTCAATTCTTGGTTTCCGGAACATCAAGATGATTGGCAGCTTGGTATCGAAACTCTTTGTTGGGAGTTTACAGAAACTAGCTGGCTTGTTTTGAGAATCTAGGCAATTACTGACAACTTTGACAGGATTTAAGCCAGGAAAATAGTTCTTGACAGGGGATGATTTGCCACTGTGCCACCTGTGTGGGGGAGTAAAGGATAACGTCACGTGGACAACTTTGGTAGTTTGCCATATAAACTCGAGTTGAGATCAACTAGGGTGGACTTGAATAATGCTCTAGACAGAGTGCAGGGCACTGCAGTGCCAGTGGAAATAATATCTACCGTGTGTTAATTAGTGACTTAATTTTACGCGTGCCTATATGGCAGATGTAGATATGATTTATAGGACTGCAGTAGTGCCATTTAAGGTATAACTTATTATAATATATTCGTTATAATTACTATAGAGTGTGGCCTTGTTAAACTATAGTGTGATGATTAGCACTGTTAGTGGAAACTAGCTAGAGTAGTGAAGTGATACTTGGCTCTGTTAGCTAGAATAGATTAGTGAAGTGTTGATAAGCTTTACTAGTTGAGAATTGAGTAATGAAGGATAATTGGGATCTTCCCGTAGGTGTCCCTGGTGGGCGGGGTTCCGCATTCTGTTTGCTGATATTTTTTCTTTGTCATAGCCTGATTCGACTCTAGGTGGGTAGCTAATCTGCTCTGTGACTAAGTCTAGTTAGCTAAAGATCATTAAGCAAGGTGATAGGCTTACACTCAGCCGAAGGGATCAGTGACTAGTACTATCACCAGATGTGTTGTTTCTATCCTAGGTTCCCTACCAGATCCAAGGAAACTCTACAAGTTTTGGGAAAGAATTAAAAAACCCATTCTGAAGAACACCAGTTCAAGAGTCAATAAAGTTGCATACAGAAACGTAACTTACGCTAGAAGGAAATTGATTCATCAAAGAGAGTGATGCATATTGATGCACCACACAGCATTAGACAGTAGTAACGAACCGAGAACCGGCTAAGAGTAC
This sequence comes from Cepaea hortensis, assembly GCA_963921405.1. Taxonomy (NCBI): domain Eukaryota; kingdom Metazoa; phylum Mollusca; class Gastropoda; order Stylommatophora; family Helicidae; genus Cepaea; species Cepaea hortensis. The sequence continues at coordinate 38,353,158 of OY992889.1, forward strand.
CTAGTGTTAGTACAGTAACAATTAACATTAGTAATTAGCACTTATGGACTGAATGGTTCGATGTGCAACGAGGATGATCTGTCGACTAACTAACTAACTAACTAACTGCGTACACACTGCAAAAGACTTGTGCAGTTTGTTTAGGAACATTAGGAACGGACATTGTGTAGAGTGCAACCGGTCCCTGATTAACTCTTAATACCACCGGTGTCTATTTCGGATGTTCATGAAATTGGATTACCAGAGGTCTACAGAGGCAAAGCATTATCCGGCAAGATGGTTCCGGCAACGGGTGAGACGTACTTGTTCTGACGTAACGTGCTGTGGTCTATCTTTGCTGTGATCAGCTGACTGAGTTGATGTCTGAGAGACAGAGTCTACACACTTTATAGAACACGTCACACATTTTCTTCGCATACACGTCTCATACACGTTACACTTTTATTTTAATAAATTAATCTTTATTAATTTCTAGAAGCAAGAGTTGTTGAGTATGTTGCGTTGGGGAAGTATGAGAAGGGGGCATAGTACGACAGTGTGAGAGTGATAGGAAAAGGTGTCCATAGGCTGATGGAGTGTGTTGGACGGAAGCGGGTGGATTCTCCAGAATATTGAGGGGGAAAAAAAAGAATATTATAATGTGGGTGTCGGATCTCCTCACTCCAGGGACGACACTTTAAAGGAGGACACGACAGAGCATTTGAAGATTGCACCCAATTATGTGTATGTTTCCGTTCTTTTAATGGTCATATTATCTATTTCTATGTGGCCAGAGTTTTTAGCCGTTCCTTCTCTTGAAATTACCATATATAGTAGTATACCTACCTACGCTACCGCCGGCATAGCTCTCAGGGTCATTGAGAAACTGAAGCCCCCCCCCCCCCCCCCCCGGCACCACGCCAAGGTGGAAACACCATCGGGGGAGATGAATGTATGTAATAGCTATTATTTTTAATGTCAATTATATTTAGAATTGGACTATTGATCACCATGGCTAGAAGGATTGCTGATCGTATCAGAGCCCATCTATCTGTGATCGAAGAAGGATATCCGATACAGAAAAGTTACATAGCTCAGCTGCTGTTTGCGGATGGATATTCTGCACCTGATATGTTCAAAAAAGTCAAAACCATTGTGGAGACAAATGATCTAGGGGAGGACATCAATTAGGAAAGTAATAACTGGTATGCATTAACAAAATTAGTTATTGATATAGTTTTACTATCTATCAAGAGTTTTTTTTTTCAATACATATACGTATATGTAATTTACTTTTCCTTACCTAATAATTTGTACATGTCTCCATAGGTATTGGAGCTGCCGTGAAGACATAATTGAACTTGCCTGCCAAGAAGTGGTCTAATTCAGTCATCAGCTCTAATTACACAGATCTGCACCAAAAAAAAAAATCTGTTTTGGCGTGCCAAACGTTTTACGCCTGATTTTGTGTAAAAGAGGCCTGCTAAATGTCAAATGTATAATATGTCCACCAATCAGGATCCCTGATATATTTTCTGTAGATCTCTTTATACGGGAGTTTTCGTGGCGAAGTGGTCAAGCAGTTTAAATCGGGCTCCGAAGGTTGTGATTTCCGGGATGCGTCCTTCGGTTCACGAGTTAAATTTTTCGGAGACTCCCGTCAGTCGTCGCTAGATCTACGGAGTTCGTGCTCTGTACGACGCTTTCCGTGCTGCGGAAAGAGACAGAGCCACATGGGATAACACCCGGTGCAATGAAGTCGACCCTGTCGACTTTTAAGCGACTTTTTTCTCTATACGAGGGACGGTCAATAAGTAATGTCTCGCAATGTTTAATTTCATTCAATAGGGGAAAAACCAGATAAAATTCACATTGAAATGAATTCAAAGTCTGTACTTAAAAATGTATTTCTCAATGTCTCATCTCATCTCTCATCATGTTCTTCTTGTACCCTGCGGTGTCGAGGTGAAGTATAAACAGCGTGAGAGTGCCCGCTTATGGGCTTCATGTATCGATATTCCCATGGACTATGTTATTCCCTGCGTCCATCGTTTACGTGGTCGGCCTATTCCTCTGCTTCCCTCTGGTCTGTACATCATTGCTTGCTGTGGTATACTGTTAGTTGGTAACCTACTTGCATAGCCAAACCATCTGACCATTAAAATCTAGTGCAGCTATAACTCCCACTTTAGTCCTGATTTCTTCATTTCTGATCTTATCCCTTCTTGATACATTGATTCTCAGGAATCTCATTTCTGTTGTGATTTTTCTTTTCTCTTTTTCTGTCATTGTCCAGGTTTTGCATTGGTAACATAGAGTTGGTAGGAAGATTGTGTTGTAAAGTGCTTTCTTAGTAGTTATTGATACATGTTTGTTCTTTAGTATTAGTGCCATTTGTCCAATGAATTGATTTGCCTTATTGCATCTATTTTCGATCTCGTCTTCTGATTTGCTATTTGATGATATTATACTTCCTAGGTACTTGAAACTCTTTATTTGTTTCAAGGGATGTTCGTTTAGGTGAATCGTTGTTGTTTTATCTTCTTTGGCTACAGTCAATACCTCTGTTTTAATTGTGCTAATTTTCATGTTATGTTCCCTACACATTTCGTTTAGACTATGCATGTGGTCTTGTAATTCAGCTTCCGATTTTGCTATTAGTGCTTGGTCGTCCGCAAACAGGAGTTCTCTAATGGTTAGATTTGCAGATAGTTCTTCTTCTGTGTTCTCGTCGTGCGGTGTTCTCGCGGTCTCCGTTTGGCTAGTTTCTTTACATATGTTGTCTATATATGTTATAAACAAGAGAGGGGACAGGACACAACCTTGTCGTACTCCTGATCTTATGGTGAAGGGTTCTGAGTGTCCACAAGCTGCTCTCACTATGCATTCACTGTTTAAGGATTTCCCACAGCTTGTTTCTATCTACTCTATCAAATGCCTTTTCTTGGTCGACAAAGGCTAAGTAGAGTGTTTCATTGAATTCAATTGATTTTTCTATAATTTGTCTAAGAGCAAAAAGGGCATCTGTGCATCCTTTGTTTTTTTTTTCTTAATCCAAGTTGTGTTTCGCTTAGCTTTGGTTCTATAATAGTTCGTAGTCTTTTTTCAAGAATTTTGCAAAATATTTTCCCTGTATGACTCAACAGTGAAATGCCTCTGTATTGTGTGCAGTCTCTATTGCTGCCTTTGTTTTTCCAGACTGGGATAATTATGGCGTTTCCCCAGTTTCGTGGTGTCTATTGTTCTACCCAAACATGGCTGAATAGTCTATGTAGCCGTGCTGCTCCTACTTCTCTTGCTGCTTTCATTAGTTCATTTGGTATTTCATCTTGTCCTGGTGATTTGTTCAATGGGGCTAATCTGATGGCTTCTATAATTTCTTCTTTCAGTATGTCTGGTTCTAGTTCTTCGGTGGCATCTGTGTCGGTTTCTTGAATTCCTGTGGCATTTGATGAGATGTTGAGAAGTTGTTCAAAGTACTGTTTCCATCTTACTAGAATTTGTTTTTGTTCACTTATTGGTTCTCCATTTTCGCTGTTAATTATTTCAGTTGGGTCAAAGGGTTCTCCTCTGGTTCGCATTGCACCTATCTTTTTATAGAAGTTTCTAGTTGCCTCCTTGTAGTTTTTATTTAGAGTTTCTCCATACTCCTCCCAGTCTTTTTGTTTTTCTCTCTTTACTATTCTATTCACATGTCTTCTCGCTATTCTATATTCTATGTAATCGCAATCCTGTTTGCTCTTCGACCACTTTTTATATTTTTCCTTTTTGTCTTTTACAGCTTTCTTTTCTTCTGCGTTCCACCAACTTGTTATTTTCTTTATTCGTGTTTTGCGTTTTTTCGTGGTTCCACGTGTTAACTTTGCAGTATTTAAAATGCTTGATTTGAACATCTCCCATTCTTCTTCCACTGTCTTTCTGTTAGTTAGTTAGTCGTGGTTCCAACTTCACGGCAACGGGTCATCCCCATATTGCTCTGTTCCTGTGCCAGTGAATATCACACAAAATGCTCCTCACTGCCCAATGTGAACAATGGAATAGACAGGAGTCTCGGCAAGCCATCAGCCCGCACAGGTACACTGTGCATAATGCCGCCTCCAGAATGCCAACACGAAAGTCCTCCATGAGAATTACAGTTCATCTTCGATGGAAATGGCAGTCACCAAAAAGACTTTATTGACCCAGGTTTTATCCCATATGGCTCGGTCTCTTTCCGCAGGACGACCCGCCGAAAGAGCCGCACAAAGCACGAACTTCGTAGCTCCAGGAAGTCTCCTGAAAAATGCACTCGTGAGCCGAAAAGGCAAACCAGTCAATCCAGCAACATCCGGCCACCGTCGTTCCGAACATGCAGCTCACGCTATAAACAACCGCGGACAGATGCAAAAGCATTTCTCACATCTCACAGTGTCTCGCCACGCACTCACTCAGTAGCAGGGCGACGGAACCATATCCTCCTTAGTCGTCTCTTACAACGTGCATGGCAGGCAACAGTGTTACTATTCTTTGCTCCCCCGCATTGGCCCCGGCAACACACTGTCTTTCTTTCTATAGGTAATTGTACAAAGATTTCAGTTAGCTCTTTTTCGTAATTTTCCCTCACTGCCTCGTCTTTGAGATTTTTAAAGTTTACTGATTCGCATGGAATGTATTTTCCTGGTCTTTCCTTTCTTCTGCTGATGATTCTTATTGTGGCAACAACTGCTTTGTGGTCTGTGTTTATACCTAAGTTGGGCACTGCCCTTGCATCTAATATATTTCTCTTTCTGTTATTTCTTGTTAATATAAAATCAATTTGGCTTTTAGTATCTAAATCGTTCCATTTATACCAGGTGTATATTTGTGAGTCTTTGTGTTTATAGAATGTATTTGTTATATAGAGGTCGTGTTGGCTGCATAGCTCTATCAGTCTACTTCCGTTATCATTCCTTTCATTATTTTGGTCTCCAAATACTCCAAGGTGTTTTTCTATGCCCGCTCTGTTGTGTCCTAGTCTTGCATTGAAGTCTTCCATAACTATGATGTTGTCCTGCTTATCTATTTTATTTAGCACGTCATGGATGTCTTCGTAGAAGTCCTTGCATTCTTGCTCATTATTGTTTGTATTACATGATGCGTATATTTGTACATCTGTTGTAATTGTCTGCTCTTTTATTCTCACTGTTATGATTCTTTCTTATATATATTTTATTTCTAGTATTCCTCTTGCTAGCCGTGGTTCAATGACTATTCCCACACCTTGTCTTGTCCATTCCTGCTGTTCTACGCCAGAGTAGACAAACATGTAACTGTGGTGGATCTCCTTGCATCCTTCCCCCTTTATTCTGGTGTCCGCTATTCCCATCAGTCCAATTTTCCCCTCTTTCATTGTTTCTATAAGTTCTTCTACTTTGCTGTTAAATCCGCAGACGTTCATTGTGTCTATTTGTTTTTGAATCGCTGATCTATCTCGCAGTCCATTAACATTGCCGGGTCTATAACCATTAGGGTCAGTCCGTTTATACTTCTTAGTTTTTCTACGAGCAGTATAAAGATCCCCTGCCGGCTTGCTAGGCCAGTCGCAGATTTAGGACAAAAATCTGACCATAGGGAGTCCATACCCTATGGCGAGCCATATCCCCGTTAGCCCATGACCTCGCGGTCATTGTTTCCCAGTCTGCACCACGTGGAGGTGGGGTTGACTTGTGTATTCTGCGGGTCATCGGCAGGCTACTAATTTTCACTTTTCACCCCTCCTGGGAGAGGCAAGCCGATCCTAACCCTGCTGGCTGCAGGGCCAGGCGCAGTCTACACCTTGCAGACCCTCAAAAAATCGTGTCCTGTTTCCTAAACCACTGGCGTTTAAGGTTCTCGGTGTACTCAAAGTGATGTCTGCGAAGGTCTTCTTTCAATGGTCCATACAGATGGAAGTCTGAAGGTACTAAATCGGGACTGTAAAGGGAATGTAGTAAGAATATCCAGCCAAATTCTGCAATTGTATCAATGGTGCGCTTAGCGGTTTGTGGCGTGGCATTATCGTGCAACAGTAGTGCAGTTTTCGGATCTTTGAATAGGTAAAGTCGTCGAAGACGCCCTCTAAGCTTCTTCAAAGTTTCAGTGTAACGGTCATCCTTCACCGTGTTTCCCTGTTCCAAGAAGTCGAGAAGAATCACACCTTTCTCATACGAAAACACGGAGGCCATAACTTTCCCCACAGATGGTGACATTTTGAACTTCTTTCTTGTCGGCGATGTTGTGTGCTGCTATTCCATTGACTGCCTCTTGAATTCTGGTTCAAAGAAATGAACTCAAGTCTCATCACCTGTCAAAATATTCGATACAAGCCCTTCTTCTTCAGTTTCATAACGGTGCAGGAGTTTGGTGGCTATGGTTTTCCTTGCTTCTTTATATATGTCTGTCAACATTCTGGGTATCAACCATGCACACACCTTTGAATAATCCAGGTCTTTAATGATGGTCTGGGTACTGCGTTTACTAATGGATATCATGGAACACAATTCACCCAGTGTTACCCGATGGTCACCACGAATGATGTCAACTCAATGAATGTTGTGTGGAGTAAATTACCTACTTCAGCTTCGTCACAACGATGTACCCAATGTCAGACAGTGCTAACATCCACTGTTGAATCTCCATAAACAATACTCAAACGTTCGTGGATGCGAATCGGGGTCTCGCCTTCAGCATTGAGAAATTCTATGAGATTACTTTGCTTTAACCAAACTTCTTTGGTGGCCATTTTTGAACCGTTACTGTTGCGCAACCTGTGACTGATACAGGTTGGTAGTGATACTTAATGCTGAAGAGTGTTTGGAGAATCCCGCTAAATTAATAAAGTGCACACCGTTAAAGTATTTACAAAGATACAAAAAATAGGAGGCATTACTTATTGACCGTCATTCGTATATTCACTGTAAAATGAGCACAAATTAGGAGACAATACACAACCTTGTCTGACGCCCTTCTTTATACACTGAAATGTTCCTACAAGGTTGTTCTTATGGCTGCTGTCTGCTGCCAATATATGTTTATTATTCGCAGATCTTTGCCGTCAATGTTCGGTTCTTTTAGTAATTTTATTATTTCGTCATGTTTCATATTGTCAAATGCTTTTGTGTAGTCTATGAAGCATAAGTACATAACTGTGTTTACTTGAATAGCTCTATCTAATAGTGTCCTGACATTATATAAAGCGTTTTTGTGCCCTTTCCCTCCACAAATCCACACTGATCATCACTAATTTCTGGTTTAATCTTGTTTCTTAGTTTTTTCATAATTATTCTGAGTAATAGCTTTGTCATGTGACTCATAAGATTTATTGTACGATGCTCTTTGCATTCTAAAGCGCCTGGTTTCTTTGGAAGAGCTATAAAGATGGATTTTAATAGGCCACTAGGAATGTACCCACTAGTTTAGATGTCATTTAGAAATTTTGTCAATATTTCGAGTCCAAAATCACATAGAGTCTCAATTTCAAGCAATGTAATGTTGTCTGGACCAAGTGCCTTTTCTTTCTTAACGCAATGTAGTGCATCTTAAAACTTCCGCTGCAAGTATTGGTGAGCCCTCACCATTGTTTTGAATTTTTACATCCGGTTTCTTATCATCATAAAGCTCCTCCAGATATTCCGTCCATCTATTGACTATATCATCTTGTCCCATCAATATTCCCAATATTTCGTGTTACTGAAACATCCAAATATACCCATGTCCGCAAAACGACAGATAATAAACAGCATATTCATACCAACCCTTTGCTACCAATCTAAAACTTGGACTTTATGCAAATCAAATTTTCGCAAAATCAACACCTGCGAGATGAGCTGCCTGGGGAGAGTTGCCAACTTAACAATCCGAGACCGAGTAAGAAATATTGCTATCAGACAGACAGTGGGATCAACACCTTGTGCCACATTTATTGAAAGACGGAAGATCAAGTGGTTTGGCTATGTCGCTAGAATGCAAAACCATCAACTACTATCACTGGCCTTACATCAAAGATCATCTGCGACGAGACCAAGAGGACGTCCAAGAAGAAACTAGATTAACGACATCAAAGACATTGTACAACCACACGGAATGACACTATCCAGTGCCGCCCATCGGGCGCTGGAGGGCAAACTGTTCCTCCCCACGACGCTTGACGGCAGAAGTAGAAGATGATGATGTCATGATGACTACCTTTTATTGTATTTATTTGTTGATACATTGAGTGTGAGTTTTTTTTTCCATAGTTTGTTCCAATTTCCATGCACTCTTGATTCGGCCACACTTCTTCAGCCACTTTGCATTTATTTACTAACGGCTCTGCCCGGGCAAAATTTCGAGGTAAAAATCTATCCAAGTATTTCAGGATCCTCGCCGGTGCTACGGAGTTCGTGCACTGCGCTGAGTTTCTCCAGACTCAGGTTTGAGTTAGGAGGAGAACGGAGCACTTATGGGTTGCACCCGTGTGCCGTGATGTTGATCCATCGACTAATGTCCTATTGTTCATCAATTGTGTTAACTCCATGGCATTATATCTGTTCTGTACAGTAACTGTATACCCTTCTCTAATTCCTTTGTCTTTTTAAGTAATGCTAGATCTAACTTGATGTTCTATGGGGTTTTGTCTATGTTTTTAAGTCTTAACCTCATCTTTCCTATAACTGGCACATGGTCACTATGTCCATCTTCTCCTGGTCTATTTTTTGCTCCTACTAAACTGCTTCTGAATCTCTTTGGGATCAGGATGTTGTCAATTTGATTGCGAATATTATCTTCAGGGCTTTTCCGCGTATATAATCGCCGAGAATGTTATTTAAACCAGGTGATGCCTATTACCATTTCATGGTATTCTGCCCATGCTATTAAAATCTGTCACCTCTCTTATTCTTATCGTCTAGGCCAGTGGTTCTCAACACAGGGGGGAATTTTATGGTTTCCAGGGAGGAAATTAAGATTATTTCAGGATCGCGTTAATACGAGAACCGATTACTTCATATTGTTTTTCCCTTTACATTGTACGGTTCTGTTTGTCTCACCCTTCTAAAATTCAATTTATAAAGTAAGGAGACCCACAAATCATGTTTTATGTGAACGTCTAGACTTGTTTTAGTATGTGCTATTAAATTTAACTTCCATTATTACGTATACTGTGAAGGGGCAGGGGCGGGATTTTTAGGTAGGAAATTCGAAAGGGGGGCTTTCGTTCTGAAAATATGGTGGAGGGGGGCACGGGCCAAATTTTTAGGAAGGAAGTACGAAAAGGGGGTGGGGGGGAATGACGTTCTGAAAATATGGTGGAGGGGGACACGGGCCAAAAAAGGTTGAGAACCACTGGTCTAGGCCATAGTCATCAGTCACACCATTCACTTTTTCGTTGCCTACTTTGGCATTCAAATCCACGAGTATAACAGTCACTTAAAAATTTTTTACTTTGATCCACGGCCATGACTAATTCTTTATAAATATATTTATATCTTCTTCTTTACAGTCTGTTGTTGGCGCATATACTTGTATTATGTTAATATTCAGAGGTGTGCCATGGAGTTTCACTAATCTCATTATCTGAGATTGATCCAAAATTATGCCAACTGCTCTTTTGTAGTCATTCCCTCCTGAGTAAGTAATTCTATCAATCAATCAATCATGTGCTATGCGGAAAGCGTGGGCGGTCATGACTCGCCATTTCACTCGATCACTAGAGTCGTGGATCAACTCAGTGTTCCTGTCTCGACCATGCCATGTGCCAAGCCATCCAGGTATTTACTTCTCGGTCTTCCCCTTGGTCTGCTCCCCTCAATCTTGCCAGTAGTCACCAAGTTCTCCAATCCATTTCTTCTCATATCATGTCCAAACAATGTTGACTGTCTACGTCTAATTTCTCTAATCAATTTACGATTTTAATTTGTCTCCTGTAGTACTTGGTCATTGGTTTTTCTGTCTGTCCATGATATTCTTTCCATTTTCCTCAGAAACTACATTTTTGCAGCCATCAGATGTTTTTCAACTTGACTGCACGTTGTCCAAGTTTCACATCCATACAAAGGAACAGGCTCTATGTATCCCCTCACCACTCTTTTTCTCATTTCATTTGACATCTTTTTATTGGTCAGTATATTTTTAATCTTGCTAAAGGCTACTTTCGTCATGGCGATTCTTGTTCTAATCTCTGCAAGGCATCTCCCATCAGATGTTATGACTGTTCCGAAATAATTGTACCGATTCACTTGTTGAAGATATTCCCATTTACTTGTATATTACATTGTGGTATTTCGTTCTTCCTAGTGACGACCATAATCTGTGTCTTTTTACAATTCAATTCTAACCCGACTTGTTCACTGTCTGCAACAACCTCATTTACTAATTGTTGCAGATTTTGCTCACTGTCTGCAACCAATACTGTATCATCTGCATATCTAATGTTATTGATGTTTCGTCCTCCAATGTTGATTCCATTTATATCTTCTACATTTCTGAAAATATTTTCACTGTATAAGGATAACAGATCTGGAGACATTACACATCCCTGCCTAACACCTCTCTTAAAAAATTAATAGGCTGATATTGTCCCACTTCATTACCAATACTTATGGCAGTTTGTTGTTTTCAATAGATGTTTGTTTTTTAATGTCTAATGTCTTTCCCATCAATTTATAGATTTACAAGCATATCTACCATATTGACATGTCTTACTTTATCGAAAGCCTTTGTGTAATCAATAAAGCAAAGATGTATATCTGTGTTTACTTTTATAGAACGTTCAATTAATGTTCTCAGCATATACACAACATTTACTGTACCCTTGCCTTCTACAAACCCACATTGTCCTTCTCCTATTTTCTTCCTAACTCTTTGCATGATAATTCTTAGCAAAATCTTTGTGATGTGGCTCATTACACTAATTGTAAAGGCAGGCTTTTGATAAACTATGACATGTCAATTTGATGAAGATGCTTGCAGATCTTCAAATTGATGAGAAAGACCATAGACTTGTAAAAAAAAACATACATTGGAAACAACAAGCTGCCATAAAGATTGATAATGAAGTAGGTCAATATCAGCCTATTAAGAGAGGTATGAGACGGGGGTGTGTAATGTCGTCAGATCCCTTTTCCCTGTACAGTGAAAATATTTTCAGAATTGTAGAAGATATGAAAGGAATCATCATGGGGGGGGGGGGGGGGGGGGGGACGTAACATTAATAACATTAGATACGCGGATGATACAGTATTGATTGCAGACAATGAGCTTGATCGGCAACATTTAGTAGATGCAGTTGTTGCACACAATGAACAGCTAGGGTTAGAATTAAATCGTAAGAAGACACAGATTATGGTTGTCACTAGGAAGAATAAAATACCACAATGTAATATACAAGTAAATGGGAATATACTTAAACAAGTGAATCGATACAATTATCTTGGAACAGTTATAACATCTTAAAGGAGATGCATTGAAGAGATTGGAACAAGAATATCTATGGTGAAGGTAGCCTTTTCTGCAAGATGAAAAACATACTGACCAATAAAAAGATGTCAATTGCAACTAGACAGAGAGTGTTGAGGTGCTACAAAGAACATGTACTTTTGTATGGATGTGAAGGGTGCTTAATGAGCAGTGATGCTGAAAAACATCTGGTGGCTGTGGAAATATGGTTTCTGAGGAAAATGCAAAGTATACTATGGACAGACAGAAAAACCAATCACCAAGTACTACAAGAAACAAATGAAAATTGTACACTGTTTAGAGAAATTAGACGTAGACAGTCAGCATTTTGTGGTCACGTTAAGGGAAGAAATAAATTGGAGAACTTGATGATATCTGGCAAGTTCGAGGGTAAGTGAACACAGGGAAGGCAGAGAAGTAAATACCTGAATGGCTTGGTCACGTGGTATGGTCTAGACAAAAACACAGAGCTGATCCACGACTCTGGTGATCGAGTGAGATGGCGAATCATGACCGCCGCCCACGGTTTATCAGCATGGCACATGATGGATGGATGTTCTGACCATATATTCCGTGTGTTTAGTTTATCTGGTATCAGACTTCATGCGTGGACAAAGAAGGCAATGTCAGCAGCACAGTCCAGATAATAATCGAGCTGCTTTATCAGAGACCTCTACTGAATTAAAATTCTGGCGGTGCCTGTTGTTATCTTCGTAATCCAGTTTATAGTCAGAATAATAAATGTGGCAAAAGACACCGCTGTCTCACTCCTAATTTTATTTCGAATGCCTTCCTATGTTATTCCCCATAGAGAACTCTGCGCACCATGTCTGTATGTGTTGCCTTTATTAAGTTAATGATTTTCTGGGCGATAGCATAATGCCTCATCAGTTTCCAGATTCCCTGTCAATGCTATCATCAAAGGCCTTTTCATAGTACACAAATTAAATATAAAGTGGTGAGTGCAGTTGGATGCTTTGCTCTCTCACTATCCGCAGTGTGACTATCTGGTCAGTGCATGGTCTATTTTGACTGCTCACCCTTTAGCCGTTTATCAATGGCTCTCTTAGTCTCTCCACAATGATCCTGAATATTTTCACAGGAATTAACAGCAACATTATTCCTCTATAGTTTTTACACTGCTGTAGGTCCCGTTTCTTTGGCAGCTTTACTAGCTATCATCCTTCCCAATATGCTGGTATTTCTTCAGTTTCCCAGATTCCGCTAAACAATTAGTGCAATAATTCAGTTGAGGTTTTTATAATAGTTTTAACAGCCTCATTAGGGATGCCAATGGACCCGTGGGTTTCCCTTCTTTCAGAAGTTTGATAGCTTTACTAACCTCCTCTTTAAATGGTTTCTAACAGTGTATATATCCAGTTCTTCGTCTGGATATCTGGAGGGTCTTCTTGGAGTGGTATAATTAAGAGTTCCTCAAAGTTGTTTAGCCCATCTCTTCTTCTCCCTCCTCTTTGTTCCTCTTTCGATGGGAGTGCATCATACCTAGTTATGTACTCAAAGGTCGGTATATCAGACTTCTGTGTTTACGGATTTCGGGCATTATCCATGCTTTATGTGTTTGTTCCCTGTTCCCAAGGACTTCAATACATGTTTCGCTCCAAATGTTTTTAGCCTGCTGCTAGCAGTCTTTTGTTCTCTCCTTGTTTTCTACTAATTCTTGCATGGCTGGTACTTATTAGAGGCGATGACCATAACATGTTTCTTTGTTGTTGTTGTTGTTGTTGTTGTTGTTGTTGTTGTTGTTGTTGTTGTTGTTGTTTTGTTTTTTAAGTGATATCCTACATTTCATTGATGTTTGTAAGATTGAGTTTAAGTTTAATTTTTTATTTTGCAGATGATGATCTTCATTTACGTTTGCACATATAAAATCTGACGTCGTGTAGAGATGATCTACATTTATAGTGCTACAGATGTGATCTGTTGTAATTGTATGTTTTGTGGTCTGGTGAAAACCACGTTACTTTATGTATTCTTTTATGTGGAGAAACACTTTCGCCGTTGACGTAATGATTCAATGCTCAGAAACTGGTGAATAATTAGCCATTTTCGTACATTGCGCCATATATCCGAGTTTCCACGTGATCTCACAAAAGTCACAAAAGCCTGTGTATTCCGATCGTATATAGGCATTCAGGTCACCCATCAAAATTTTGACATTTCAATTTCTTTGATTACCTATAATTCTTTAGAGTTCTATGTAAAAATGTCCTGTTAATTGTTTAATCCATGTCATTTGTGGGTGCTTAAAACTGGATCCGCTACTATTAATGCTTTCCCTACTTCTTTAAATATCATTTTAGATACTCCTTTCCTGTAAAAAAAAAAAAAAGGGGGGGGGGGTGTTAATGTTTCTCTGGGTGGCCTAAGGACAGTAGTTACACATGTGCTTAGAAGTTATTGTCTGCAACGTGCCACCATATTATGTGCGATTCCAGAATGATAATCACACAGAATGCCATCTTCTCTCATACTTGTGCTGTCTTTCATAATATGTACATTGATCGAACATTCCAGATACCAGTAAAGGGGGCTAACGCTTCAATTACTCATACTGCTACTTGATTTTACAGTGACTGATTTCTTTACTCCATTTTGAAAATCACTGACATACCAAACAAATGTTTGCATATCCTTTACAGGACATCGCTGTCAACATCAGCATCTTTCAGCTGATTGTTGATTTCTTGGCAAGATTACGCTCAGTAGTTTACCATTGCTTTCTCAGCGACCGACCCACATACCCCGTAAGTTACCGACGCGGTTAGAACCGCTACCGATTCTCGCCGTCGTCACGTTACTTACGAGAGTATACGGGATTACGGAGAAAGTCGCGAATTCCTAGGCCAGGGATACCGGCCACTGACATTTAGAACTGCATAAATAAATGGTATTCAAGTTTGTATCTCATGTTTAAAAAAAACATCGCTTGTAACTTACTGACTAGCTAACCAGGATAGTTAGCAACAGAGAGTGGATATTCTTTCTTGTTCTGGCTGAACAGATGTTGTTCGTCATTACATTCATAAAATGGCGACCTTCCTTGTGACTAATTGAAGAATTGGCATCCACAGAGAGTGGATATTCTTTCTTGTTCTGGCTGAACAGATGTTGTTCGTCATCACATTCATAAAATGGCGACCTTCCTTGTGACTAATTGAAGAATTGGCATCACAGCACACCGGAAAAACCCAAAGATGCTTCGTTTCCCACCACAATTGCCTTTATGAGTAATTCATTCAGTAGCATGTCCTTTGCAGAATCTGGCTCATATAACAACCTTCCTGAAAATCTGTCGATCATAAGCAAGATGTCCTGCGTCCGATACATCCATCTGGAGATCATACGCCACATCCTGCACCCATCTTCTCTTTGGCCTTCCTCTTCCTCTCTTTGCAGGCATATCATCATCATCATCATCATCATCATCATCATCATCATCATCATCATCATCATCCTCATCATCATCATCTTCCACTTCTGCCGTCAAGCGACGTGGGGAGGATTAATTTGCGCTCCAGCGCCCGGTGAGCGGCATTGGATAGTGTCATTCCGTGTGATTGTACAATGTCTTTGATGTCGTCGATCCATTTTCTTCTTGGGCGTTCTCGTGGTCTCGTCGCAGATGATCTTTGATGTAAGGCCAGTGATGATAGCTGATGATATTGCATTTTAACGACATGGCCAAACCACAAGGTGTTGATCCCACTGTCTGTCTAATAATAGCATTTCTTAGCAGTTGTTGGTCGCTTGTTGTTCGGCTTCGGTGTGTTTCCGGCAAGAACGCTGATAGAGTTGCGTTTTCAATCTTCTCCATAATTCTGTAGCTATAGCACTTGAACAAATAAATTCTCTACCGGTTTGCTGGACCTGTCGTAGGTTATTAGAAGCCTATTATTAGCAACGCCTATGGGTCAGTGCCACACCAGTTGTTGTGGCATGCACTCAAGGCATATCACGTGTCCTTCAGGCCAAATGGTACCTGAGAGTTGCTGCACATAGGGATCACTTCCTGCATGAAGCCATGGATATTGTCAAGGGTCATAGACCTAAACGAGGCAGGTCCTTGATGGCATAGGGAGAAATATCTATATGTCGGGTGTGTAATCTAGAGGCCATCAATCGTGAAAAAGAGCGGGTTGAAGTGCTGGCAGACAGGACGGACTGGCACAATGTAATAGTAACACTAGGTCGTGAGTACAGAGAAAGGGCAGCGGGCCACACAGAGTTTGAAATGCAACAACTGATCCAGAGTAACACACATCAAGGTGACATAGTGATCTATACATGCGCAACAATACACATGGGCGTCCAATCTCACTACCCAGAGACCAGGGGAAATTTTGTTACTAGTAGTCGACGTGAAAAAAATCCTGCCCTCACCGGGGCTTGAACCAGGGACCCCCAGCACTCGAGGCGGATACCATACCTCAAGACCACTTATCCCCCACATGTGATAAAGTGTTTAGGCATTTACATATTATAGGAAAAAGCATAATTATGTAGGGTGGCCAGTTTCCTTCTTCCCCCACCCTTGCTTTCCAGGCAATTCCTATAAGAATATGAAAAATATCTGCTCCCCACTTTACGATGTTGGATCTTCTACTCCATTTTCATCAATAAAATATAATTGTTGTGACTTTAATGAGATACCGAGATATCCTTAGATTTCAAATAATTGTTTCGCATTTTTTTTAAACAGGCATCTTATCAAAATACCTAATTATAGCAATTAAATAACTATTAATAAATTTTGCCAATTTCTGTGACAAACTGAGTATGACATGATGACAATAAAAGTAATAAGGAATAGAAATCACAAGTTGAAGTAAGTTGTCACATGTGACGTTATGATGTGATGGAAACAAAATCAGCCCAGGACATACACTAGTCTTGCATAATAACAGCAGCTGTTTGTCGTAGTCACATGAGTTAAACGAGAGAAAAATATTATAAATATTCAAAATATAATACACAATGAATGTTTAATGTTACAGAATCTTCGAACACTCGAATCTAAATAAATTAAGATGACTATCATGGTAGGAAGTATTTAATATTTACATTGTTGATCGAACTACTGCTCGTATTCATTCATTCATTCAGTAGCATGTCCTTTGCAGAACCTCGCTCCCATAACAACCTTCCGGAAAACTTCTCGATCACAAGCAAGATGTCCCGCGTCTGATACACCCATCTGGAGATCATCCGCCACATCCTGCACCCATCTTCTCTTTGGCCTTCCTCTTCCTCTCTTCCCAGGCATATACCCTTCCATTATTGTTCTCTCCAAACTGTCGTGACTGCTCGTATACCTAGATAAATATTCTTTCTTTTCACCTGTTTTATTGTTCTGTGTTTCTTGTTCGTAACTCTTGTTCGTCAGCAAACCTTTGTTTACAGTTTTCTAATTCAATTAATTTCTAATTAATAGATCACATTTTAATTAACAACAAAAATGCATCAAACATACAACAAGTTAGAAGTTATAGAGGAGATGAGTGCCACAGCGACCACTTCCTCGTTGGAGCAAAATTTAAAATAATACTTAAGAGAGCTTTCTATGCTAAACTACAAAGGTTACACGAGATGATTATGATGATTGCGCTCTATACGCCAACTCAGAGGCGGACATGCAACATAATGTTACAGCTTTCTCACATGCCTGTGCCAACTTTGGGTTCAATGTCAACTTGGAGAAGACTGTAGTTATGTACCAGCCAGCTCCAGGGAATAATCACACTGTGATGAATATCAAAGTGAATGGTCATAGACTAAGTGTTGTGGACAAATTCACCTATCTTGGCAGCACTGTGTCACAAGCTGCCACAATTGATGTCGAAGTGAATGCAAGAATCTCCAAGGCCAGTGTGGCCTTTGGCAGACTGTACAAGAATGTATGGGACAGAAATGGAATAAGCCTACAAATAAAGCTGAAAGTCTACAAAGCAGTTGTATTATCCACACTGCTATATGCTTGTGAAACATGGACTGTTTATCAGCGACACGCTAGGAAATTAAACCACTTCCACACAGTCTGCCTAAGGAAGCTACTGAAGATTAAATGGCAAGACAAGATCCCAGACACTGAAGTCGTTGAAAGAGCGCCCATGCCCAGTATCCACACTCTACTGATGAAGAATCAGATTCGCTGGGCTGGTCACTTGACTCGCATGCCAGATCACAGGCTCCCTAAACGAATTTTTTTACAGCGAACTGCATTGTGGTAAACGCTCCCAAGGTGGCCAGAGGAAACGCTTTAAAGACACTCTGAAAATCTCTCTGAATGCTTTTGGAATTCATCATGACACCTGGGAGACTGCAGCCAGAGACCGAAATTCGTGGCGTGCATCATTACACAAGGGTGCAGTCATGTGTGAGGCAACAAGGACTGCAAGAGCTGTAAAGAAAAGGCAGGACAGAAAAACCACTGCAGGAAATCCTCCTCCAGAAACGTCAAGCATTCTTTGTCCACATTGTCAAAGAACATTTCGAGCCAAAATAGGCCTTATCAGCCATCTTAGAACCAACGGCTCCATACCTTCAACCCCACTGGATGAAATGAATGGTCCTCATCATTCTTGATGGACAAACAACAATATAACATAATAAAGGTTACACCAAACACATAACAGAGAAAAACTACAAGAAATTACAGTCAAAGAGAAATATGCTGATGAAATAAAATGTAAACTTGAAATTCTACAAAACCCTATGGAGGAAAGCGTTGACCAAACTTGGTTGAACATCAAGAATACAATTCAAACTACCGCAGAAGAATGTCTCGGTGTGTTAACCACGCATAAAAAGAACAGATGGTTCAATCAAAAATGTGAAGAAGCAGTCATTAGGAAAAAGAATGCCAGACAGTTGTGGTTAAATGACATCAACAACATCCAAAATGAGGAGCAATATAGACCTGAATGTAAAGAAGCTACAAAAATAGTTCGGCAGCAAAAACGAGAATATATGAGCAATATGATCAAAGATATGGAAACTAATCACCAGAAAAACGAATCCAGAAAGTTTTTTTTAAAGAACTTAAGTCAATGAAACGAGAGCACCAACACAACACATATGGTTTAAAAGACAAAAATGGGGATATGATAAACACCAGGGAATAAATTTGTAACACACGGAAAGAATACTTTGTTGAATTACTAAATTGTGAAGCTCCAAGTAACATTTTCCCACAGGAAGCGGTTCTAACGTGTGAACCACAAATTGAAGACCCTGCTTTTGAAGAAATCCTATATGTAATAACACGACTTAAAAACAATAAGACAACTGCGGCTGATGGAATTGCTGCTGAATTTATAAAGGCAGGTGGCCATGCATTACATCTAAAGCTATACGAACTAATAATAAAAATCTGGAGGACAGAAGAATTACCCCATGACTGGAAAGAATCATTATTGATACCTATCTTTAAGAAAGGAGACAAGTTCCAATGTGAAATTTATAGAGGAATATCACTCCTGTCCATAAGCTATAAGAAAGTTGGGAATATAAAGAGATCTCCATAACATTTTTGTGGATTTTAAAAAGGCTTATGATAGTGTCCATAGGAATAGTCTATGGAATGCTATGCAGGAATTTGTAATACCAAGGAAGTTAATCAACATGACCAGACTATGCATGGAAGATACTCATAATATAGTAACATATAAAGGCAGGAAATCGGACCCTTACCAAATAACATCTGGCTTGAGACAGGGTGATGCACTATCGTCGCTCCTTTTCAATCTGGCTCTAGAGAAAGTTGTAAGGAAGGTAAAGGAGGAATGTGCTATTGGAGGAACATCCAAACTGCTTGGTTATACAGATGATATAGATATTATAGGGGAAAATGAACAAAAGACATTGGAAATATTGACTCACTTAAAGGAAAAAGCTCAACAAATGGGGCTGGTTTTCAACCAAGATAACACAGAATATATGGTAATTTCAAGAGAAGGAACGGCTAAAAACTCTGGCCACATACAAATAGATAATATGACCATTAAAAGAACGGAAACATACAAATACCTGGGTACAACCTTCAACTGCTCCGACATAATAAGGGAAGAAATGCAAGCTAGAATAAACTCTGGAAATAAGATATACTATGCACTACAATATCTGCTAAAATTAAATGCGCTATCTCGTAACATCAAGATCACAATATACAAAACACTGATTAGACCAGTTGTGCTGTATGGCTCTGAAACCTGGAGTACAACTAAAGGAGACAAAGCCTTGTTACAAACCTTTGAGAACAAAGTCTTAAGACGCATCTTTGGCCCATTAGGGATACACAAAGTGAAGAGTGGAAAAGAAGAAGCAACAAAGACATTTTTGATCTGTTAAAGTCCCTGGTAATCACTGGTACCATGAAGGCTAATAGACTTCAATGGCTGGGGCATATAGAAAGAATGGAAGATAATAGGGAAACAAAACTCGCTAATAATAAATTACCGTAGACACCGAGGTAGACCAAGAAGACGGTGGAGAGATAATATACATACAGACCTACAAGCACTTGGAATCAGCGACTGGCAAGAGAAGTTCAACCAGAGAGACGAATGGAGACGGCTTTTATCTGCAGCAAAGAACCTCAATGGCTCGGAATGCTGAAGAAGAAGAAGAAGAAGAAGAAGAAGAAGAAGAAGAAGAAGAAGAAGAAGAAGAAGAAGAAGAAGAAGAAGAAGTAGAAGAAGAAGAAAGAAGAAGAAGAAGAAGAAGAAGAAGAAGAAGAAGAAGAAGAAGAAGAAGAAGAAGAAGAAGAAGAATTTAACCAGTTCCCTAGTCTTATTTCGTTGTTTTATTCCGACAACAATTTTTTAACATAACTTCCGCTTCCTTGGTGGCGACCTCCCTCTTCGTATTTTGTTAGATTCTGCTAATAAATAAATACTTATGATTGTATTCTTTCATCCCGTCCATGTGGATGTAATCCATGACCGCCGGACCGAGAGGCGAGCGTTTACTGTATAGCCACTATGCTACTGTGGCTCCAGTATAATATATATATCTTTGTCTACATTGCTTCCTAAATGGTTCAATAATTCTGACCTTGCTTTTTTCCCATGACAGATAGTTTTCATTATTTGTATTTGTTCTCACTGGCTTTGAACACGAGTGTAGTCCATACATACTAATTCTAGTAGCACTGAATTGAATTGTTTGTGTGAATTAGTTTGCCCTATTACCAGTGTACCTCGCCATCAGGCGAAAACACTCCGTCTTAAGAGGTACTTGTAATTTACGTCCTCAAGTAAAGGACGAGAAGTCAACATGTTAGTACATGTCCCGTGTTGGGGTTGAACCCCTTACCTCGGCATTAGCACACCGGATATTTAAGAACGCGCGTTCTTATCCATTCGGCCATGCTGCTTTTCTGTCTTTTTCTTTACTTTTTGTTTCCTTGATTCATTCTCATTATCTTTAACCTATGGCCTTTGAATGTATAGACATGGTTTTTGTAAATTAATGACTTTTTGGGACCATCCGATAATGTCTCATCAATTTTCCTTCAGATTCCATATCAATGCTATCATCAAAGACCTTTTCAAAGTGCACAACATCAAATATAAAGTGGTGAGTTCGGTTCTATGCTTTGCACTCTCACTATCCATAGTGTGACTATCTGGTCAGTGCAGGGTCTCATCTTTTAGATCAGTGGTTCTCAACCGGTGGGGAACCCCGTCCCCCCCCCCCCTCCCACCCCCAGTAGGAATTTTAGGGTTTCTAGGGGGGGGGGGGGGGATTAAGACCCCAGTTTGGCAGACACAAACCGGCTTCAGGACCACACGAAACGCGATCGTCTCCCTTTCTTAAATTATGTCTGAGCGTTGCGTACAGTTGTGTCTCCGATCTGAGGAGATTAAACATACTCGTGATGTTAAATTTCTCGAGTATTTCAAGATCGCTTTAATACAAGAACCTATTACTTGGTATTGTTTTTCCCTCCATACTTTACGGTTCTGTACTTCTGTAACAGAAGTTGGGTAATAGTGTTAGGTGGGAAAAGGCTACAGCACGATTGAGCATCGAGATGGAATGGGAGGAGAGATGCTCAAGTCGTGACGTAGTTTGTTGTCAAGAATTAGTTTTACATCTGAACCCAGGCCGAGGAGGCAGGCTGTCAACACGTCTGTATTCTACCATGACTTTGTATCGACCATAACGTTTAATAAAGCTGATTTATAATTACTAGAAGACTCGTTAGTCATCGCTCTATTCTGCACTGTTACATATGAGCGTAAATGGTGCCGCAGACCAGCACCTCGATCTTTGCCGCGGACACAATGCGAAGTACGTAAACCGGCTTGTCATGGCGGATTGCTGTGAGATTGGTGAGCAAAAGAATGGACCAATCAACAAGTTTTCTCTAGGTCCTTCAAACCAAAAGTCTAAGGCCGGACCATGTTTTTTTTAAGAAGTCCAAATTTCAAGGTCAAGATTGTGAGATGGAACCAAATATAGTTGACAGTGAAGGGAAGATGTCTGTTCCACATTTTTGCCATGACGTTCCACACGCAAGTTAAGATTGTACAGGCTCAAGAACCAAGAACAAGAAACTTCCAAACAAATATAAGCAAATAGAGACGTTGATATCAGAGAGCAGTTGTCTACTTCTCGTCAGGAATGAACTAAAGGTCGCAGAGTCCTGACCTTGGAGCTTTTAACGAACAACTAAAATGGATTAACTAGAATGGAGGATCAGCTTCTTGTTGTATGATGAGCGCCACAATAATTCTGGACGATCAGTGAACGTTACCAAATTTTATCCTTGCTCGTTTCCAGAAGGTTGACGCCACTTTGATTTAGACCGAAGCTCCTTGTCAAGTTCGGCTGAAGTACTGTTTTTTTTATCACCGTCGTCCAGTGATGGTTTTGATCGCTATGGCCCAGTAACTACCCAAGTCATTGTTACACAGTCCACTTCGTAAAATTTTGCTGGCCGGGTCATTACAATCGAGCAGTTGTCAAGTCATCTCCGGACTCTGTTGTATGAGAGAGCCGCTTTATCAAATCAGTCAGCCGCTGCTCTACACTGTCGGTGGTTTTGAGAAGCTGACTATCATTCATTGCTGATTTCAAGGGGCTGGCCAGTGCTGTCCTCTGATACGTCCAATCGTTCATTGCCTTGTTTCAAGAGCTCGTCCCTGGGTGGTTGATACATGCAATCGTTCCTTGCCTTGTTTCAAGAGCCCGTCCCTGGGTGGCTGATACATACGATCGTTCATTGCCTTGTTTCAAGAGCCCGTCCCTGGGTGGCTGATACATACAATCGTTCCTTGCCTTGTTTCAAGAGCCCGTCCCTGGGTGGCTGATACATCCAATCGTTCCTTGCCGTGTTTCAAGAGCCCGTCCCTGGGTGGCTGATACGTACAATCGTTCTTCACTGTTCTATCGAGCCCAGTCGAGCATTTTTGATCCTTACTGAAGCCGCTTTGTCGATCTTGGTTCAAGTACTCGAGTACTCAGTCTTGGCATACAAGGGAAGAGACGTCAAGGACTTAATGTTCGATTGGAAAAAGTAATTCAACAAGAACAGGGGTAATATAATTAAATGTTTCTATTAGATAGAAAATTATTGAATTTCAGCAGAAAGATAACATCCTTTGGCTAATTTAAGACTGCATATTAATAAGTATTGATTGTTTTTTTTGCTTGAATAAGTAAATATTTCAGCATAGCAGACCCATCACAGCACAGTAGAGAAACAGGCATAATTGAGAATTATTTCGGCTGAGATCAGGACGAGTTTTTTTGTTTCAGGTACCAAGGAATATACAGAAGAAATAGTTAATATGAATTACCTACATGTAGAATTACAACGTATCAGTACATGGTTGGGAGAATTAAAAGAGGCAGTTAGTGAAGTAGAGAATTTTGTAGAAACGTTGAAGAACAGAACGACTAGACAAGACCCTTATAGATTTAAGGTAGACCACAATAGAGTAGGAAAGAATAACAAGAGACAGCCACTGCTTAATAAAGACAGAAGACAATATGGCTATTATGAACCAAGACCTGATGTATGTGGGGTAAAAGACGGTGAGAACAGACGTAATGGCGAAAGGTCAGACTGGTATAGCTGTAATAGATACAAGATTGGTCCTGAGAGAGACTTTTCCAAGAAGTTATGGAAATGGCCATCCTATAGCAAGAATGCTAGGATAAAACGTGACGACTGGTTCGAACAAAGACGGAGACAGTATTTGAGGTCAGGGTCAAAGAATAGAATAGGAAATGTAAGTGAAAATTCAACTATTCCTAAGGTGATTGCCAATGTGACTAGTAGACAAGAAAATAAAACGACGGTGTTAATAAAGAGAATAGACCGAGAGACACAGACGCAGGCAAGTAATACGATAAATGATAGTACGCAGACACATAGGGATACTGTAGAGAAGACAACCCAGGTACAGTCAATTAAGAAAATAGAAAAGGGAACGCAAACTATTAAGACGGTGGAAATTGCGGAACCACCTCACGTGAAATTAGAAAAAGGAGACACAGTTGAAGTTAAGAAGGATAGACAGAAGAGAACCAAAGACGAAAGGAAACGAAAGAGGAAAAGTATTGAAGAAAGAAATAGTAGTATGATAGTTAATAGAGGTACTGCTATGTCAAGTTCCTCAGGTATAGACATGAAATTAATTCCCAAATGGTGTAGAAATATTAGGTGTGAGAGTTCAGGTTATGGAGAAGATAATTCTACCGCCGCATGTTATAGTACATACCGTGATGCTGAGACAACTGTGAATACTGATGATTCGGAGAATGAGAGAATTGCACTACAAGCAGGTCCTGACTCGAAGCGTGATGTTCCCTTATACGGTGTAGTTGCTGGTGGACAGACGGACAGAGTTTTGGTTAGTGACTCTTTAGAACTAGATACTAGTTTATATGACAAGAAAGTAGGGAAGGCTAAGAGACGAATACCAAGAAAGAGAAAGAAAGTCAGACGTGCAAAAGGCGACTATGGGAATAGGATCGACGTGTCTGCAGTAAACTACTACTATGAATCTGACGAGGGAACTATTATCAGTGTGCCATCTGAAGACGAGATGGGGAAATGTAAACGTTATGTAAGGTATACAGGAAACAGTGAGCAGACCGACGCAAATAAAGGAAATAGAAAGAAATCATTTAAGAAGAAGAATAATAGTAGACAGATAGCGGGAATTTACTCAACGACAGAAAGTGACTTAAGAAAAATAGAAGACCTTATGACATTAAGACCTGAGTACTTTAACAACAGATTAACAACAGATAGTGAAGATGACATAATAAAAGAAAGACGTACTAATGTACTGAGAGACAATGAAATATTTAACTTGGATACACTCTATAACTGTTAAAATTCCTTGGGTGACGAAGGACATATGGAATAGTTTTGGCTTATGAGAAGAATTGCGGTTTGAGCATATAGATATATGGGTTGTCTAAAATAGGCAGATAAATTTTTTGGTGTAGCATCACATGGTACAGGGTAGGCGATGGTGTTGTTGAGTTACGGCAAATAATATTCTACGTGGATACGTAATACAGGATATCTTGTGTTTGGTTACGATGTAGGGAGAGTAAACAAGGTAGAAATTAAAATAGTCCTTTGTCCGGAATGGATAGATACAGAGAGTTAATCACGTTGAGTGATGTATAACTAGAGCGATTAAAGTAGAGTAGGAAGGTTCGTACTAGAAATGGTTCGACTCAGAGCTATAACGTGATGTCTGAGATAGTTTTGCTTGTTGGTTGGAGAAGAAAGTATAGTATTGTTGACAGGTGAACCGAGAGTGTCTGGTGAGGAGATATAGATTGAGGAGGAATTGAATATCCTGTGTGTAAAATAGCCAGTTGAACGCGAGAATATTAAGAGTAAAAGACTGTAGAAGTTGATGCTTGAAGAATACGAGTTCTTGGTGAGGGGGATGACGTAATTATATGATGCCTGTGAAGAAAGAAGAGGTGATTAAATCTGAGAAAGTTGTTGTGTGGAGAAGTTTAGAATGATAGTTACGAGATTAGTGACCCGTTGGAGTGAAGTTTGTTTTGAGAGATAGTTAATAGTGTTGTAAAAGAGATATACTTGGCGAGACATAATATATAGATTCTGACCTTTGAAAACGAGTGAATGATTTAAAAAAAAGTAGAAATAAGACAAACATATGTACGTCGAGAATGGCTGATGGTAAGTACAGCATGCATGTACGAGGCGTTTAGTTCGTACGTGAGTATAATTCTAGACAAACAGGTATTCGTCGCGATGAGTGAAGAAGGAGTGAGGGTTGGAGACGTCGCCTAAGTGAAGTACATAGATAAAATGTAATAGTTGCGCTGATATATCTTGTGTCAATGTGTGTAGAGGAGGTCGATACGCTTAGATTGTGGTGAGTGATTGTTGGAATGTTGAATTGGCGTCTAAATTGTTTTTTTTTTTTTGAAGTAATAGTATAGACACGTTAGGTTGTCGAGATCCGAGAGTAGTCGTGAGATGAGAGCGAGGTTGTGTATCACTGTCCGTGTGAATATGCGAAGAGTGGTTGATAAGCGACGTTGATAAAACGTGAAACATAGAGTATGCGAAAATTGAGAGATAGAAAGAACATGATTAGAGAATTGTGATGTTTTTTCGTTAGAATATCTGACGTTGGACGGAAATTATGGAAGTTGTATGACAGGTTGGCGGAAAGAGAGTTAACATTCTGAATGACGTTTCATAAAACATGTTTAGTATTCTTGACAGGGACATGTCGAAGCAGGAATGCCTAATACTGAGAAATGAGAAAAGTGAGGTCTGTTGTCAGTTGTATGTGGTGTGGGTTTGCTGTTTCTGAAAGAATCCCGATAAATAGGAAGAGGAGTGAAAGATAGTGAGGTAAACAAGATTAGTTAAATGAATGTTGGCGAACGTGGTCCGATAAGTGTGACTAGTATCATCGCGGTGCAAGAACGCTGAGAGAGACTTGAAGATAGTTTAGAGTAGTTGTGGTGAGACGTTGAAAGTACTGATGCAGGAGAATGAAATATTAATTGCGTCGGGTAGACGAGAAACTTAGAAGTAGAATTAGTTGTATTGGTGGGAGGTCTATAGTAAATAGACAAGTTCTTTTGCTGGGTGTAGCATGGTGGAGATACTGTAGTTAACAGTAATGATTAAGAAGTTGTAGTGATGTTTGGTACAAATCCAAGGGAAACAATTGGTGTGCCGAGCCACAGGTTAATTAGTAGATAGATGACGGCTGGTACATTGAGATGACATTGGGATAATCGCCACATTAGTAATAGATAAAATGAGTTGACCTGTAGTTACAGTGCTTGCTTAAGATGATATTCCAGACATTGTGATGTGTTAGGAGTTAGGCTGGAAAAAGATAGAAAATTGTGAGGGGAGAGAATCAATGATAGTACGGTCATTGCTGATTAGTGATTTTTTTGTGTAGAGAAAACAGATATTGTTCTAAGTTAAGAAGTTGGTCTGTAGTTAACAGATATACATACGTGGCAGTGAAGTGTTTTGTTTTCTCGGTTATAGAAATAGTGGAATAACTTGTATGAATAGAGATGTGTTACATTAGTTCGTATAGGAGGCCAATGTTGATGGGCCACTGTACGTAGTTAATTTTAAGAGAATTATATTTGTTTGAAAACCTTCTCTTTAGCGAGAAGACAGTTGTTGAATCTGAGTTTTTAATGCCTCATATATGTAATATGTTTTTTTTTGCTTGATTTGGTCCTGAAAAATGATTGTTATTATTCGATTTTAGAATAGGGTTATTGTGTTCTTAGACTTTTACGTACAAACTATTGGTCCGTAAAAGAGACCAGTAGTATTAACTAACAATAGATTAGGATGCATGTTATATTATTTTAGATTGTGTTTTTCTTTGAATGAGTTGACATCTTTAGTTAAAATGAGGGGAAACATAAAATATGTATAAACTATTTGGGGGGTATGATGTACTGTTATGATTTTATTTCGCTTCACTTGTGGTCTAAGTGAATTGTCTTGTATGTACATGTTGGAAATTAGTTAAGTTAAGTTTGATTTACATGGTTTTGTCTAGAATAAAGACAGTGCATGGGGCTTTATTTGGGACCCTTCGTTCAGAAAATAGTAATAAACTACTGGGGACTAGAAGAGAGACATATTCTCCTTGTGAATAATAAGTTGATGTATATTCTACTAGCAAGATTGCTGTGATAATCAGCGTTGAGAGGTTAAGTTGTGGAAACATAGGCCATACTTAAGTGACGAGGTTAATACACAAGTAAAATGGTTATGGGGAAATTAAGTGAGCATTAATTGAAGAAAAGATTAATGAATATAGCACTGGGGTAAATGAGGGGAAAGTTTTGAACATAGTTTACATGGGGTCAAAAGAGCCGTGGTGTACTTTCATAAGAGACACGAGATTGCTGGCTTATAGAAGAAGAAGTGGGTAACATGCTACGCCAGGCAATGAGCAAAACATGAATTGAATCCATGTTTGACTTCGAAGAATGATTAGATACTGTAGATAACAGTACAATAGTAAGTGTGAAATGTACATTGGCACTGTAGAAACAAAATGACATGGGGGTTTAGAGGGTCCGTGATATATGGACTGTAATAGAATAACGTTGATTGCAGACATGAGTATAGTGTTGCTGTTGATAACGGCATAAGTAGAGGTTAGAGTAGAGATGCCCATAATAAATGGACATAAAGGGGTCGCTGAAATTTTCGGCGAAATTAAGAGAGAATACTGAGTGAGGTATGAGAGAAGATTAGTTATGTGAGCTAATGTGTAGAGGTCTAGAGAGATGATGGACCTTGTTAATTGTGTACTGTCTGTAATATATAGACATTTGGGAGTGAATTTTTGATGGTTGGTACTTGATGCTGTAGATAGCAGCGTAAACTGTTACCATAAGAAGTGGTACTGTAGAAGAGATAATTGTTTTAGACTTTATTACATAAAGTCTCAAATGACATAGGGGGGTAAAGGTGTGTGTAATTTAGCTAAGTGTAGTTTTTTTTTGAGAAAGAGTTCTACTTCTTTCTTCTTTGAATCTCCGGTGCGCACCGATTTCTTGTCTTTCTATCATGTGCGAGTGTTCTCAGGTTGATTGAAAGTAGAGAATTAGTTTTATAACGTAAGTAGGCCCGCAAATCACGTTTTATGTAGACGTCTAAACTTTTTCTAGTATGTGTTGTTAAATTAAGCTTCCATTTTTACGCATACTGTGTAATTTTCGACTATTAAGGTCGGGAGGGAACATCCGACACTAAAATTATGAAGATCGCATGCTGTAATGTGATATTTCAAGAGCGGGAAAAGCCGTTTCCTTGTCATACTCCAGCGATGACTATATAATATTGCTATGGAATGGTCACAGCGATTTAAATGCCAATGAATGTATGCTTCCAATCAGCATCCATTGTAGTATTTATGTGTGATTTTTGATGACTGTTTTTTTTTGGGGGGGGGGGAGGGGAGGGGGGGGGTACTTTTCATCGCGACCTAACGCAGATCTACGAACACCGATAGACAGGGCATGCAGACTGACGTCATCACAGCATGACGTGATCAGTATAAATATATGTGGGTGTGTGTATACTCCATATCAGCCTGTTATCAAATGTTACTGCAATGTATCTTGGTTCTTTATCTTCTCTTGGGAGTATTCCATTTATCTGGATTAACCCTGCCTTTTGTTTTTGCAGAGATGGTAAATCGAGTGGTGCTGCACTTGTCAGCCTTTATGCTGACACACCATCTATTTGGTGTCAGCATAAACGCTGACAAGATTACGGTCGTTACTGGGAAGATGGAAATACCACGCTGTAATATACAAGTAAATGGGCATATTCTTAAACAAGTGAATCGGTACAGTTGTGAGGTTTATTTATTAGGGGTTACATCTCTTAGAATGTAACACTCACTTAAGGGGAATTTAATTATCTGAGGAATATTATCAGGGTATGCCCAAAGAGGATGGGTTCCTATCCTCTATCAAGATCACCTTCTGGAAGCTAATTTTATGGCTCGTTCCCCCACGTGAAGATACTAAGTAGTCTTCGTATCTACACGAATTAATGTAAAACTATAGATATAAGTTTAAGCTTCTTGGGAAGGTGTGGAGACCACGGACTGTTGCCACTATCCCACAAATAGATGCCCTTTTCTATCACTGGGGAAAAGGTGCTAGTGTGCAGGTGTCCGCCCTCATGCGGTCTTAATTATTATTATCATCTTTGATGTATACACTTACACAAGTATGTGATGGATTAGACCAGAAATATCACGACAGTACATTCACAGTATAAACAGGACATACAGTGACATCACATAATATTTGTGTTTACAAACAATCTGTAAGAATCAATCAACAAATGGTCTGGTAACATAAGTGTAATAAATCAAAAAGTATGACAACAAAATATATTTTTCACATTGATTACATCTCTGGAAAAAAAAAACATTGTCAGGTTCACATGGACTATCAGCTGAGGTAAATGCATAATTGTGGAAACTCAAATAGTTGAATCATCCAACATACATTAAAGTATAGTAATGTATTACAAAGTACTATCAAAAGTAATAAAAAAGGATATTTTTATCTCCGATGCAGTTGATATCTGCCGGTAGGTACTTTGGTGGGTTTAAGATTCAAATGGAAGCAAGTCTCTTCCTGGGAACAGTTTTCTCTCAGGGGGTCATCATCAAGGTGAGTGAGGGATGGTAAGGGTCTTCAGTTAGGATCTAACATCAGGGATTCTCAATGGGGTTCATGGTTTACATCTTTGAAGGATGGGGGTGGTGGATGATGCAAGGAAATGGGCTGTACTAATATTTGGGCTGGCAAAAGATGGACATGACATACAAGTTTATCGCCCTCAGCAACCAAGTCCGTATCTGCACAACAGTAGGCTTTCAGTTACACCGCCCATCTTAACTTAACTTCAAGGAATGATTCACCACACAATGAAAGCTTTGCCTGCCTGAGGAACTAGAACACTGCTTCGCTTCAACACACCATGCTAGTGATCAACTTAGAATGTTAAGCTAGAACAATCATCCCCCCCCCCCCCCCCCCCCCCCCAATTGTGCCTAGAGGGTCTGGCTGGATGTCTCATCCGGCTTTAGGCAATCGCTCTCATTGGTTTGAATCGCCTGCATAATGTTTATTATTTCTGTATCGGCTGCTGGGCGCTGTGGGTGTATAGCGTACGGAACTGGTCAGATATCTGAAGTCGAAGGCCGTGAGGTGGCTGGCAATATCTCACAACAGTTATCTCGGAACAGTCATAACATCAGATGGGAGATGCCTTGAAGTGATTAGGACAAGAATTGCCATTGCGACGGTAGCCTTTGGCAAGATGAAAAACATACTGACCAATAAAGAGATATCAATTGAAACGAGAAACAAAGTGATGAATTGTTACGTAGAACCTGTACTTTTGTATGGATGTGAAGCGTGGACAATGAGCAGACAAGCGGAAAAACATCTGACGGCTGTGGAAATGTGGTTTCTGAGGAAAATGCAAAGAAAACCATGGAAAGACCAAAAAAAAAAAAAAAAAAACACCCCAATAAACAAGTACTTCAAGAAACAAACGAAGATCGTAAACTGATTAGAGACATTAGACGTAGACAGCAAAAAATTTTTGGACATGTTATGAGAAGAAATGAATTGGAGAACTTGGTGACATCTGGTAAGATCGAAGGGAAGAGGACAAGGGGAAAACCGAGAAGTAAATACCTGGATGTTTTGGCCACCCGGCATAGTCGAGACAGAAACACGGAACTCATGCACGACACTGGTGATCTAGTGAGATGGCGAAACATGACCGCCCACGCTTATCGGCATGGCATACGATGGATGGATAGTGGAGGAAACCTGAGATAGAGGTGCAGAAATCGAAAAAAAAATGAGTTGAATACAGCCGTGTGTGGACACAGTAGCATAGATATGCAGAACTTGAAACATATGCGACTTAATAAAGTTGTGTGGGGGTGCAGTGACATACAGTTATACAACTTAAAAGACGAGAGTGTGAATACGGTTTTGTGTGATTGTTAACAAAATAAATACCCCAAATAAGTTATAGCCTTCTCTGACTCTGCTTTATTGGGTCATATGCTCGTCTACTATGATACGGGCACAAATATAGGAGTCCCCACCGTCTAATCTCCTCCCCCCTCCCACAGCCTGTACAAACAAGTCAAGTACTCTTTTACACATCTGGAGATATACTGGATATATTGTGCTAGATCCATATTTCTATGGACCAACCAACTGGCCAGGGTGGCTGAGGTGCTCAGTGTACTGCTGGCCTGGGTGGGTCAGGTGGTCAGTGTACTGCTGGCCTGAGTGGGTCAGGTGGTCAGTGTACTGCTGGCCTGGGTGGGTCAGGTGGTCAGTGTACTGCTGGCCTGGGTGGGTCAGGTGGTCAGTGTACTGCTGGCCTGGGTGGGTCAGGTGGTCAGTGTACTGCTGGCCTGGATGGGTTAGGTGGTCAGTGTACTGCTGGCCTGGGTGGGTCAGGTGGTCAGTGTACTGCTGGCCTGGGTGGGTCAGGTGGTCAGCGTACTGCTGGCCTGGGTGGGTCAGGTGGTCAGTGTACTGCTGGCCTGGGTGGGTCAGGTGGTCAGTGAACTGCTGGCCTGGGTGGGTCAGGTGGTCAGTGTATTGCTGGCCTGGATGGGTTAGGTCGTCTGTGTACTGCTGGCCTGGATGGGTCAGGTGGTCAGTGTACTGCTGGCCTGGGTGGGTCAGGTGGTCAGTGTACTGCTGGCCTGGGTGGGTCAGGTGGTCAGTGAACTGCTGGCCTGGGTGGGTCAGGTGGTCAGTGTATTGCTGGCCTGGATGGGTTAGGTCGTCAGTGTACTGCTGGCCTGGATGGGTCAGGTGGTCAGTGTACTGCTGGCCTGGGTGGTCAGTATACTGCTGGCCTGGGTGGGTCAGGTGGTCAGTGTACTGCTGGCCTGGATGGGTTAGGTGGTCACTGTACTGCTGGCCTGGGTGGGTCAGGTGGTCAGTGTACTGCTGGCCTGGGTTGGCAGGTGGTCAATGTATTGCTGGCCTGGATGGGTCAGGTGGTCAGTGTACTGCTGGCCTGGGTGGGTCAGGTGGTCAGTGTACTGCTGGCCTGGGTGGGTCAGGTGGTCAGTGTACTTCTGGCCTGGGTGGGTCAGGTGGTCAGTGTACTGCTGGCCTGGGTGGGTTAGGTGGTCAGTGTACTGCTGGCCTGGGTGGGTCAGGTGGTCAGTGTACTGCTGGCCTGGGTGGGTGAGTGTACTGCTGGCCTGGGTGGGTGAGTGTACTGCTGGCCTGGGTGGGCAGGTGGGCAGTGTACTGCTGGCCTGGGTGGGTTAGGTGGTCAGTGTACTGCTGGCCTGGGTGGGCAGGTGGTCAGTGTACTGCTGGCCTGGGTGGGTTAGGTGGTCAGTGTACTGCTGGCCTGGGTGGGTCAGGTGGTCAGTGTACTGCTGGCCTGGGTGGGTCAGGTGGTCAGTGTACTGCTGGCCTGGGTGGGTGAGTGTACTGCTGGCCTGGGTGGGTGAGTGTACTGCTGGCCTGTGTGGGTTAGGTGGTCAGTGTACTGCTGGCCTGGGTGGGCAGGTGGTCAGTGTACTGCTGGCCTGGGTGGGTTAGGTGGTCAGTGTACTGCTGGCCTGGGTGGGTCAGGTGGTCGGTGTAATGCTGGCCTGGGTGGGTCAGGTGGTCAGTGTACTGCTGGCCTGGGTGGGTCAGGTGGTCAGTGTACTGATGGCCTGGGTGGGTCAGGTGGTCAGTGTACTGCTGGCCTGAGTGGGTCAGGTGGTCAGTGTACTGCTGGCCTGGGTGGGTGAGTGTACTGCTGGCCTGGGTGGGTCAGGTGGTCGGTGTAATGCTGGCCTGGGTGGGTCAGGTGGTCAGTGTACTGCTGGCCTGGGTGGGTCAGGTGGTCAGTGTACTGATGGCCTGGGTGGGTCAGGTGGTCAGTGTACTGCTGGCCTGGGTGGGTCAGGTGGTCAGTGTACTGCTGGCCGGTGTGGGTCAGGTGGTCAGTGTACTGCTGGCCTGGGTGGGTTAGGTGGTCAGTGTACTGCTGGCCTGGGTGGGTCAGGTGGTCAGTGTACTGCTGGCCTGGATGGGTTAGGTGGTCAGTGTACTGCTATCCTGGATGGGTTAGGTGGTCAGTGTACTGCTGGCCTGGATGGGTTAGGTGGTCAGAGTACTGCTGGCCTGGGTGGGTTAGGTGGTCAGTGTACTGCTGGCCTGGGTGGGTCAGGTGGTCAGTGTACTGCTGGCCTGGGTGGGTTAGGTGGTCAGTGTACTGCTGGCCTGCATGGGTCAGGTGGTCAGTGTACTGCTGGCCTGGGTGGGTTAGGTGGTCAGTGTACTGCTGGCCTGGGTGGGTTAGGTGGTCAGTGTACTGCTGGTCTGGGTGGGTTAGGTGGTCAGTGTACTGCTGGCCTGGGTGGGTTAGGTGGTCAGTGTACTGCTGGCCTGGGTGGTCAGTGTACTGCTGGCCTGGGTGGGTTAGGTGGTCAGTGTACTGCTGGCCCGGGTGGTCATTATACTGCAGGCCTGGGTGGGTCAGGTGGTCAGTGTACTGCTGGCCTGGGTGGGTCAGGTTGTCAGTGTACTGCTGGCCTGGGTGGTCAGTGTACTGCTGGCCCGGGTGGTCAGTGTACTACTGGCCTGGGTGGGTCAGGTGGTCAGTTTACTGCTGGCCTGGGTGGGTCAGGTGGTCTGTGTACTGCTGGCCTGGGTGGGTCAAGTGGACTGTGTACTGCCGGCCTGGGTGGGTCAAGTGGTCTGTGTACTGCTGGCCTGGGTCGAGCAGGTGGTCTGTGTACTGCTGGCCTGGGTGGGTCAGGTGGTCATTGTACTGCTGGCCTGGGTGGGTTATGTGGTCAGTGTACTGCTGGCCTGCGTGGGTCAGGTGGTCAGTGTACTGCCGGCCTGCGTGGGTCAGGTGGTCGGTGTACTGCTGGCCTGGGTGGGTCAGGTGGTCATTGTACTGCTGGCCTGGGTGGGTTATGTGGTCAGTGTACTGCTGGCCTGCGTGGGTCAGGTGGTCAGTGTACTGCTGGCCTGGGTGGGTTATGTGGTCAGTGTACTGCTGGCCTGCGTGGGTCAGGTGGTCAGTGTACTGCCGGCCTGCGTGGGTCAGGTGGTCGGTGTACTGCTGGCCTGGGTGGGTCAGGTGGTCAGTGTATTGCTGGCCTGGTTGGGTCAGGAGGTCAGTGTACTGCTGGCCTGCGTGGGTCAGGTGGTCGGTGTAATGCTGGCCTTGTTGGGTCAGGAGGTCAGTGTACTGCCGGTCGCCTTTACTTCCCAGGGCATTTCCTTGCACCCATTTTAGGCTGGGTTGACCCGGGAGCCCAGGTCTATTTTTATAACATCCACCTTGATGGGGATTTGAACATGTGACAACAGGGCTGACAGGCAAGCATGCTAGTTAGCCACTGTGCTACCACAGCTTGTATATGTGCAAGCTGTGCATGCTGAACCTCTTTCGGCAATTGAAAATCATTGTAAAGAGCAGGATTTATTTATTTGGTGTTTTCCGGGATTTGAGATTTAAAGATTGAGCACAACCCACTACTGGCAACGCTGAACGTATTCCAGTACGAACCTAAGGCCCTGTCCACGTCAATATGGAAGCACTATGGCTTGATCCCAGGTGCAGTCAAGGATATGCACTACTGGCGAGCTCAAACGAGAGCTAAACTCGAGTCTAGTGATTCCATATTGACGCGAAAAAGCAGGATGTAACATATCCCATGTTCCTGATAACATTCATCTAACTGGTAATATGCAAACAATGCAATAATGTATCCACCAAGACATTAAATAAGTATAAGGCTAACAGTTGCACTGAATATCAACATGACAACATGTAGCGACTAATATAATCAAATGTCCAATGCTTATAGCAATATTATAATTCCTGCAGTGCTGTAGACTATAGATTTGTTTCATATTTAGTCGCCCTCGTCTTTCTCCAGTACAAGGCCGTGGATCCATTGTCCATTTCAAGGTGTAATTTCTGGTTTCTCTCATCATGGGACATTACTCCAAAAACTTGTCAATGCAATCTTTGTAAAGTATACAATAGACTGATTTTTGAGTGTGGATTAGCTTCACCTATTACCAATGTCCCTCGCCACCAGGCGTACACACTCCGACTCCCAAGTCAAGAACGAGAAGGCAACATGTTAGTCCAACTAACCCAGTGGTTCTCAACCGGTGGGGAATCCCCCCCCCTCCCCGGGGCGAATTTAGGGGTTTCCAGATAGGGGGGGGGGGGGAGTGAAGATTATTTCAAGATCGCGTTAATACAAGAACCTATTACTTGATCTTGTTTTTCCCTTCATACTTTACGGTTCTGTACGTCTCACCCTTCTAAAATTCATGTTATAAAGTAAGCAGACCCACAAATCACGTTTTATGTGGACGTCTAGACTTGTTTTAGTATGTGCTTCCATTATTACGTAACTGTGTAGGGGCGGGACGGGGATTTTTAGGTAGGAAATAGGAAAGGGAGGGGGGATGACGTTCTGAAAATATGGTGGGGGGGGGGGGGCACGGGACAAATTTTTGGGTAGGAAATACGAATGTTGGGGGTGGGGGTGTCACGAAAAATAAACTTGCTAGTTTCGATTGATGACAAAAGGAGACATTCGTCTGCACAAACAGGCAACCCTTTGATGTGTATAGACGGAGGAACAAAAATACGTCGCGTCAAAATGTCTATACACAGTCGGCGATTCTTTATGATGTGGGTTGTTCGAGAAACGAATAATAACGCCAGACGTCTGCCAAGGCGGTAGTTAGCCTTTGAAGTGTAGACGGAATGTCTGGACAGACGGCGGAGAGGATTCTGTGATGTTGGGAATTCTCTGGTTCACAGACAGACAGAACTATTGTTGTACGAGACAAAGGATTTCCCAAGATGAAAGCAAACTTGACCGCGGATTGACTCCAGTTAGTATAAAACAAGAGGAGAAAACCAGACTCTGGACTGATCAGCGTCTAGACAATTTGGTGACGTCACTCAAGCCCGATATAAAACCCGTTGCGGTAGACAAGTGGAGTTAGTCGACCAAGATTTCTGAAGTTTGAAGGATCGGTGCAGTATTCCGAGTTGAGCTGCTTGAAAGAGACTATAGGGTCAAAGTGTTGATGATGTATCGGCGGACATAGATCCAGTCTGTGATCGCATAGTCTCAATTATCAACCGGAATAGGCATATGGTAGGCTATTAATCATATCTAACTTAGAGTATGATTAGGAATAGAGTACAGTACTGTGCGGTGAAATAATTTATCATAGGTGTGGTGATATAGTCTATTATAGGTGGGGTGATAGAATGTTCTATAAGTGCGGTGCTAGAAAGTATCATAGGAGCGTCGGCACTAGTATCCTATTGTGTGGCTTTAACTAGCTTGTGTGATATATCATTTTACTCAGGAAGTTGAGGACAATGTAGTGGGATAATAATTAGAGAGATTGAGGATGGTTGGGAGGAAGGGGGGGGGGGATGTGAAATGGTAGGATCTTCCAGTAGGGCATCTGCTGGGTTTCTACCCGTTCCTTTATTCTTTCCTGGTGTTGCCATGTCTCAGACCATGTGATGAGCTATTTGGCCATATGACAGAGATCAGATCTGTGTTGTAGATCTGAGTGCTGCTATTGGCCTACACTCACCTAATTCCGGCCAGGATTGAGTTGCTCTCACCATAGTATTCTCTACTCAACAGGTTCCATGTAGGTGTGCTATGATATTCAACAGTGAAGCTAGAACACAGTTTAGAAGATGATGGCTCAGGATTTGAAGACAGAAGTTGCTGAGAGGCCTCTACATTGGGCTTATACCCAAGTTGGTCTGCGGGAACCTGGCTTCTGCTGAGGACAGGCTGATGATACTTATGTTTAGCAAGTGATAGTTGTATCACTGAACAGTCAGAACATATATATATATATATATATATATATATATATATATATATATATATATATATATATATATATATATATATATATATATATACACACACAACACGGATACCAGGAACATTTATATAAAGTTATAGAAATACCTGGAACATTCAGATTGTGGTGTTAATATGGGGAATCTTTACAACCAATGACACTAGATCAATTAATATTTCCCAAGTAACAGTGACAATAGTGTTAGAATTCTCTGAGTAACAAACAGTTAATAACAGAGGAAATTCAAGTGTGAATTAGATTGAAGACTCTCATTAGACAGTGTTTGTCAATGTCAAAACATCTGGATGCCTCGAGAGATAGCGGAGAAACACTTCACGTGGCTGGAGAAGCATCACCTCGGTGAGGTTGTTTGTCTGGAATACATGGTGCTAGTGTGTTCTCAGCACAGTGATGAGAATGACTATACTCCTGAACACTGATCTGAGTCTATATACACCTTAGAATATACGTCACACATTGAATACCCAAATAATACTAGGGACACAGCCAGAGTACCGACAGGAAAGTACTGCCATAACTATGATGCCGAAATTGAGGCAATCAAGATAGCAACAGAGAAATTACTAAATAACAGCAATGGTACACAACCTGTGGTGCTACTAACAGATGCAAAATCAGTACTCGAGGCGCTCCTCTCTGGGAAATTGCCAGTACTAAGGACACTACTTTCTGAACTTAGCAGTCAGCATAAAGTCACCATACAGTGGATACCATCCCACTGTGGAGTACCCGGAAACGACAGAGCTGATCAATTGGCTAAGGAAGGAGCCAAAGAGGAACAGCCTGATGTGCCCGTTACATACCACCAAAAGAAAAGAATGATCAAATCAGTCAGAAAGCCACCAAAACCTGCTCAAGATGACTACCACATTATGGACAGACCAGAACAAGTCATTATTCTGCGCCTCAGAACAGGACACAATAGATTACGCAACCACATGTATACAAAATTCAAGATTGGTGAAACAGCCATGTGCACATGTGGATTGGCGTCGCAGACAGCAGAGCACATACTCCAAGACTGCCCAAAATATAACATATCTAGGCAAACCTTCTGGCCTAGAGAGGCGACAGTGGAAGATAAACTCTATGGACCACTGTGTGAACTGAAAAAAAAACAGTTCAATTCATGCAAGAGACGACATTGCAGATATAGACATATTTCAAGCGAACGAAAGAAGAAGAAAAACTAGATCAATTAAGATTTCCCAAGTAACAGTGACAATAATGTTAGAATTCTCTGAGTAACAAACAGTTAATAACAGAGGAAATTCAAGTGTGAATTAGATTGAAGACTCTCATTAGACAGTGTTTGTCAATGTCCAAACATCTGGATGCCTCGAGAGATAGCGGAGAAACACTTCACGTGGCTGGAGAAGCATCACCTCGGTGAGGTTGTTTGTCTGGAATACATGGTGCTAGTGTGTTCTCAGCACAGTGATGACAATGACTATACTCCTGAACACTGATCTGAGTCTATATACACCTTAGAATATACGTCACACATTCTACACATTATACACAAACACACACACACACACACACACACACACACACACACACACACACACACTTCTCCTACATATACTCTTTGCTTAATAAATTTCTTGTTTTTATTTGTTGAAGCTAGAGTTGTCAAGTATGTTATGTTGGGGAAGAATGAGAGGGGGCATGATCAGGGGTGAGTAAGAGTGAGAAGAAGGTGTCTTCAGATTGAGGGAGTGTTGTGGACGGAGTCTGCTGGATATCTCCAGGATAGTGATATTGAATTAAAATAAATGTGGGTGTTGATTCCCCTCACTCCAGGGACGACACTAAAGTAGTAAAGAAGAACAAATAACTACTACGACATTCTTTGCTTACGACAGGGGGAATGACGTTCTGAAAATAAAGTGAAGGGGGGCACGGGCCATAAAAGGTTGAGAACCACTGAATTAACCGGTGTAGGGGTTGAACCCGCTACCTCGACATCAGCACACCGGATTTTTAAGAACCGGCGCTCTTATAATTCGGCCATGCTGACCTCCAAATACACTTATAAGGCCTTTATTTTTTTTTTTTTTTTTTTTTTGCATCTTCGAGCTGCACCCAGAAGATACTCTTAAAACTCTCTTGATTTTGATTATAGGTAGATGCGGGTAAATGTGGCAAGATGGAGTTCCTGTACTGGGATTTAAGGCTTCATAATTTCTGGGATGCGATGAAGTGGACACGTGTGGTCAAATCCCAGCTCCACTTTTAAATCTGGGTTTACATTTAGAAGGCTTGGCCATGACTCTGGAATTCCGCTGTCATTAGATGTTTTTCAGCTTGTCTGTTCATTGTTCACGTCTCAGATATACACAAACG
Organism: Cepaea hortensis; assembly: GCA_963921405.1. NCBI lineage: Eukaryota > Metazoa > Mollusca > Gastropoda > Stylommatophora > Helicidae > Cepaea > Cepaea hortensis. The sequence goes on from OY992889.1 coordinate 38,392,926, forward strand.
TCAAGGTTCTATGTAACACTTCAACACTCTTTTTCTTGTTGCAATTGGCTTCATTTTATTGGTCAGTATATTTTCCAGCTTGCAAAAGGCTACCTTAGCCATAGCGACTCTTGTTCTGACCTCTTCAAAGAAACTCCCATCAGATGTTATGATATTCCGAGATAGTTGTACCGGTTCACTTGTTTAAGAAAATTACCATTTAACGGTATATTACATTTTTACTCAGTGACGACCATAATATGTGTCTTCTTACAATTTAATTCTAACCCAAGTTGTCCACAGTGTACAATAACCACATCTACTAAATGTTGCTTCCTGTTCATTGTCTGCAATCAATACTGTATTATTCGCATTTCTAATGTTATTGCTGTTACGCCGTCCAATCGCGATTTCTCTCATATCTTCTACATTTTTAATAATACTTTCACTGTATAGGAAAACAAGATCTGGAGCCATTACACAGTCCTGTTGCACATCTCTCTTGATAGGTTGATATTGACCTATTTCATTATCAATCTTTTGGCAGCTTGTTGTTTCCAATACATGTTTGTTTTTTTAACACGTCTATTGCTTTTCTCATCAATTTGTAGATCTGTAAGCATCAACGATTGCCTGAAAGAGGCTAATGAAACTAGAACACTATAAACAACAATAAGAATGAGACAAACAGCTTTCTTTTGACATGTGATGAGAAAAGAGACATTGGAGAACATCGTGATGGCTGGAAAGATCGAGGGGAAGAAAGGCAGAGGCAGACCAAGAGAAATGATGCTGGATGGTCTAAGACGGTGGCATGGAGGAATATCATAAGTAGAGTTGATCCAGAACACCAAAGACCCAGATCTGTGGAGAGCCATGAACGCCTACGCCAGCTGGCAGGGCACTTGATGATGATGATGAAGCATCTTTATTATGATGACAATCCATTCATCATGTGCCATGCCGATAAGCGTGGGCGGTCATATTCTGCCATCTCACTCGATCACCAGAGTCGTGTATCAGCTCCGTGTTCTTGTCTCGACCATGCCACGTGGCCAAGCCATCCAGGTATTTACTTCTCGGTCTTCCCCGTGATCTCTTCCCTTCGATCTTGCCAGTTGTCACCAAGTTCTCCAAGTCATTTCTTCTCATTGATTGATTGATTGATTGATTTAGGAACCGACATCACAGCATTCGGGGCATTTCCATAAGCGCTCCGTCCCCATCCTCAGCAGCCAGCGAAGAGTTCCAACACCAATAGTACCAGTAGCAATCTGATTATATGTCCGTCTCACCTTTCCTCTGAGCGTCGAGCGTCGGCCAGATCCCCTCGTCACTGTCGCATTCTTGCCAGACCATGGTGATCCATTTGCTACTCCGAGGTGTACACGTGCTCCCACACGTTCTTCTCATAACATGCCCAAACAATTTTGACTGTCTACATCTATTGACTCTAATCAGTTTACGATCTTCATTTGTTTCTTGAAGGACTTGTTCATTGGTTTTCTGTCTGTCCATGGTATTCTTTGCATTTTCCTCAGAAACCAATCAGAGATTATGATGACATGTCTTACTTTATCGAAAGCCATTGTATAGTCAATAAAGCAAAGATGTAGGTCTTTGTTTACGTCTACGGAATGCTCAATTAGTGTTCTCAGCAAATACACAGCATTTACTGTACCCTTCTTCTATGAGCCGACGTTGTTCTTCCCCTTTTTCGGGTTGCATTTTCTTCCTATCTCTTTGCATGATGATTTGTATCAAAATCTTCGTGATGTGGCTCATTATGCTAGTCGTTCGGTGTTGATCACATTCCAATGCTCCTGATTTCTACAGGACTGCAAAAAAAAAAAACAACAACAACATATAGTTACATAATTCAGGAAGTATATCTCCAGTACCATATATTGTGTTCAGCAGTCTGGTGACCTGGTCTATTCCATATTCTTCAAAGGCATTGATCATTTTTGTTGTGATTTTGTCTGTATCCGGAGTCTTGCCAGTTTTCATATGGTTAAGAGAATTCTAAATTTACAGCCTCAGAATTGATGGTCCTTCATTATTATTCCGAATATCATACTGTTCCTCTTGTGTATCGTTATAAAGATCTTTCACATAATCTGACAACGCATTTAAAATCTGATCTTTTTCTATTATCATTTTGCCGTCTTTGGTTTTTAGCAACCCTTGGTATGTGTGTTCTTTTCTTAGTGATGTCATGAATTCTTTTTTTGAATTCATTTGGTAATTATAGGTATTGTGCTGGTTTTCAATTTCCCTTAGACCTTCTTTTGCCTCTTTGCACGATTTCTGTGAATCTCTGCATATTTTTTATGGTTATTTTTGTTATTTCTTCTCATTTAAGATGTCTTCAGTCATCCACATTTTACGTCCCATCATTTTCATTTTTGTGATATATTTTTCTGTAGCTTTAATATTTCTCATTAGTCACTGGCGTATTGATATATAGGACAATGTATCAAATCTTTTCTTTACTTCTACTTTAAATTTATCTTTTATATTCTCACTTTTCAGTGCACGTAGATCAAGGTCTGTGTTTCTTGGTGCATTTTTACCTCTTTAATATTACATGTATATTGCTTATGACTAACTAATCTATGGTCGCTTTAGTAGTCTGCGATTCGTACAGTTTTTGCGACCTTTAAGTCATTTCAAAATCTTCCTGGCTTCTTTTGGCTAAGATCAAAGTGTAGTGTAGTATCTGCATTTGATCTTGCCAGGGCCACATGTAGATATGGTCATCCAAATGACACACAGGAGGGGGGGGGGGGGCTGATGGGGCGGCTCTGGCCCCGGGGGGAGCCGCGAGCCCTTATAACAAAATTTCTAAATCTTCTGTTGATGAGGATGTAATCGATCGGGTTTTGGATCTTGTAATCAGGACTCCTCTATGTCCATAATCTCCTGGCTGCTGAGGATGGGGACGGAACGCTTATGGGAATGCCCCGAATGTTGTGATGTCGGTTCCTAAATCAATCAATCAATCAATCAATCTTCTTGGATGTAGATACTAGGTGTTTCCAATAATCATATAATGCCCTTTTGCCCACTGTACAAGTCCACAACCTCTTTCATTCTGTTCCCCTAGTCAATATTTGCCTACTGTGCATCCGTTTTGTTGATTTCCAACTTTAGCATTAAAGTCGCCCATTATGATATTTAATTCTAAATAATTGCATTTCTTGAAAGTATTCTCCAAATGATAAAATTCAGCGATGCCGTCTCTTGTTGGTGCACAAAATTATATGAAGTTTAAATAAAAAGATCTGCCATTTAACTTTGTAAGCATGTCATAAAAAAGGAAGAAGGAATACAATGATCATTATTTAGGATGGTAGTGGTGAAGTGTATAGAACACTTGCCCTGTGGTCATATTTGAATCCCCATGGAGGTGAAATTTTTAGAAGATCGCCTCAGCCTAAACAGGTACCAGGAAATGGCATGAGAGCTCACATAATACATCATCATCATAAGCAACACCAGCACAATCAAACAACTGGGTAAAGCTGGGGCGACCATCCCCAACCCAGCGCGTCCACAGGTGGCGGATCATGGAACGGCCTCTAGATATAGAGGTTAGCTATATACCCAATAAGGAGCCGCGGACCAACTGGCGGTGGGCACAGGGGCTGAGGCGGGATGTCAGGGTGGGATCTGAGTTCCTTAGAAAATACCTCATATGCTTGGAGACGTGCCTGCCAACGAGTAAGGAGTGCTCTATCCCCTTCCCCGGGTAGGTGGAACCCGTTAGCTTTGGACAGCAGTCCATCTAGGAGACGGAAAACTCCAAATATAAACCCCCAAGTTCAAGGTGGACCAGCGTGCTGAGGAACTGGATGGCCATGGGTAAACTGGGCGTGAACGTTGGACGTCTGGCAGGCGTGCGGGGCGGCACCAGGCGTATGGACTCCTGCGGGACATCCCGTGCCTCTTCCCTAGCAAGCAGGCAATGCTAGTGTGACCGGTTATTTCCTGCAATATCCAAACTTTGCTTATGGAATTAATTAAACACGGGAATCGTCGCCGGAGCTACGGAGCACGTGCTCTGCGCTTGGCACATCTTTCAGAGGCTAGCGAAGAGAGAGTGAGTGGGAGAAGACACGGAAATGGTGTGAGTAGAAGGCATAGAAATAGGAGAGCAGGCGCCAGGAGAACAAGACGAAAAGTGGAGAGACTAGGTTTCAACCATGTAAGAGTGGGATACTGAAATTGTCGTAGTGCCAGGCAGAGAGGTCATGTATTGGAGAGACTAATATATGATTTTGATGTCCTCATGCTCCAGGAGCTAAATACAGACAAATACCATTGTCCTGGTTACGCCAGTTATATAAACTCTACTGGGCAGAAGAGACATGGGCAAGGTCTGCTGGTGAAGGAAGGAGTGAAGCACGTGGTACTTGACTTGAGCCAGTGGAATCACAGTGCAAGAGAGGTCCAGGATATAGAAATGGAGATTGGTGGCTTAAGTTGGAACATCATAAATGTATATGCCACAGTGGACTGTTTTGTCAGAAAAGAACACTGAGACTGGCTTAAGGAATTGGAGGAATTACCAGGTGATAGGCTACTCATATATGGAGACTTCAATGTGAGGAACAGAGATTGGGACAATAGTGGAGAAAACCGACAGGGAATTGCCCTTGCGGAGGCCATGGTGGACTCCGATGTGGTCTGCATAAACGATGGTAGGCCGACTAGAATGGCAATGAGGCCTGGCGATGCATACACAGCTATTGACTTGGCACTCGTCTCCCGGTCATCAGTCCTTGATGTAAAGTGGACTGCTTTGAAGGACCATGGGAGTGATCACATGCATGCTCAGTCCTGATCTCTAATTCCAGAAAAGTTAAGACTGGGAGAGCACGCAAGACCTTCAGGTATGATTGGACCGATAGCCTTCTTGGACGCCTCAGACAGGGGGCTTGCAACAGGACTGTTAAAACTCCTTTTTTGCAACCCCCATGGTGAACCCCAGAAGTAGACCATGCTTGGAAAGCAAAGAGAGCTGCAGTGAAGCAGCTATAGAAAGTGCGACAGACACCCCAATGCTCACGAGAGGAAGTGGACACAGCGGAAAATGTCAAGAAAGACAAGGTGGAGGTTTTCAAGCGCTGTGCTGCAGAGGTCAAAAACGCAAAATGGGAATGTTTCATGAAAGAGATTGGAGGTTATAAAACACTGCGAAAATTCTGGAAACTGCACAGACAAATGCAAAGAAAAGATCGGCCTATGATAGTGGAACAATTTATAGAGATGATGGTGTGCGCGTGACAACAGACAAAGAGAAAGGGGAGGCGTTTCTCCAGAGATTTTTAGAGCTGACCAATCATAATGATGCGGACACCGGGGATGCAGTTAGAGAGGAACTATCTGGCACCATGAAGAATATGCATTATGAAGACATCATACGGGTTGAAGATGTTAAAAATATTTTGAAAAAGGAAAAGACACGACACCAGGGCCGATGGGGTTAGGTATCGCCACATGAAGGCTTTGAGCGATGCAGACCTGAAGGAGATGACCGACTGCTTTAACCAGAGCATTAGGACAGCGTCAGTACCGCAGGACTGGGTGCACAACTATCTCATCCCTCTCCCAAAACCATTCAAGGATCATTCAAAGCTTAGCGGCTTTAGGATCATCATCCTTCAAAATACATTTGGGAAGGTTCTAGAGAAGATAGTCGCTGTCAAGCTGCAAGAGTTTTTGGAAAGGGGGAAACTTCTTCCATGAGGCCTGTGGAGCTACAGGCCAGGAAAAGATACCTGGTCAAATGTAGCCACTTTTGCCTTTGATGTTTATGGGGGGATTCAGAGTAGACAGGAAACGATGGCGGCAGCGCTTAATCTCGTGGATGCGTACAATAGAGTTCGATATGATATTTTGATGACCGTACTGATGGAGAAGGGGGTCAATCCCTGGTTGGTGAACTGGATAGCAGCCATCCAGCATTCTCGTCGGGTTGCTTTCCGTCTGGGTGCATGGACCTCAGAGCCACATATTTTAACCCAGGGACTGCCACAGGGATCTGCAATCTCACCTATGCTCTTTAACATGTAAACCTAGAAGTACCAGGGGTTGGAAGGATACTTACATTTGCAGATGATATTCTTGCATATAGGCAGAGGAGAGATAGGGAGAAAACAGCAAAGGAGCTACAGGCGAGAGTAGACAAAGTGATTGACTGGTGCACTGAAAAGAGTGTTGTCACCCACTCGGAAAAGGCGGCTGTTTTGTGGTTCTCTCTGGACAACAGGGTTGTGAGAGCTGATGTCCCAAGCCACGCGATAGATGGTAGAAGCGTCAACAGAGAGAACAAACTGAAGTATCAGGGAATCACATTTGACAGGAGCCTGTCCTTCAAGGACCATGTGGAGACGGTTGTGGCAAGGTCTCAAAAGGGACTCAATGCACTTAAAATTATGGCCACAGAGCAGAGAATGCTTTTCACACTATACCAGCACTTGATCCTCTCAGTGATTGATTATGGACTAGGACTGCTCACTGTCTCAAAGAGTCAGCTGGTGATATTAGAGCGCATACAGAACGAAGCTATGCGGGTCATTCTGGGATGCACCAGAGACACTCCAGTAGTGTGTATGCGTTACATCCTTGGTCTGCCGACTGTTGCTGGGGTTAGGTATGTCAAGGTGATGCAGGCGAAGGCATACCTCAGAGTAGCTGCAGACACAGATCACCCGTTGCATGAGGCGCTGGACGCAGTTAAGGGTCAGCGACTGTTAAGAGGGAAATCATGGATGGCTCAGGCGGAGGATACGATCAGACAGGTGTGCATCTTGAAGAACATTAGGCGAGGAGAGGAGTGGGTCAGAGTGCCAGCGGAGCAGTCAGACTTGTGTAGAGTTATAATCACATTGAGCCGGGAGTGCAGGGAGTGGCCAGCATGGGCTTCAGAAGTGGAAATCCAGGAACTAATTCAGTATAATGCTCGCTCGGGTGATTATCTACGCAGATGGTTCGGTGTTGAGAGGTAGGAGAAGTGCCTGGGGGTTCTTAGCAAAAGCTAATGGTCGATGTTTGGTGCAGGAGAGCCTGGCATATGATACCACAACATCTAGCTTAAGAATGGAGGTGGAGGCGGTCAGTGCAGCTTTCTGCTGGATGGAGAATATGATACACTCACACATCGTGATTGTAACAGACTCAGAAAGCATGCTGAGGAAGGTGAGGACAGGCAAGCTTCGGACAGAGTGGCTTGCTTCGCTTCGGAAGTCACGGGTGGCAAGCATCGCCTGGATCTTTTCTCCGGGGCATGTCGGTGTGCTGGGGAATGAACAGGCGGACAGACTGGCTGGCTCTGCAAAACTTGGTAGAGTATTGATGCATGACAAGGCAGACGTGGTTGCGGCCTTGTGGGTGCACGTGTACGCCTCGGAGGAGCAAATGGATCACCATAGTCTGGCAATAATGAGGCAGCGAGGAGTGACGAGTGGATCTGGCCGACGTTCGACTCTCAGAGGAAAGGCGAGACGGACATATCAGATTGCTACTGGTACTATTGGTGTTGGAACTCTTCGCTGGCGGCTGAGGATGGGGACAGAGCGCTTATGGGAATGCACCGAATGCTGTGATGTCGGTTCCTAAATCAATCAATCAATCAGTCACAATCAAACAACAGAACACAAAAGCAGTTAGAAAGTGTCAAATTAGCAAGACATTTATTGAATAGCTTCACAAAATTGCCGTAATGATGTTCAACCATTTTAAACAAATGTTAATGTAGATTAGTGTAAAAATAATTACATTCTTGCAATTTTATTCTTGAACACATGTTCAATGATGAGAAAATTGTGTACAAATATATTAAACAACACAAATTCACCAATGTATAAGAAAATAAAAAGCTTGTGACTTGCATAAAAATGTCAAGATCAGCACATCATGTATAAACTTCAAAATGATATGTAAAATGTGAACATCTAAAACACTCTCGTATATTTCATACGTGTAATTCTATGTTTATTGCAATCCCGATGAAATCATCAGCCTTGGAGTATGATCAAAATCGAACAGTTAGTGTAATGAGCCAGATCTCAAAGATTTTGTAAAGAATTATCATGCAAAGAGGTAGGAAAAAAATACAACCCGAAATAGGAGAAGGACAATGTGGATTTGTAGAAGGCAAGGGGCAGTAAATGCTTAGAGCATTAATTGAATGTTCTATAGAAGTAAACAAAGACCTACATCTTTGCTTTATTGACTACACAAAGGCTTTTAATAAAGTTGATGAAGATGCTTGCATATCTAAGAACATTGAGCGACTCTAGTGATTGCATTTGATGGCGAAACATGACCGCCCATGCTTATCGGTATGGCACATGATGAATAAATTTTATACAGGCTTAAGTTTTCTTCAGCTGCCTTAAAATTCAGTAAAAACCATAACCATTTTACAGTCATCTTAGATTTACATACAATTATCGTCAAGTATTTCGACATTGACTGGGTACAACAATGTAGGGCGTTAAACAGTATAAAGAGCTAAGACACAAGATCAGCAACAGCAATGATGGAAGGCATGGTTCTTGGAAAAAGTGGCATCACCAGCACACATATGAACACAGGTCCATTAAGACACCTTTGGAATGAATATGCATGAGATAGAGAAACTGGCAAATGATCGAGAATCTGTTCAGCAGGTAGTGATGAGATGTTTTAAAAGAACCTGCAACATGTTGATGGTTTGAGAAGATTCACTACACAGTTGACAGTCTTGTGTCAGTTTCTTTAATTGGATATATGTCTAAATTGATATACATGTGCATGACTGTTTTATAAATGTGTCCTTGGTCTATCTATTCATCTTTTCCTCAGTATCTAGCCCTCTCGTACTCTTTCTGATGTTGCTTTTGATGATTCTCCATGTATAGAATATAGCCACGCCTGTTTACTTTATGAAGTCATGTTTGCTTCACATTCAATAACTTCACAAAAATAAACCATACCATGCTGGCTTTGATGCAAAGCACTATACAGTATATATATATATATATATATATATATATATATATATATATATATATATATATATATATATATATATATATATATATATATATATATATATATATATATATATATATATATATAACTAGTATATGTATAAGAAACACTCTTGTCCATTTAAGTTAAGTTAATTGCATATCCATGCCATGCAAATAGGTTACCAACTAACAGTATACCACAGCAAGCAATGATGTACAGACCAGAGGGAAGGAGAGGAAGAGGCCGACCACGTAAACGATGGACGCAGAGAGTCCATGGAAATATCGATACTTGAAGGCCATAAGCAGGCACTCTCCCGCTGTTTATTCTTCACCTCGACACCGCAAGGTACAAGAGGAATATGATGAGATGAGATGAGATGAGATGAGATGAGATGAATTGCATATCCTTTACGGAGGTAGCAGTCAACCCCAGCATTGTTTGACTGTTCGTGATTTCTGGGCAAGTTTACGTTCTGTGGTTTCCCATTGCTTTCTGAACGACCGACACCCATACCATATCATAAAAAACCAACTCAGCTGTGTTTCGAACGTGGGTATGTGGGATTACGAACTGCGTCCGTAACTGCTTCGTGATGGAGCTCGCGGAATGTCCATTTAGTCACAATAAACTTAAATAAATGTTATCAACATTCCCAGTATGTTAGTATCTCCTTTAAAGTGGCACCGAGATCAGGAGATTCAATAATAGCAGCCTACATACAGTTGTATGAGGACAGCGTGGTACTGAGGTATGGGGTTTGAAAAATATGAGTGTAAATATATTTGACTAAAACAGCTGAATAAATTATGGAGTGGGACAGACAGAACTACAAAAATTAGATTTTTAAGAGCATGCATCTTTCCCATTGCAACATACGCCTGTGAGACATGGACACTTACTAAACAAGCTGAACAGCGCATAAACGCCTTTGAGTATAAATGTTATAGACGTGTTCTAAGAATATCTTGGGTAAAAAAAAGAACAAATGCATCCATACTTCAAGAGTTGAATATTGAAGAAGGTTGGCTATTAAAGACGATAAAACAAAGAAAATTGAAATATTTCGGTCACTTGAAACGTCACGAAAGTTTGGAGAGAACGATAATTGAAGGGTATATGCCTGGGAAGAGAGGAAGAGGAAGGCCAAAGAGAAGGTGGGCGCAGGGTGTGGCGGATGATCTCCAGATGAGTGTATCAGACGCGGGACATCTTGCTTATGATCGAGAGGTTTTCCGGAAGGTTGTTATGGGAGCGAGGTTCTGCAAAGGACATGCTACTGAATGAATTAAATATATTTGTGAGGGGCACGGAGAGGCACAGATCACAGAGATAAAGAGCTTACGTATTATGTCTGAATGCAGTTGTACGGGCAGCAGAATGACACAGAGGTGTAGAGCTTGAAATATGTTAGGAAATAACAACAGTTAGGCATGAGCAACTCCTGCGAAAATGTAGGATATACTAAACACGGACACAGTGTACATAAATTACAACGAAGTCCACAATGATGAACATAAATAATGTACTTAGTAAATATTATAAAATTTTCTAATTTCATGTTTTCCTTTAGATCTGTTTGTGTTGTTCCATTCCTGATGAAGATCAGTATAATTGAAATGTCTTTTGTTGTGTCGTAGTATATTTATTTTTATTTTATTAATTTATTTTTATCCCCTCCCCCTGTGATTTATGTTCACTATTGTGGAGTTTGTTGTACGGTACGTACACTATGTCCGTGTTTAGTACATCTCACTTTTTGGCAGGTGTCACACACATCTGTTTTTATTTCCTATTGTTATATCCTGCTGCAGCCGTTACTTCTCTTATCTATTCCGAAATGTTATGTGGAGGTAGAGTGGCACAGAGCTTGGAATATCATCATCATCATGTGTCATGCTAATAAGCATGGGCGTCATGTCTCGCCATCTCACACTGTTACCAGATTCATGGATCAGCTGTGTTCGTCTCATCCATGCCATGTAGCCAATCCATTCAAATATTTACTTCTCTGCCTTTCCTTTGTTCTTTCCCCTCAATTTTTCCAGTTACCACCAAGTTCTCTAGTTTATTTCTTCTCGTGACTTGCTAAAACATTTTTTACTGTCTACGTTTAAATTATGTAATCAGTGTATGGTTTTCATTTGTTTCTTGTAGTACTTGTTCGTTGGGTTTTCTGTTTGGCCATGGTATTCTTTGCATTTTCCGCAGAAACCACATTTCCACAGCCTTTAAATGTTGTTCTACCTGTCTGCTAACTGTCCACGTTTCACATCCATACAAAAATACAGTTTGAAAAATATTAGCCTAATTACAGTTGTATATGGGAGGAGAGGTACAGGGCTATGGCACTCGACAAATATGAGTCTGAACAAAGCTGTGCGGGAGGGACGGGGTGGTGTAGGAGAGAAGTGCGATACACAGGTACGGAGTTTCAAATATATTAATCTGAATACAGTTGTGGATGATTTCTGACAATAAACAGTTACGCTTTCCCCTGATTCTAGTGTAGCGGATCAGATGCCTGGGCTACTTGGACAGGGATACAAACATAGCAGAGCACCCCCTCCCACACCCACCCCCACCCCCCAATGAGCATGATATGGATGCAAAAGTCGGCTGCTACCTGAAATTATAAATAGCTTGTTGTAATATGTCCCCCGTTCCTGGTATTATATTTCTATTTATCAATAATCAGATTCAGCCAATTGCTAAATGACCTTGTAAACCAGCCTAATCTTATAATAGACTGGGAGAGCCTCGCCCCTGCTATTGTGTCCTCATTTCGAACCTGTGGGAGGTTACGTATGAGCTGATTCACCTTCTGGAGGGAGAGTGAACGTTGAATCCTGGGGAGCATCAGGTACATGTTTGTACATCGACCCATGTACTGAAACATCAGGACTCAGTTCAACATTGGCCATAGATGCGATCGCAACACCCCAGGTGACTCTGTATTGTAACAACATCTTCCAAGAAGTGTGTCTGAATCTGTGCGTTTAGGTGATGAGCTGAGATAATTTTGTAGGCTATATTTTTAATAAATTCATCCATTTAATTGTGACGGAATCTGCATCAATTGTTAAATCGGTTTGTTCTAGTTCATTATTTGAACTATAAACTATTTGTAAATCTTTGTGTTTTTTTAATTAAATGAATATAATTTTGTTTTTGGTACGTCACACTTACTTCATTCTTGATTATTTTGGCCAGTGGTCAGTCTATCTCCCCCACAGCAAACGCCGAAAGCTGACAATGAACCCTTATTTAAAGATATAATGCCACTGTCAGCATAACATCATAACCATTACACCAAGGTGCCCACCCTATGCAGATAAGAATGTAATTCTTGCAGCGCTACTGACTATAGATTTGTTTTTATATTATGTTATTTCTGAAACTATATGCATGAAAATATACCCAAGTCCGCAAAACGACAGATAATACACAGCATATTCACATCAACCCTATGCCACCAGTCTCAAACTTGGACTTTATCCAAATCACACTTTCGCAAAATCAACACCTGCGAGATGAGATGCCTGAGGAGAGCTGCCAACTTAACAATCCGAGACCGAGTAAGAAATGCTGTTATCAGACAGACAGTGGGATCAACACCTTGTGCCACATTTATTGAAAGACAGAAGATCAAGTGGTTTGACCATGTCGTTAGAATGCAACATCAGCAACCACCATCACTGGCCTTACATCAAAGATCATTTGCGACGAGACCAAGAGGACGTCCAAGAAGAAAATGGATTGACGACATCAAAGACATTGTACAATCACACGGAATGACACTATCCAGTGCCGCCCATCATTATTCCTCCCTACGACGCTTGACGGCAGAAGTGGATGATGATGATGATGATGATGATGATGATGATGATGATGATGATGATGATGATGATGATGATGATGAGGAGGAGGATGATGATGATGATGATGATGATGATGATGATGATGATGATGATGATGATGATGATGATGATGATGATGATGATGATGATGATGATGATGATAATACACACAAAAATCTGTAATCTCGTGTTTGCTTTAATAAGGGACACAGTTCCAAAATTTCATCAATAATATCACTTTCAAGTAGGCAGGGGATATATAAGGTCCTTAGTTTTTTACAATTTCGTGCCACATTCAAAAGTAACCCAGTGGAAATATAATCATATGGTAAGGACTTAATAACAAATTTTTCTAGCATGTGCCCATAGTAGAACACAGCAGTGTTGATGAATTGCCCACAGACTGCTTGGTTGAAAACCACTTCCTGTACAGGAATTTCAGGTTTCATAACTCCAGGGAAGAGACCCGGTGGATAGATGGTGCAGAATTCCAGCGTAACCTTTAAATCTTTGTTTGAAATACAAAGACTTTTCCATGCCTCTGATGATAGGCTATTTTCATAATAGTTATTGCAACTTATCTCCAGTTTCTTCAGTGGTGTTCTGTCCGGCTGTGCCAAAGCCACCAGAAAATCATCAGACAAAATGGCATATGGCAAATGTAACTCTACTAGTTTGTTGCATTTTAATACCAAATTTATTATGCTCGTTGGGGAAATAAAGCAATGCAACTTATAATTCACAATATTCAAATATTCTAAATTAGGGCAATTTGCAGAAATATTTTCAATAAATTGATCATTGAATGGTGCTTGCAAGCCATGTATCTTCAAATGCGTTAATCCATCGTTTTTCTTCCCAAATTTGGACAAAAGTTTTGCCAAAGATGTTAAGAATTCATGGCAAGCATCATCTAACCCCTTAGAAGGTGAGTCCCCAATACAAATAATAGACAAGCGTGACACATTAATATTTTTCAACCTGGTCATGTGTTTTAACACTGGGGTAATAGTTTTTCTAAATTCTATAACTCCCTGGTCAAGAACTACTCTCATATCTTGAAGAAAACGGCCATACTGCTTAAAAACCTGTACCCGCTTTCTGTGATCTGGGAGGCAAAACGAAACTTTGACGAATCTCCAGAGCACTGGCTTCTTCGAACACTGTCGCCAGCGCTTACATGTGGAACCAGCATGGCATATATCTGTTGCTGGTAGGTATGAAAAAATGTGCACAACAATTATGTCTGGCAAGTTAGCCCAGTCTTCACAACTCAGCTGTGCCAATGCAGCCATCTTGAATTATGAGGGTATTCTGAAAAATCAAAAGATATAATTAACCTTTTCAGTCCTAGGCAGTTATTACGTTAGAACAGTGGTTCTCAAAGTTGGTGGTATCATGTTCCTATCCGTCCCACAAGGCAGTAGAAAAATGTTTAGAAAACTCTATCTAATCTGATATAGGCATGCATGTGGATAAAGCAGACAAAAATGAAAATATCTATGAATTTAGGTATTGGTTTGGAGTTTGTTGATGATGAAAGACCTAAATCCTGTGGAGGAAACAATACCAGCCTGTCTATATATGCTATGATGAATCATGACCAGGTTACATCCTAATAAGCCTGTTTGCAGAAGTTTCAGTAGTGAGATCCTGCACACCTCACTTTTTCTGAGCTGTCAGAGGTGAAAGAGAGCTCCAGTAGATGGAAGCCCCATTCAGGCTCAGATGATCAGATTTATGAGTTAAAATTCAAGTCTTCTAGAGAATTCACAAATAACCAACCACGAGTTCTGATAGAGTCCAGTGGTTACCACTCGTTAGATTAGGACTCACATAAGAAGCAAACATTATTTTATGTGCTAAACTATTTTTGGGCTCGCCATGAGGAGAAAGCTGGAGTTCATTCTGACAACGGAAAAGCTGCAGGGGAGAAGAGGCCATGAAGATGCTGTAGCTTGACATCATGAAATAAAGGATCATTATTAGTCATTAGTCGCGGATCCAACATCACAGCAAAGGGTCGTCCCCATTATGCTCCGTTCCCGTGCCAGTGAATATCACATAAAATGTTCCCCACTGCCCCATGTGAAAAGTGGAAAAGGCGGGAGTCTCGACAAACAACGACCCGCTCAGGCACACTGTGCATAATGCCGCCGCCAGAATGTCAACACAAAAGTCCTCTACGAAACATTCAGTTCATCTTTGATGGAATTGACCTTCACTTTCCCAACCAGATGTTCACCTACAAAGTCTCGATGTTTCTAGATGTCGTTGTTCCGTTTCTAGTTGTTTCCTAGCCAGCCGCGCCATTATTCCTCCGAAATGCAGTTCACGCAACAAAACAAACTTGGACAGATGTAAACACAATTCACTGTACATAATGCCGACGCCAGAATGCCACACAAAAGTCCTCTACGAAACATATAGTTCATCCTTGATGGAAGAAGCAGTCACTTTCCCATCCAGATGTTTACAAAACAACCTCGAACAGATGTAAAGAAATATTTCACTGCACATAATATTAAAGGAAGGGTCATTGGGGTCAGAAATGATTGGAAATACACAACACAGAAAGCTAAGTGTGGACAGACATCATAACCAACGTCACATGGCATGGACTAAGAAGAACCTGCAGAAATTACTATCACGTGCACACAATGGTTCAAGTGCCTATGTAACAAATGAGCTAAAGTGTTCAAATAATGAACAAGAATGTTAGTTGTTTGTTCATTTTAAGGATGTCACAACCAGCCCGAGCATTTTTTGGCTGTTTGTGATTTACAAAGCAAGCTTATGTTCACAGTTTGCCATTGCTTTTTGAAGGACCAACATTTATACGATTGGTAAAAAACAACACAATGCGGTCTGCTTTCAAACCGCTTGCAGATGATTTCAAGCAAAGTGTATGGGATTGTAAATCGTGTGCGTTGCCCCTCAGTACAGACACCTTAAACAATAAGTGGTCGGCATCATCATGTGCCGTGCCGGTAAGCGTGGGCGGTCATGATTTGCCATTTTACACGATCACCAGAGTCACGGATCAGCTTTGTGTTCTTGTCCCGACCATGCCACGTGGTCAGCTCATCCAGATATTTACTTCTCTGCCTTCCCCTTGTTCTTTTCCCCTCAATCTTGCCAGTTGTCATCCAGTTCTCTGATGTATTTATTCTCACAACGTGCCCAAAATAATTTTACCGACTACGTCTAATTTATCTTATCAATGTTTGGTTTCCATTTGCCTCTTGTAGGACTTGCTCATTAGGTTTTCTAACTGTCCATGGTATTCTTTGCATTTTCCTCAGAACAGAATTTCCACTGCCATTAGATGTTTTTTCATCTTGTCTGCTCATCGTCCACGTTTCACATCCATACAAAAGTACAGGTTCCTTTTAGCATATCAACACTATTTTTCGTTGCAATTGACATCTTTTTATTAGTCAGTATGTTTTCCATTTTGCAAAAGGCTACCTTTTCCTTAGCGATTCTTACGTTAATCTCTTCAAGGCACCTCCCATCAGATATAATGACTGTTCCGAAATAGTTGTACCGATTCAGTTGTTTAACAATATTTCCATATATCCTTATATTGCATTATATTTCTTTCTTCTTAGAGATGGCCATAATCTTCTTACAATTTAATTCTACCCCTAGTTGCAGATCTTGTTCATTGTCTACAATGAATACTGTATCATCTTCATATCTAATGTTATTGATGTTATGTCCCCCATTGGTGATTCCTCTCATATTTTCTAAATTTCGAAAAAAATATTTTCACTGTATAGGGGGAAAAGATCAGGAGACATTACACAACCCTGTCGCATACCTCTCTTAATAGGCTTATATTAACCTACTTCATTATCAATCTTGATGGCAGCTTTCTGTTTCAAATATATGTTTTTCACAAGTCTAAAGTCTTCCGCATCAATTTGTAAATATGCAAGCGTCTATATCATATTGACGTCTTAATTTATCGAAATCCTGGGAAATGCCAATACTAAGGACACTACTATCTGAACAAGGCAGCTAGCTTCATGTCGCCATACAGTGGATACCATCTCACCATGAACAGATCTGAAATGAGAGAGAGCTGATCACTTAGCTAAGGAAGGTGAAACAGAAGAGTAACCTGATGTACTTGTCACATACCACTAAATGAAAAGAATCATTAAATCAGTCACCCCTCTGCCGTGTCTCCACATTACCGTGGCAGAGGGGTTTGAGTGTTCCAATGACCCCGAGAGCTGTGCCGACGGTAGCTACTGGTAGGGACTCCCATGTCGGACAGGTCAAGGGAGAGGAACCTGACGTAGGGAGACACACACCTGCTGCCTTGAAGGTAGATTGGAGACAGTCAAAGGCTAGGGAGAGCACACCCGAAAAATGCTCGTGAAATCGGATGTTCTGAGCCACAGGCTTGACAAAGCAGTGCAACGTAACTTAATCAATCTATGATGCCACAAATCAAAATTAATCAGTATGGTGCTAATCCAAAGAAGTCCCATCAGGCGGTGATAGTGTCAAGCCCCTTGCCTCGAGGGGGTCCACCCATTGCTACTGGTGGTCACCTTTTCCTGTGCTGTGGAGTCAAGGCACAGAGGGTAGGGTAAGAGCTATTGGCCAAACACCCCGGACATTCAACATACTACAGTGGAATGTCGAAGGAGTTTCTAACAATAAAGCCCCCCTAACATAATCGTCTTCATAAAGAGATAATAGATGTAGCATGCTTTCAAGAGACACCTAAACGTCAATCGCAAATTCTCAGTCAGAAGATACCAGGCCACACGTTTCGACCGCGAAGGACACACAGAGGAGTTCTAATACTTACAAGAAACAAAATACCTTGCAGTGAAGTATCTGTGGCCTCTGACAACCAAACGGAACGTATATGCATTGATACAATGCTAAATGATGTGAAAATAATTTAACATCTGTATAGCCCAGCAGATATGGACCTTACACTTTCAAACATGAAAATAACTGACACAAACTACATTATTGTCGGAGACTTTAATAACCTTTCAGAAAGATGGGGATACCCAGATACTGACAGCAGAGGAGATGAAGTGAAGAATTGGGAAACAGACTATAATCTCTATCTACTCAACAAAGCGGATGACACACCAAGCTTCTATCTAGAACAGTGGTTCTCAACCTTTTTTGGCCCATGCCCTCCTTTACCATATGTTCAGAACATCATTCCCCTCTCCCCCTTTTCGAATTGCCGCCTTATAAATCCCTACACCCTTACAGAGTATACATAAAAATGGAAGCTAAATTTAATAACACATACTAGAACAAGTATAAACATCTACATAAAATGTGATTTGTGGGTCTACTTACGTTATAAAACGAATTTCGTTAGGGCGAGAAGTACAGAACAGTAAAATTTAGAGGGACAAACAATATCAAATAAAGGGTTCTTGTATTAATGCGATCTTGAAATAATCTTAATTTCCCCCACCCCCTTGGAAACTCTAATTCCCCCCCCCCCCCCCCCGGTTGAGAACCACTGATCTAGAAGATGGTTTACCACTTCTGCTCCAGACTTAGCTTTCTGCACAGGAAACGTCCTCCACAAAATAGATCACCATGTGCTTGACAGATTAGCAGGCAGTGACCACAGACCAATTGTGAGATACAAAAACGTCTCTACTAACATCAGTCTATTGACGCCCTTAAAAATACCAATCCCTAACAATTACTGTTTAAGTACCTTACTTAGTGTAGGAGTAGAAAAGAAAACAGAGCCTAATTTATTTGGCAGTAGGTTAAAATTTGGCCTTAGTTTTCTTTCACGTACCTGGCAAGACAGGGACTGATTGTAAAACAAAGGTTCTTTGTAGCCATTTTTGGTCAGTGCAACACAAAGAGCGGAGGCGTAAAAGCCTCCCCTGTGGTGAGGTCATTTTAGCCTTAAAAACCATCATTCTCTGCAGCCATTGGTATGTTAACATCTACATTATTAAGATGTATTCATGTATTTTGATAAAGTACATATACCATTGTGTTTAATTAAGAATTAGTTAGAATGATAATCAATAATTCTTGTAAACTAGAGTCTGATTGATTTTACCACTGCGCGCCATGCCAGGCCACGCTGTAATTTTTCCTATGCTTGTCAATTTCATATTCCTATGTTAACACCTTTTATAGGCATTGTGAACCTATATCTCATTAGCAATGCTTATAACCTATAAATATTATGTGTACCGTAGAGTATCAAACTCATGTCAGAAACACATTCTGGGAACGTTTCTCAATTTGGGAGCAGACTCCTGATTCATACTTCAAAGTAGAGAACTCGTTTCTGCCAAGTTCATATTCCTATGATTAAATAATTTCTATGCATTGGGAACTATATCTCACTATCTATGCTGAGAAATCTGCAAATAATCTATGTACTATAGAGTATGAAACTCTAAAGAACATTCTCAAAGTAACTTTTATCCATGCTGAGACATACAAATGATTACGCATATTCCTGACTCTTAGTCAGTGGATAGAATGCTTTGCCACATTCTAATCTGTAACTTGAAACTATCGTGCTAAGTCATAGTACAAGATTTTTGTTAACAGATTAGTAACCACACCATAGGTGTGATAGACATGTAATATTTTCATAAAGATGCTAGGAAATTGCCATGTTTAAGAATATAAATTAAAGAAACAAAGAAAGTAAACGCATGATATAACCAAGCTTTAGTCACACCGCACCACAGGCGATAGACACCAGGAATAATATTATATGTTCCAAACACGCATCAGACTGCATAAATCATTTCTAATAGATAAGAAATGCTCTTAAAATTAGCAGCACTTGGCAAACTATATCACAGCGTTCACTAACCCCATGCTGCTGTAAGCAGTGGGGGGAAACAATTTATGTTTTAAGGATTAACCCATAAGGGAATCCAAAAACATAGGCTTCTTGCATCATCATTATGATTAATTATTATGTATGATTATCATGTACTTGATATCAGAGAAATTACATGTATGTTTTCTCTGTTATGAACAATTTTCTCTGTCCCGATTGTTACTCTTTACTGTGGTAATATACATTTTAATGTTACCCCTGGGGACAGGAGGATGTTGATGTAAGAATCCTTGAGTAGGTCAGTACACAAGAAGACAATGTTGAATAGCCTTGGCCTAATGCTGATTATAGTGAAGGAAAGGAAACATAGGTTATGTATGGGTTATTCTCTTCAAGAATGAGAGATAAAATATCTACATGTTTCGATGAAAATAATGGCTTCGCAAATCTAATAGTTCCAGTAACAACAGAACAAAACATAGAGTGAAAAGATACCTCACTCACTATTAGAGCTAGGAAAGCTCTACAACAAGCAAGGAGGGACAGGGAACTCGGAAACCCACTCCTGTCTACTTCCCCTTTTTTGTTTGTAATTGTGTTGTGAAATATTAACACATCACAGTAGGTTAATGCTAGTGTTGTATTCTTTGTCATTCTTTTCTATAGAAGAGAAGCAAGTGGTGGTTGGATTTGGTGGGACTGCATTGCGTCACTATCAACTGGAAACTGGGTAAACAGCCAAGAGAAAGTGAAAACGGCAACCTATCCTAAACCTAGACTGGACCAATACTTCAATGTGTACTGCTGCATTCATTAGCTGCAAAAGCAAGCAAAAGGCCAATTCGAAGACAACTGACAACGTTGCTGATGAAGTCCTACTTCAGTAGGAATATCCAGAATGGACTTCAGGATCTAATAATCTACAAAGATGAATATCAACAGAGTAACTGACAGTCGTATATCGTCTGCTTTACTTCTGAGAAGTACCACCTGAAGCCTCAGCTTTCAGCAACATCAGTGAAACTGTAGGCAAATCCTACCAGTTACTAAAACTAGCAACAGTGAGAACCCTTCAACTGTCGGTTTAAGTTGATATCCAACAATGGATAGATCTTCGAAAGAAAGTTTCACAGCAGCAAACGTCAAACATAAGGTACCAGACACTCCACACCGAGTTCTTGATATGAACACCACTCACACAAATGAGAGAAGACACTGAAACCACATAAGCCAATACAACCAAGGTACAAAATTAAGATCCTCTGAAACATAACTACCCCAGATTACCTCAAGGATCCAAAACCTGAACACGATCAAAAATACCATATGAAAGCAGCTAGCGGAGTAAATGCCTTTACGCCTGCAACCAAAGGAAGCATCTGATTGCTTGCAACCCTCGTTATGTGTTGGAAGTAATATTCTTCAGTTCCATGCAGCAGATAAATCTTGGAAATATTTCCAGATGAACCAAATGAATGACAAGCAGCATTGTATGTCTATACTGAAAGGAAATACTGAATCAGAACTCTGTGCTGGTCCCATGTCAGCCAAAATGCCATCAACTGTGGAATAGGTTATAGATTGATGACTAGGTGGGTGAAAAATCTTTGTGAACATAATTGAGATTCGGATATTATAAGCCGAGAAGCTGAAAGGTCGGCTATGGTGATATAGGGAAGACCCTTGGTCCAAGACTCAAGATGCATCTCTTGAAGGTATGACCAACCCAGGCCTCAATTTCTCACTGGCGCCGAGCCATTTGCAACAGAAGATTCGTGACTTCAGCCCCAATGGAGGGGATAGGTGGTGAATTTATTTCCTAATATGGATTATAATTATTCAGCAGAAACTTCAGTGGACATTAGCACATGACTGTGAGTACATTATTTCTGTCCCGGATAATTATGGACATTAACTGCTTCGCACTGGAGAAGAATACTCACCAGCAACGCCTAAAGGAATACTATAATTAATTAGTTTAATTATTAGTACCAACTGCTTTTTATATGTGGTTTTTTCTATGCCATGGATGTAACAAGTCAGTAGCTTTTTTTTTTCAATGAAGGTTATGGTATAGTATTTTGACACCATCTCATTATTTTTAAATATGAGAATTGCAAAGGGTGTCAGAAACAACTGTTTTATATGTTGGGGTCTATCTACTTAGATCATTAATTGCCTTAATTATGTAAGGTGGGTCAAGGAAAATAGACCCAATTTGTGGTTGTTGTGTAGTTTGTAATAACATTGTATTTTTCTTGGGGCAAATGGGGTAAATGTGTTTTGATAATGCAAATCATTCCCATGCCTGTGCTGAAAATGCATTGTGGTCATTACAAATATATATGTTACTTCAGATCTTGATTTAATACTTGAACTGTTTGTCCAAAATTGTTGTGTACCTCAAGTAAATGTGATGTCGGTTCAACAGTGGTTGTTTATATGTTGTAAACAATCAATGTCTTCTATCACTACAGTAAATTTAAAGGGTGATGAAGTGGGAAGGGAAACCTACACACAGATGCCATTGTTTCAAGGATTGAAGTGTTTTCTCCTGGTGTTTGTGGTAAATATCCCTGATCATCTTGCATTGTAACAGTGACCAGAGAATCAACAACTCCCCTAGACAACTTAACAAAATATTCTCTTAAATTAAAATCCACATCCCACACCAATCAAGCTTGTAATGAGTAAATAATATGTTCCACAGGAACATATTCACAGTTCCACAGGAGCAAAAGCCTTAGCCTCGCTGGAATTACAAACGAACTGATTTGGATAGATTTGCCATATTAACAGACAAATATCGTGAAATCATAAATACACGAATTGGAAACATAAAACAAATGGTGGAAAATCTAGTTAGTTAGTTAGTTAGTTAGTTAGTTAGTTAGTTAGTTGATTAGTTGGTTAGTTGGTTAGTTGGTTCGTTAGTTAGTTCGTTAGTTAGTTAGTTAGTTAGTTAGTTAGTTAGTTAGTTAGTTAGTTAGTTAGTTAGTTATTTAGTTAGTTAGTTCCCTCACCAGCAAATCCCGCAGCGTGTAGCGGCTAACGACACCAGTTCTGTGTTGTTTTATCAATCTTCTTTGGCTTCCTGCGTAGTGTTCTTGTTTAGCCACCCCTGTTTTAATTTGCTGTTCTCGCAGTCTGGCCATAGTTGTAGATTCGCAGTCATCACTTGGTTCTCGCAAAAGTCTTACTTCTCGTAGAGCATTCAGAATGTCAGCCTGGTCCATGGCGCGTCCGTCCTCCACCTTAGCCTTACCTGCGAGCTTGTCAGCCAGCTCATTTCCTTGTACTCCCGCATGCCCTGGCACGAAGATGACACTAATCTTTGCCAGCCGAGACCGCTCCAGAGACAGCAACCATTCTCTTCGGATCCACCCCATCTCTATCCTCTTGAGCATGCTCATTGAGTCGCTAAGGAAACATGTGAATGTCTGTGTCTCGAGCAATGTTATTGCTTTACTTACAGCCATGACTTCCATAGTCAGGCTCCTTGTGGTCTCAGTAAAAGCACCAGAGTCCTCCTTCACAATTCTCCCTCCGGCCTGAGCCTTAAAGGCCCATGAGCTTCTCACATGTCGGACGACCGACCCATCTGTGTAAATGACAGCATCACCGTCTAGCGAATTCTTGAAAATCAACACTTGTACTTCTGCCTCCACAGCAGCCGGATTTTCTTGTTTGCATTTTCTGTCTAGTTGGATGCAACCTGAAAAGGACGTGCAGAAATCTGTTGGCACTTGTACCCACTCCAGGCTCTAAGTCCTCAAGTGAACACACCTATTGAAGGATGTCTTCGGCTTGACCCATCGACGACCGTCCTCTTTTTAACCAGCTGCCATTCACCTTCATAATTTCACTATGCATTGGATGTTGTGTGTTTGCGTTAACTCTGAGGTAGGCGCGTGCTCTGCAAACTTGTATTCTGTCTTCAATGATTGGAAAATCAAGAAGGTAGCGCATCGCCCTGCATGATGTATCTCTTGTACATCTAAGAATAATGCACATAGCCTCATTCTGTATCCTTTCCATACTTTCTATCTGCTTACGGCTGAGAGTCAGGATTTTCATCACATACTGAAGAACAGACATGACCAGTCCCTCGTATAGAAGACATAAATGGCGCTGCTCACAGTTTGCTGCCGCCATCACCCGCATCGCAGCCAGACCCCGCTTGGCCTTTGTAATCACATGATCTATGTGCTCCTTATAATCAAGGCTTCTATCAAACCGTATCACCAGTAAATTCATTGCCTGCGTTCTTTCCGGCGTCTCTGAACACAGCTTTACAGTTGGTGTTGGAGTGTTGACGATATGATTAGTCAACAAGAACCAAGTCACTGTTGCCTTTGTTGGGTTGACCATTGCCCCAGCTTCAACGCACCAAGTACTTATGCGATTGATTCGGTTTGTAGTTCCACAGCAACCTGATCTCTATCTTTACCCTGACGATACACTAAAACATCGTTAGCATATGACAATGTCCTACCAGGTCCAGTGATCTGCTCACTGGTGATTCTCACAGTGTAGGCCTTGAACGGTGCCGGAGATAATGGTGATCTCTGTGGTAGGCCAGGATATATTAGGGTTGATTCCGAAGCCCAACTGCCACATCTAAAAACTACTTTCTGTTGGGAGAGGGCTGCAGCGATCCAACTAAGGAGGAATGGACTTATTTTCAGTTCAAGAAGCTGAAGCATTAAAAATTCCAGTGGTACTCTGTTGTACGCGTCCTCAAGATCAATCGCTGCAGCAAAGGTTTCAATGCCTGAGTGGAAACCTTCGTAGACATCATGGGTAAAAACTGCTGCATTGGTCCAATTTTCTCTTTTTGTACGGTAACCACCCAGGGTAGGTGGGTAAACACCTTGCCTCTCTAGTTGGCTTTATATTTTCCTGGCAATTAACTTCTCCAGCAGCTTGCCTACTGTATTATGCATGGTTATAACTCGATATCCCTGAATTTTTGTGTCGTCTTTGCCAGACTTCGGCAAGGGAATCAGATAGCTGTGTAACCACTCCTCCTTGATGCTAGCACTCCCTATACTGTTGTTGTACATGTCTGCTAGTTTCTCTAGCTCGTTGTCGGTACACCTATTGATGTCGTCGTATCTTATGCCATCTGGCCCTGGAGCGCTGTTTTTTTTTTATCGTCGAAGCACAGCCTTGATTTCTTTCACTGTCACTGTGTCTTCATCCGAAGTGTTCTGGGCCTTGCACCTGTCTGAGGTGACCTCCTTGGCAAGATTTCTACCTCCCATGTATGTCTGGTTGCTCTGCTCTAAATATCGTTCAAAGAGGGCTTTGCCCTTGTCCTATGTTGCATATGAGGTCAGCACCTTGGAAGCCAGAAATGCTCTTATTCTTGACTACCCCACTCATGCTTTTATGTAGTCGCCAGAACAATTTCAGTGACTTGTCTGTGCTTACTCTTTGACACACTTCTGCCCATTTTTTACATTTAACCACCTTGACCAGTTTTTTTAAATAGCTTACTTTTGTGTGCATCTCTCTTTCTAAGTGCATGCAGGGACTAGGATGGCCAGCTCTGTTCTTCTTGGCATTTTGCCATCTCCTTACAGCACTACGCTTATCCACCCAAGCCTTCTCCACCTCGAAATTCCACCAAGGTGGCTGCTCCCAGCTTTTCTTCTGCCCTGAAGCTTTCTGCGCTTGTCACGTCTTATTTTACTCACCACATCTTGCCCTGTACTGTCATACTGGAAAGTCTTGACCGTTAACTTGTGCTGCCTGGTTCTGCCTTTCTCCACCAATATGCTGCGAGGGTGGTGGTCGCTGCCGTGGTGTCCTAGGACACCCCATCTACACACTGTAGTTAGTGAAGGAGAAACCAGCGCCAGATCAATAGCACTGTCCTCATCACCTGGGCGGCTTGCTGTCCTGGTGACACAGCCACTGTTGATATAAACCAGGTCAATGAAACCATTTATCTGGTGGAAAGTCTAAACAAAGCAATAATGCAGGCGCCCACTTAGTCCATCCCAAGAGGAGCGATGAAAAATTACAAGCCATACTGGACTGGAGTACTACAAATTTTGGAGGACAAAGTTGAAGATGCCAGGAAGACAGCAAAGAGAGAACAAACAACTGAAGCAAACATCTCTCTCAAAGCCATCTCAGTAAAATATAAAAGAACAGTAAATCAAACAACAAAAGATTGTTGGAGGGGAAAAACAAAACACCTGAACTTTGACAGAGATGGAAACAAACTATGGAACCTAGTGAAAGCCATGAACAATGAAGGACCCAGAAACAAATAAATAACAATTAAACAAGGAAATGCTTTGCTTACAGGAAACAAAAGGCTGGTAATGCACTAATGGAAACTATGCTAGTGCAAACCACATTAATATTACAACCGAACAGAAGAAAGCAATCAAATATAAACCCCCACATCGAAGTAATAGAGAGACAGCAGCATAATATATAACTGTAAATCTAAAATTGGAAGAAATGGAACAGGCAATGCATACCCTAAAAAGGAAGAAATCACCAGAAAAGGTAGCCTTTTGCAAAATGGAAAACATACTGACTAATAAAATGATGTCAACTGCAACAAAAAAGATTGATTATCACAAATGAAATGCTAATAGGACTAGTAGTCCTAAATTACAGCTGGAAGAGAGGGATAGTCCCACGGGTATGGAAGGAAGCTCCACAAATAACAGTCCTAAAGAAAGGAAAAGACCTGGAAAAACCAATGGCTATCGACCTATCAGTCTACTTAGCTGTGTTGGGAAATTAATTGAACGCATTATCAATGGCAGGTTAACATGACATTTAAAAGAAAACGAACTCTTAACACCACACCAAGCAGGATTCAGAAAGTACAGATCCACTGAAGATCAAATAACCTGTATAGATCAAGAAATAGAGGATACCTTCCAAGAGAAAATGCACACACTAGCGGTCTGAATAGATTTTTAAAAAGCATTTAATAAAATATGGAAGGATAGACTGAAAGTAAAACTGCAAAAACATGCATATTTGTTGGAAAAAATACAAATGGATCAGCCCCTACCTTGAGAACCGAACTACCAGGACAAAAGTACAGGGAAAAACCAGCAAAACATGCTGTTGGAGGAAGGTGTCCCCCAAGGAGGCGTTCTTTCACCAATATTATTCCTAGCATATGTAAATGACATCACAGAAAACATTTCAGCCAGAGTACACACATCCTCTATTGCAGATAACCTAGCCATGTGGACATCTGGAGAATATATTAGTATAGCTAACAGTAGAATACAGCAAGCCTTATTAGCGCTGGAGGACTGGTCAAAATCATGGTTAGTGAAGATAACTGAGGAGAAAACAACATGCACATTGTTCTCCCTCTCAAATAAAATTCAGCACCCTAAGCTGGTATTGAATGGAAAAATATTGCGCAATGAAGACATTCCAAAGTATCCAGGAGTCACCTTTGATCGTCGCCCGACATGGAAGGCACAGGGTGAGAAAAATTTAACAAGAGCAAGGCAAAGAATGGCAATCATGAAAAATCTTGCTGTTACAATGTGAAGATCAGATGAGAAAGTTCTCAAAAAGTTATATACAGGACGGGTGAGGTCAGTACTGGAATATGATATCGCAGCTTGGACAACAGCAGCCAAGACAAACTTTAACAAAATAAGTAGAGTTTAAAATTAAGGAATGCGGATCATAACTGGAAGCCTGAAGACAACGCCTATTAACAAACTAGAAAAGATCACTTGTTTACAACCAATGCAGGATAGAAGAGATAGCAGAGCCGAGCTACAAGCAGAAAAATTTAGCATATTGACAGACCAGCCCATGTATAAAAGATTTAATCGTTTTGGAAATGGAAGACTGAAGCGTAGCAACTTTGTAGAAACTGCAAAACGAAAGATTAGGGCAGATCCTATACTTAACATATCAAGAGGCAAACCCATTTACAATGCACACAAGTTCCCAGCTTGGAGACAGCAGCAACTGCCTGAGATGATAGAAAACATTCCTAGTATTGAGAAAAAAGAACACCCAGAATGAAACAGAAGGAAGAAAAATAGCCCTAAACCACACAAAAGAACATTACCCAAGTAGCAATTGGACCATGCATATACAGATGGATCAGCCAAAAATTCTATAGAAAAATGTAGGAGACGGAATTCTCCTAAATTTAAGAAAATTTAGTTGAAAAACAGTCAGTGGCAACTGGAAAATTCTCAAGTAACTTCAAAGCAGAGGTAGGGGCTTTGAAAACTGAAGCAGAAATGCTCTTGATACCACTTGTTCAATAAACTAAAGATAGGAGATACTGAAGAAAATTGTAAACATGGCAGCTGGTAAAATGACAGCTAGACATTTACTGCAGGAGTGCCCAATATTTACAGAAGAGAGAAAGATATTTTGGTCCACACCTGCTTCGTTTGAGGACAAGCTCTATGGGGATGTCAACAAGCTCAAATTTACTGCAGCTTTCTTTAATTTAACTTTATTCAGATTAACATCCAAACATGCATGAAGAAGTTCTTAGCCTGCCACAATTCATGCCACACATTTGTCGGTGGCAAAAGCGTCACCGTGACACAAAATGGAATATTGCTTGGCTAGCAAATCCATTACTTGGAAAGACCGAATAGAAAGCTCATTGTGTGGGCGTCATCTGTCCACACACAAAAACTGTCATTTACTGCCTATAGTACCTTGCAGTGTTGCGGTGTGAGCGTCATCAAATGTGGAAAATGTGTCATAGTGGCACGAAATGGAATATTGCTTGGATAGCAAATCCATTACGTGGAAAGTCCGAATCAAAAGCTCACTGTGTGGATGTCATCTGCAAACTGCATTCTTCTGGTTTCCGTGGTGAACGCAAGGCTCAATATACGGAAGTGAGGTTAAGCAGCCATGTGCAGGACGTGACGATTCCTTGGGTCAGCCAGTACCATAGCGTTATGTGTCGGCTCTGCAATTATGGAAGCCTCCTTGGATGGCGGGGAATGCTCATGGTCTGCCTCTGCCTTTCCTTGAGGGCTGACCGGGATGTCTTCGGCTATTCTATATGGGCCAGCTGGATGGGGGATAACACCACAACAGTGAGAGTCAAACGTCCTACAAAACACCCGGGAAAGTAACCCGGCTAATAAATGCCTGTAAAAGTCATTTGTGTCGGCCGAATGGTCCAAAAATCGCAGCTCTGCTTTAAACAGCCACAACGCAATTACGTCTAAAACAACATTCCGGACGACCGCAGACGAAGAAGAAGATTAAATCAGTGAGAAAGCCTTCAACACCAGCACAAGACTAGTACTATATTATGGACAGACCAGAGTAAAGTGTGGATTTTGTTCTCTCGGGGCAAAAGGAAAACCCTAACCTGCACAGATCGCAGCCAGTGCACTAGCCAGTCAGCCCTAATTCCTCAGGCTCAAGACCCCCAACCCTCTGTTCTACACCACAAGGAACTATAGGCAGTAGATGACAGACAGAGTAACCCTTAGTTACACTTAGTAACCCACACGTGTGCAAGCATAGAGTAAACTATCTTTCGCACATTTGTACTAAATTAACAAAAGACAAGATAATGTTTCAAACCGTCAAGAGCCCGTGTGGGTATGAGTTATACGCGTGTGTCACAATGCAAAATTAAAGAACAACCATGTCATACTGTGGCATTGGACACAATAAGGCAAACTGACAATTATGTGTTTTACTCTGTATTTACTGATGTCTGTGAGAATTAATTCACCAAAATACTATAATTGATGCTGTGACTTAAATAAGAAACCATTAGATTTCAAACTTTAAAAAAAAAAAAAAAAAAATGTTATCAAAATGTATAAATTTATAGCAATACAATTTTTTAATAATAAATGTTGCTTTTCGTTAGTTTCTGTGACAAAATGAGTATGATTTCAAGACAATAAAGAAGAGAAAATACAAGTCATTATGATGACACCAAAATCAATTTACTGACCAGTAATAGCAACTGCTTGTGTTAGTAGCACATGTTTAGACCTCGCTCTAGTTAAAAGAGAGAAAAAACCACGCTCTATATTGCATTCACATTTGTTTGCCTCAATATACAAATCCATATCTCAGTAACCAACTGAGGGAAAATTATGAAATTTAGCATGTAACGTTATCATTATGTCCACCCAACAAAAATGTTTTGTTCTGGAGATTGTACACCAGATTTCAAAGTTTGTTCATACGCGGTATATAATTTACGGGTCAGAGATGAAGGGCACATTATTAGAAGTATTACAGAATAACACGGAAACATTAGCGTTGAATGGTTAATTTCCTCGAGGTTCACGGGATTGGCTTCATGACAAGAACCCCGCGCAGTTTAAAATGGGAGTGTTCAGAGGTGTCTTCAGTATGTGGGTACTTTCATGAATCCTGATTATTTTTTTTAAATCTTAACACTTATCGCTAACATCTGAATGTGTGGATAATGTTCAATGGGATTGAATGTGAAATTGTGTACACTGCAAAGCATCGCTATTAAGTTGTATACAAATTTTTTGATAAAAAGGCTGATCGCAGGAAACTGTTTCAAACTGTTACAAATCTCGAGAAAAGAACGGTGCATGCATTGGGTTTGAGTAAACGGTCATTTCGTCGATGGGTGCAAGAATCTGGAATAAAATCAACACGCGATAAGCAAACGGTAGGTAGAAAGGCAATTGTAGACAGCTTTGACAAGGATTTCGTAAG
>OY992889.1:38428321-38443321 GCA_963921405.1 Cepaea hortensis
GTCCACGGTGAACGGTCACCTTTTTGTCTTTTATGGCAACAAAATGCTTGACCAACGAATCAATGAAACGAGGTCATCTTGAGGCACATTTGAAGGCGAAACAATATGCTCATATTAATTCAGATTTGAATTACTTTCAATCTTTAAAGAAAAATTTTGTAAAAAGAGTAACATTAAAGTCTCTATTTACTGCTCATAATGCAACTATAAATCGTAATCTTGAGGCTAGTTATCAAATTTCATTACTCATCGCTAAATCTGGGAAAAGTCATACTATAGGGGAGAATTTAATCAAACCATCAATATCAGCATTTCTTAAAACGGTTCTGGGAAAAGATGATAAAGACTTTAAAGCTATGCCACAAAGTAACAATTCTGTTAGCAGAAGAATAGACGAAATGAGTGAGGATTTTGAAATACAACTTGTTGAAAAGCTGAAAAGAAGGAAATTCTCAGTGCAAATGGATGAATCAACTTTGAGAGACAGTGAGGCCATACTTATAACTAACATAAGATGTATTGATAAAGGTGATTTTGCTGAAGAAATGATGTTCTGTAAATCATTAGAAAGCACCATTACCTCCAAAGATATATATAAAAAGCTAAAAAATTACTTAGATGTCAATAATATCCATCCATCATGTGCCATGTCGTAAAGCGTGGGCGGCCATGACTCGCCATTTTACTCGATCACCAGAGTCGTGGATCAGCTCATTGTTCCTGTCTCGACCATGCCATGTGGCCAAGTCATCCAGGTGTTTACTTCTCGGTCTTTCCCTTGGTCTGTTCCCTTCGATCTTGTCAGTTGTCACCAAGTTCTCCAATTCATTTCTTCTCATAACATGTCCAAACAATTTTGACTGTCTACGTCTAATTTCTCTAATCAATTTACAATTTTCATTTGATTCCTGTAGTACTTGGTCATTGGTTTTTCTGTCTATCCATGGTATTCTTTGCATTCTCCTCAGAAACCACATTTCTACAGCCATCAGATGTTTTTAAGCTTGACTGCTCATTGTCCAATAATATACCAATGACTGCTCATTTTCCAATAATATACCAATGAAAAATATAACATCTTGTGCTGCAGATGGTGCTCCTAATGTGATGGGGAAGAAAATGGTTGCTTAAAATTGATGAAAGATGAGAATCCAGAAATGCTTCTTGTGCATTGTGTTATTCACAGGGAAAACCTGGTAGCTAAAAACATTTCGCCTGTTCTAAATGAAGTACTAAATTTAGTTATAAAGTGTATCAATGCCGTCAAAGCTAGTGCCAAATGTGAACGACTCTTCAAGTTATTTTGCGAAGAACAAAATGAAGACCATGTGAGACATACTTCACACTGAAGTAAGATGGCTCTCGAAAGGGAACTGCTTGAAAAGATTTATGGAACTATTTGATACTCTTGGTGATTTTTAATCGACAAACCTGAAATGAAAAATCTGTTAACGGTCGATGCTAAAGCATATGTGAGTTATTTAGCCCTTATCTTTGAAAAACTAAATATATTAATTAAACAACTTCAAGGAACAAATAAAGCTCCTGTCGATGCAAAAGCGAAGACATTTGGTTTCATTACATTTATTGAATTATGTCAGACATATATTTACAACAAAAATTTTGTAAAGTTTCTTTGGCTCCAAAAATGTGAAGTGACTGATACCGCTATATATGTTATTGTCGATCATCTGAAAATTTTATCGGCTTATTTAAAAGAAAGATTTTCTGATTTGAAACAAATTGATTTCACAACTTGGATGATGCAGCCAATGTTAGCGGATTTGTCTGATATTTCAAATATGCAGTATCAAGAAGAACTCGCAGAAATGCAAAATCATGAGTCAATTAAAACTTTATTTAATATAAAAGGAGCGATGGCATGGCTTTGTTAGGAAACCGAAATCAAATATCCAAATGCAACCAAATGTGCAAGAGAACTATTGTTACCGTTTCCATCTTCATATTTAGTTGAATGCGGATTTAGTGCCATAAACGATTTGCCACTAGAAAAAAGGAAATCGGCTGGATATAACAAAAAGGGGAGACTTGAGACTGAAGTTAACTAAATTGGAACCTGACTTAAAATCTCTTTGCAGCAAACATCAAGCGCAAGGATCTCACTAAATTTAAATAATAAATAATTTTTTTTTTTTTTTTTTTTTTTTTTGCATATCCTTTACAGGACATTGCTGTCAACACCAGCATCTTTCAGCTGTATGTTGATGTCTTGGCAAGATTACGCTCAGTAGTTTGCCATTGCTTTCTGAGCGGCCGGCTCACATACCCCGTAAGTTATCGATGCGATTCGAACCACCGCTGATTCTTACCGTCATCACGTTAACCCACGAGAGTATACGAGATTACGGAGAAAAGTCATAACCTCTAAGCCACGAAGCCGGCAATAAATAATTACTAATAATTAAAATAATATAGAAATATTTTCATTAAAATTAGTTTGTACTTGAATTTCAGTTCTCAGTTATGTTTTGAAAATTTACTTACTGTGTTTGCTCAATAATTTCCTAGCGATTTCTTCCTAAAACCTATCATTCAAGTTTCTTTAGTGAACATTTCAAATTGTTGAATATTAAAAAATTATGTATATGTTTGTTTGTTTGTTTGTTTTGGGGGGTGCATACGAATTTTAGAAAGGCATAGCACAAAAA
The DNA here is from genome assembly GCA_963921405.1 of Cepaea hortensis. NCBI lineage: Eukaryota > Metazoa > Mollusca > Gastropoda > Stylommatophora > Helicidae > Cepaea > Cepaea hortensis. The sequence continues at coordinate 38,430,991 of OY992889.1, forward strand.
AGATTGGGAAACACTGGGCTATAGAATAGTCTAATATTATGTGCATAGCGAGTGGTTGAGAGTATATTGTCTTTGAAATAATTTCATTTATTTGGCAGACCGTAAGTAATGTAAAACAATGTTTTCCCGCAGTGAATTTGTATAACGAAGACACAAACAATAGATTGCACGATTTATTTCCTGGAATATTTCGTTGCATCTCGTCAGGTACATACTGCAGAATTCACACAACATAAAGTAAATTAACTAGATAAATCCTTCAAGTTGAAATATACACATATTTGCACAGTAATGTCAATTGTCTACCATGGTAATTTTAAGTCTTTCTGTTTGCACAAATCTGTCTTGCGTTGATTTGTCAATCACATGGCCACTTTCGAGAATGTGCCTACCAATTGAAGACGCGGGGAGCTTCCGGTGTGTCGGCCACACTATGCTCGCATCGCCTGTGTGTCGTATCTTGTCGACCCATTGAGGTATGTGTTCTGACACTCTTTTATTCAGCTGTCTCTCTGTTCTACCGATGTAGAAAGCCAGGCATCTACATGTGCGGTAAGTAATTTTTTTTTCTAACCCTGTTCTTATAAATCATAGAATACTTTGTGAGATAAATTCTATGGCAATTTTACATATACTTGGAGAGTTTCACCAATGACAGTCTTTGACTCGTGGTGGAAAAAAAAATGTCTGCGGAGATATCGTTACATCTTTGTGATTGGGAATAAAATATGTCGACACCACGCAAATCGGACACGCGCTTACACATTTTACACTTAAAACGTGTGATTTGAACTACTAAAGTTAAAGATAATACAAGTTTAAAGTTTAAAAACAATTTATAATTTTATTATTTTTTATTACTGAACATATATTTTGAAGTTTATGACCTGTTTGAGTCAACCTCGCACGGACTGGCAGCACAATTTATTTTAAAATTAACTGTAAATGAGAAAATACTGTTCGATGAATGTTTTTTCTTACATCTGCAGCCATTTTGTCTTGTATTTTGGCATTTCTAATTATTCTTCATCAATAGTAGTGTCTGTTGGAGGCATTTTATTACACGGAATCCATACTCAGAACATGAATTTTCATGGAGACATCATGCCTGATAATTTTTAAGACTATATTTTTAAATGCTATTGTCGCATATAGGTGTAATCTTTTTTTACTAAAGTATAATTTATCATTATATAAAAATATAATTTCTAATTATGTATGTATGTTTCTCTTCTTCTTCAGCATTCCGATCCATTGAGGTTCTTTGCTGCAGATACAAGCCGTCTCCATTCGTCTCTCTGGTTGACCTTCTCTTGCCAGTGCTGATTCCAAGTTCCTGTAGGTCTGTATGTATATTATCTCTCCACCGTCTTCTTGGTCTACCTCGGGGTCTACGGTCATTTATTTCCTGAGTGTAAGCGAGTTTCGTTTCCCTATTATCTTCCATTCTTTCTATATGCCCCAGCCATTGCAGTCTATTAGCCTTCATGATACCAATGATTAGCAGGGACTTAAACAGATCATAAATGTCTTTGTTGCTTCTTCTTTTCCACTCTCCACTTTGTGTATCCCTAATGGGCCCAAAGATGCGTCTTAAGACTTTGTTCTCAAAGGTTTGTAATAAGGCTTCGTCTCCTTTAGTTGTACTCCAGGTTTCAGCGCCATACAGCACAACTGGTCTAATCAGTGTTTTGTATATTGTGATCTTGGTGTTACGAGATAGAGCATTTGATTTTAGCAGATGTTGTAGTGCATAGTATATATTATTTCCAGAGTTGATTCTAGCTTGTATTTCTTCCCTTATTATGTTGCAGCAGTTGAAGATTGTACCCAGGTATTTGTATGTTTCCGTTCTTTTAATGGTCATATTATCTATTTGTATGTGGCCAGAGTTTTTAGCCGTTCCTTCTCTTGAAATTGCCATATATTCTGTCTTATCTTGGTTGATAACCAGCCCCATTTGTTGAACTTTTTCCTTTAAGTGCGTCAATATTTCCAATGTCTTTTATTCATTTCCCCCTATAATATCTATATCATCTGTATAACCAAGCAGTTTGGATGTTGCTCCAATAGCACATTCCTCGTTTACCTTTCTTACAACTTTCTATAGAGCCAGGTTGAAAAGGAGCGGCGATAGTGCATCACCCTGTTTCAAGCCAGATGTTATTTGGAAAGGGTTGATTTCCTGCCTTTATATGTTACTGTATTATAAGTATCTTCCATGCATAGTCTTTTCATGTTGTTTAACTTCCTTGGTATTCCAAATTCCTGCATAGCATTCCATAGACTATTCCTATGGACACTATCATAAGCCTTTTTAAAATTTACAAAAATGTTATGGAGATCTCTTTTATATTCCCAACTTTTCTCGGCTATTTGTCGTAAGATAAATATCTGATCTATTGTTGATCTGTTTTGTCTGAAACCCGCCTGGTAATCACCTAATATGTCTTCTGAATATGGTTTTAGTCTATTTAGTAATACCGCGGATAGTATCTTATAGCTTATGGACAGAAGTGAAATTCCTCTATAATTTTCACATTAGAAATTGGAGCATAAATTAGAGGACCCAGATTTTGAACTTGCCTATCAGTCTGGTTTTATCAATGGTGCTCAGGCCGTTCGTCAGCATTGCTTGTATCTCCGCCACCGCGTTCCTGTCCGTCAGGGTTGAGTCGTACACACGACCGAGACTCTTTACCGGTTCCTCGATCACCGTTGGAATCGCTTCTCCAGACACCGTGAACCTCGTTTCCACCGCCTTGCCCTTCACGATCGACAGGCTTCTCGATTTCTTTAGCTTGAAGCTCATCCTTCACCAGCGAATCAGATCGTCCAGTCTGAAGAGAACGCTGCGAGCATCTCTCTTCTTCGGGGTCAGGATTGTCGTATCCTCCATGAAGGCCTTCAATGGTGGCGTTTTCACCCCTTCTCTGAGCTTTGGACCATGTGCATAGCCGGATGCTGCATCCAGTATGACCTGCATGACCATGAGAAATAATATCGGCGAAATCGTACATCCCATGGCAATATCCACTTGCAAGTCGGTCCATCTGGTCGTGAACGTTTTGGATGAGAACCGAAGAGAGAAGTACTGCACTAGCATTTCTGTTATGTTCTCGAGCACATGATAAGCCTTGAGTGCATGCCAAAACAACTGGTGCGGCACTGACCCATAGGCGTTGGCCAGATCCAACCATATCACGTGGAGTTCCTCCTTCTTCGTCTTCACTCTCTGGATAGCATCCCAGATCATGGTACTGTGCTCGAGACAACCGGGGACTCCGGTTAGCCCCCCTTTTTGAACCGCTGTCTCGATGTACTTGTTCCCCGTCAAGTACATCGTGATCCGACCGGCCATGATCGAGAAGAATATTTTCCCCTTACCGTTCAGAAGAGAGATCGGCCTGAATTGGGTTATGCCGGCAGAGTTTTGCTCTTTTGGAATGAAGATTACGTTGGCTGTCTTCCACTCCGTGCTAACGTGCTTTTGCTTCCATGCGGATTTCAGTAACCGGTGTAGCTTCGTAATGACAATCGGGCATCTTTTATCGACTGTATAAGGCACACCGTTGGGCCCCGGTGCTGACTTGCACTTCGCTTTCTTCACCACCGCAACCATCTCGCTCCACATCGGGGACTTGGCATTGAACTCCACCATTGGTTCTGCCTGGCTTGCGAGCTCCTCGATCTCTCCGAGTGGGACGTTCCGTTGGGCATCGAAGTACGTCGTCACGAGGTGGTCCTCCAATTCCTCTTTGCTGACTTCGAGGACGCCGGATCGCGGCTGCTCGAACAAGCCTCGTGCAAACTCGTATGGTTACCGGAAGAACCTGTCATGTTCCTTCCGAGTTTTCCGCCTGTTCATGCAAAACCTTTCCGCCCGGGAGAGGGCATTGTGTCTGGCTTTCAGATGTTGCCACACCTGGCGCATGCCCTCCTTCTCATACTCGGGCGCTGACTTCCTTCGTCTCAGGGCGGAATTATTTTCTTTCTTCACCTCATCAAGCAGTCTCTGCCGCCTGGTCTTTTGCGGCAGAGCTGCTTCCCTCCTCTCGCTGCTACCAAAATGACTCAGCGAGTGGAGTTAGATAATTTCTCCGAACTTTACCAATTTCTCCTCAAGCGATATGTGTTTTAGCTCTACTTCTAAAACACGGGACAACTTTGCTTATAGTGACGCCCACTCATCCTTCCTGTTGGCATTAGGGAACTTGATCTTCATCCTTTCGGAAGTTTGCGCGGGTACGTCACAGGTGACACCTGTGACATTAACTTGAGTCTTATCAGCAGTAGAACACTAGGGTTCAGCAGAACACTGGGGCTTTTTTTTTGGGGGGGGGGGGGGGGGGGGTTCACCCTGGCTGAAATCCTCTTGCGTCTCATAGTCCCTTTGAGGACTGCGCTGTCGTGTCTCCTGTGACGCACTCTCGCACTTCTTCATTCCAGCGTAAATTCTCATTCCCCGGAAGGAAGGGAAGCTCTTACCACAAACGCATGGCCAGACCAACGTCCGTTGTTCTGACCTCATGGATGGTTGTACGGTCGGAGTGGTTTCCGTGTGGTCTGCAATCAATACTGTTTTATCCGTATATCTACTGTTATTGATGTTACGTCCCCCGGTGGTGATTCTTTTCATATCTTCTATATTTCTGAAAATGTTTTTACTCTACTGGTAATTAAGATCTGGATACATTGCAAGTCCCTGTTTTACATATATCTCTCTTAATATTGAACTACTTCATTATTAGTCTTGATGGCGGCTTGTTGTTTCTAATTTTTGCTTTCTTTTTACAAGTCTAAGATCTTTCCCATCATTGTGTAGATCTGCAAGTATCTTCATCATGTTGACATGTCTTACTTTATCGAAAGCCTTTGTGTAGTCAATAAAGCAAAGGTGTAGATCTTTGTTTACTTCTATAAAATGTTCGATTACGGTAATCAGTATATACACAGCATTTACTGTGCCCTTGCCTTTTACAAAACCACATTGTTCTTCTCCGATTTCAGGTTGTATTTTCCTCCTAACTCTTTGCATGATAATTCTTAGCAAAATCTTTGTGATGTGGCTCATTATACTAATTGTAAAGGCAGGCTTTTGATAAAGTATGACATGTCAATTTGATGAAGATGCTTGCAGATCTACAAATTTATGAGAAAGACCATAGACTTGTAAAAGAAAACATACATTGGAAACAACAAGCTGCCATAAAGATTGATAATGGAGTAGGTCAATATCAGCCTATTAAGAGAGGCATGAGACGGGGTGTATAATGTCTTCAGATCTTTTTTCCCTGTACAGTGAAAATATTTTCAGAAATGTAGAATATATGAAAGTAATCATCATTGGGGGGACGTAACATTAAGAACATTAGATATGTGGATGATACAGTATTGATTGCAGACAATGAGCTTGATCGGCAACATTTAATAGATGCAGTTGTTGCACACATTGAACAGCTAGGGTTAGAATTAAATCGTAAGAAGACACAGATTATGGTTGTCACTAGAAGAAGAAAATACCACAATGTAATATCAAGTAAATGGGAATATACTTAAACAAGTGAATCGATACAATTATCTTGGAACAGTTATAACATCTTAAAGGAGATGCCTTGAAGAGATTGGAACAAGAATAGCTATAGTGAAGATAGCCTTTTCTGCAAGATGAAAAACATACTGACCAATAAAAAGATGTCAATTGCAACGAGACAGAGGGTGTTGAGGTGCTACAAAGAACATGTACTTTTGTATGGATGTGAAGGGTGTTCAATGAACAGGCAAGCTGAAAAACATCTGGTGGCTGTAGAAATATGGTTTCTGAGGAAAATGCAAAGTATACTATGGACAGACAGAAAAACCAATCACCAAGTACTACAAGAAACAAATGAAAATTGTACACTGATTAGAGAAATTAGACGTAGACAGTCAATATTTTGTGGTCACGTTATGGGAAGAAATAAATGGGAGAACTTGATGATATCTGGCAAGTTCGAGGGTAAGTGAACACATGGAAGGCAGAGAAGTAAATGCCTGAATGGCTTGGACACGTGTCATGGTCGATACAAAAACACAGAGCTGATCCACGACTCTGGTGATCGAGTGAGATCATGACCGCCCACGGTTATCAGCATGGCACATGATGGATGGATGTTCTGACCATATATTCCGTGTGTTTAGTTTATCTGGTATCAGACTTCATGCGTGGACAAAGAAGGCAATGTCAGCAGCACAGTCCAGATAATAATCGAGCTGCTTTATCAGAGAAGTCTACTGAATTCAAATTCTGGCGGTGCCTGTTGTTATCTTCGTAATCCAGTTTATAGTCAGAATAATAAATGTGGCAAAAGACACCGCTGTCTCACTCCTAATTTTATTTCGAATGCCTTCGTATGTTATTCCCCATAGAGAACTCTGCGCACCATGTCTCTATGTGTTGCCTTTATGAAGTTAATGATTTTCTGGGCGATCCCATAATGCCTCATCAATTTCCAGATTCCCTGTCAATGCTATCGTCAAAGGCCTTTTCATAGTACACAGATTAACTATAAAATAGTCAGTTCAGTTGGATGCTTTGCTCTCTCACTATCCGCAGTGTGACTATCTGGTCAGTGCATGGTCTATTTTGACTGCTCACCCTTTAGCCGTTTATCAATGGCTCTCTTAGTCTCTCCACAATGATCCTGAATATTTTCACAGGAATTGACAGCAACATTATTCCTCTATAGTTTTTACACTCCTGTAGGTCCCGTTTCTTTGGCAGCTTTACTAGCTATCCTCCTTCCCAATATGCTGGTATTTCTTCAGTTTCCCAGATTCCGCTAAACAATTAGTGTAGTAATTCAGTTGAGGTGTTTATAATAGTTTTAACAGCCTCATTAGGGATGCCATTAGGACCCGTGGGTTTCCCTTCTTTCAGAAATTTGATAGCTTTACTAACCTCCTTTTTAAATGGTTTCTAACAGTGTATATATCCAGTTCTTAGTCTGGATATCTGGAGGGTCTTCTTGGAGTGGTATAATCAAGAGTTCCTCAAAGTTGTTTAGCTCATCTCTTCTTCTCCCTCCTCTTTGTTCCTCTTTCGAGGGGAGTGCATCATACCTAGTTATGTACCTCAAAGGTCGGTATATCAGACTTCTGTGTTTACGGATTTCGGGCATTATCCATGCTTTATATGTTTGTTCCCTGTTCCCAAGGACTTCAATACATGTTTCGCTCCAAATGTTTTTAGCCTGCTGCCAGCAGTCTTTTGTTCTCTCCTTGTTTTCTACTAATTCTTGCATGGCTGGTACTTATTAGAGGCGATGACCATAACATGTTTCTTTGTTGTTGTTGTTGTTGTTGTTGTTGTTGTTGTTGTTGTTGTTGTTGTTGTTGTTGTTGTTGTTGTTGTGTTTGTTTTGTTTTTTAAGTGATATCCTACATTTCATTGATTTATATGTTTGTAAGATTGAGTTTAAGTTTAATTTTATTTTGCATATGATGATCTTCATTTACGTTTGCACATATAAAATCTTACGTCGTGAAGATATGATCTACACTTATAGTGCTACAGATGTGATCTGTTGTAATTTTATGTCTTGTGGTCTGGTGAAAACCACGTTTTTTTTATGTATTCTTTTATGTGGAGAAACACTTTCGCCGTTGACGTAATGATTCAATGCTCAGAAACTGGTGAATAATTAGACATTTTCGTACATTGCGCCATATATCCGAGTTTCCACGTGATCTCACAAAAGCCTGTGTATTCCGATCGTATATAGGCATTCAGGTCACCCATCCAAATTTTGACATTTCAATTTCTTTGATTACCTATAATTCTTTAGAGTTTTATGTAAAAATGTCCTGTTAATTGTTTAATTCATGTCATTTGTGAGTGCTTAAAACTGGGTCCGATTCTATTAATGCTTCCCCTACATCTTTCAATATCATTTTAGATTCTCCTTTCCTGTAAAAATAAACGGGGGGGGGGGGTGGTAATGTTTATCTGGGTGGCCTAAGAACAGTAGTTTCACATGTGCTTAGAAGTTATTGTCTGCAACGTGCCACCATATTATGCGCGATTCCAAAATGATAATCACACAGAATGCCATCTTCTCTCCTACTTGTGATGTCTTTCATAATATGTACATAGATCTAACATTCCAGATGCCAATAAAGGGGGCTAACGCTTCAATTACTCATACTGCTACTTGATTTGACAGTGACTGATTGCTTTACTCCATTTTGAAAATCAACATCAACATCTTTCAGCTGATTGTTGATTTCTTGGCAAGATTACGCTCAGTAGTTTGCCATTGCTTTCTCAGCGACCGGCTCACATACCCCGTAAGTTACCGACGCGGTTATAACCGCTACCGATTCTCGCCGTCGTCACATTACTCACGAGAGTATACGGGATTACGGAGAAAGTCGCGAACTCCTACTCCTAGGCCAGGCAGACCGACCACTGACATTTAGAACTGCATATTAATAAATAAATAAATGGTATTCAAGTTTGTATCTCATTAAAAAAAAAACATCCGCTTGTAACTTACTGACTGGCTAACCAGGATAGTCAGCAACAGAGAGGCTGAGTAGATATACTTGTTCTGGCTGAATAGATGTTGTTCTTCATCACATTCATAAAATGACGACCTTCCGGACGACAGATTGAGTGATTTAAGAATTGGCATCACAGCACACCGGAAAAACCCAAAGATGCTTCGTTTCCCACCACAATTGCCTTTATGAGTCATTCATTCAGTAGCATGTCCTTTGCAGAATCTCGCTCGTATAACAACCTTCCTGAAAATCTGTCGATCATAAGCAAGATGTCCTGCGTCCGATACACCCATCTGGAGATCATCCGCCACATCCTGCACCCATCTTCTCTCTGGCCTTCCTCTTCCTCTCTTCGCAGGCATATCACCATCATCATCATCATCATCATCATCATCATCTTCCACTTCTGCCGTCAAGCGACGTGGGGAGGATTAATTTGCGCTTCAGCGCCCGGTGAGCGGCACTGGATAGTGTCATTCCGTGTGATTGTACAATGTCTTTGATGTCGTCAATCCATTTTCTTCTTGGACGTCCTTGTGGTCTCGTCGCAGATGACCTTTGATGTAAGGCCAGTGATGATAGTTGATGATGTTGCATTTTAACGACATGGCCAAACCACAAGGTGTTGATCCCACTGTCTGTCTAATAACAGCATTTCTTAGCAGTTGTTGGTCGCTTGTTGTTCGGCTTCGGTGTGTTTCCGGCATGAACGCTGATAGAGTTGCGTTTTCAATCTTCTCCATAATTCTCGAGCTATAGCACTTGAACAAATAAATTCTCTACCGGTTTGCTGGACCTGTCGTAGGTTATTAGAAGCCTATTATTAGCAACGCCTATGGGTCAGTGCCACACCAGTTGTTGTGGCATGCACTCAAGGCATATCACGTGTCCTTCAGGCCAAATGGTACCTGAGAGTTGCTGCACATAGGGATCACTTCCTGCACGAAGCCATGGATATGGTCAAGGGTCATAGACCTAAACGAGGCAGGTCCTTGATGGCATAGGGAGAAATATCTATATGTCGGGTGTGTAATCTAGAGGCCATCAATCGTGAAAAAGAGCGGGTTGAAGTGCTGGCAGACAGGACGGACTGGCGCAATGTAATAGTAACACTGGGTCGTGAGTGCAGAGAATGGGCAGCGGGCCGCACAGAGTTTGAAATGCAACAACTGATCCAGAGTAACACACATCAAGGTGACATAGTGATCTATACATGCGCAACAATACACATGGGCGTCCAATCTCACTACCCAGAGACCAGGGGAAATTTTGTTACTAGTAGTCGACGTGAAAAAAATCCTGGCCCTCACCGGGGCTTGAACCCGGGACCCCCAGCACTCGAGGCGGATACCATACCTCAAGACCACTTCTCCCCCACATGTGATATAGTGTTTAGGCATTTACATATTATAGGAAAAAGCATAATTATGTAGGGTGGCCAGTTTCCTTCTTCCCCCCACCCTTGCTTTCCAGGCAATTCCTATAAGAATATGAAAAATATCTGCTCCCCACTTTACGATGTTGGATCTTCTACTCCATTTTCATCAATAAAATATAATTGTTGTGACTTTAATGAGATACCGAGATATCCTTAGATTTCAAATAATTGTTTCGCATTTTTTTTAAACAGGCATCTTATCAAAATACCTAATTATAGCAATTAAATAACTATTAATAAATTTTGCTAATTTCTGTGACAAACTGAGTATGACATGATGACAATAAAAGTAATAAGGAATAGAAATCACAAGTTGAAGTAAGTTGTCACATGTGACGTTATGATGTGATGGAAACAAAATCAGCCCAGGACATACACTAGTCTTGCATAATAACAGCAGCTGTTTGTCGTAGTCACAAGAGTTAAACGAGAGAAAAATATTATAAATATTCAAAAAATAATACACAATGAATGTTTAATGTTACAGAATCTTCGAACACTCGAATCTAAATAAATTAAGATGACTATCATGGTAGGAAGTATTTAATATTTACATTGTTGATCGAACTACTGCTCGTATTCATTCATTCATTCAGTAGCATGTCCTTTGCAGAACCTCGCTCCCATAACAACCTTCCGGAAAACTTCTCGATCACAAGCAAGATGTCCCGCGTCTGATACACCCATCTGGAGATCATCCGCCACATTCTGCACCCATCTTCTCTTTGGCCTTCCTCTTCCTCTCTTCCCAGGCATATACCCTTCCATTATTGTTCTCTCCAAACTGTCGTGACTGCTCGTATACCTAGATAAATATTCTTTCTTTTCACCTGTTTTATTGTTCTGTGTTTCTTGTTCGTAACTCTTGTTCGTCAGCAAACCTTTGTTTATAGTTTTCTAATTCAATTAATTTCTAATTAATAGATCACATTTTAATTAACAACAAAAATGCATCAAACATACAACAAGTTAGAAGTTATAGAGGAGATGAGTGCCACAGCGACCACTTCCTCGTTGGAGCAAAATTTAAAATAAAACTTAAGAGAGCTTTCTATGCTAAACTACAAAGGTTACACGAGATGATTATGATGATTGCGCTCTATACGCCAACTCAGAGGCGGACATGCAACATAATGTTACAGCTTTCTCACATGCCTGTGCCAACTTTGGGTTCAATGTCAACTTGGAGAAGACTGTAGTTATGTACTAGCCAGCTCCAGGGAATAATCACACTGTGATGAATATCAAAGTGAATGGTCATAGACTAAGTGTTGTGGACAAATTCACCTATCTTGGCAGCACTGTGTCACAAGCTGCCACAATTGATGTCGAAGTGAATGCAAGAATCTCCAAGGCCAGTGTGGCCTTTGGCAAACTGTACAAGAATGTATGGGACAGAAATGGAATAAGCCTGCAAACAAAGCTGAAAGTCTACAAAGCAGTTGTATTATCCACACTGCTATATGCTTGTGAAACATGGACTGTTTATCAGCGACACGCTAGGAAATTAAACCACTTCCACACAGTTTGCCTAAGGAAGCTACTGAAGATTAAATGGCAAGACAAGATCCCAGACACTGAAGTCGTTGAAAGAGCGCCCATGCCCAGTATCCACACTCTACTGATGAAGAATCAGATTCGCTGGGCTGGTCACTTGACTCGCATGCCAGATCACAGGCTCCCTAAACGAATTTTTTACAGCGAACTGCATTGTGGTAAACGCTCCCAAGGTGGCCAGAGGAAACGCTTTAAAGACACTCTGAAAATCTCTCTGAATGCTTTTGGAATTCATCATGACACCTGGGAGACTGCAGCCAGAGACCGAAATTCGTGGCGTGCATCATTACACAAGGGTGCAGTCATGTGTGAGGCAACAAGGACTGCAAGAGCTGTAAAGAAAAGGCAGGACAGAAAAACCACTGCAGGAAATCCTCCTCCAGAAACGTCAAGCATTCTTTGTCCACATTGTCAAAGAACATTTCGAGCCAAAATAGGCCTTATCAGCCATCTTAGAACCCACGGCTCCATACCTTCAACCCCACTGGATGAAATGAATGGTCCTCATCATTCTTGATGGACAAACAACAATATAACATAATAAAGGTTACACCAAACATATAACAGAGAAAAGCTACAAGAAATTACAGTCAAAGAGAAATATGCTGATGAAATAAAATGTAAACTTGAAATTCTACAAAACCCTTTGGAGGAAAGCGTTGACCAAACTTGGTTGAACATCAAGAATACAATTCAAACTACCGCAGAAGAATGTCTCGGTGTGTTAACCACGCATAAAAAGAACAGATGGTTCAATAAAAAATGTGAAGAAGCAGTCATTAGGAAAAAGAA